>JBBPBR010000001.1:40700248-40752847 GCA_037974775.1 Cicer pinnatifidum | reverse complement strand
TATTTAATATTTATTTTATTTATACATCAATGAGAGTGCCATATCATCAAAAATATTAAGAAATAAAAAATATTAAAAAATTAGTTACTAGAAGACTATGAAATGGACTTTAAAAATGAAATTGATTAAAAATTGATTATAGACAAAATAAGAGAACCAAAAATTTGTTTAACCCATAATTATAATAAATATCGGTTAAATGTATACAAAATTATTTGCTTTTTATGAAAAAATTTAAAGTGATGAGACAGTGCCGTAATCTAAGATATAAATACCTAATTTACATGGAGTTCAATAATTTATTATCTTAGGACACTAGTACTATTATATTTTCCTTTTATCATTATTCAAATTCATGGAACTAAACTAACTAAAACCACAAATATCATCTAAGTACCAAACAAATTCTATCTGAGACAATTATTAGACAATCCTATCATTATTTTTATAAGCCACATGACAGGAATTACTATTTAGTAATGTTGTTGAACGTGAAAATTAATGCAATTCAATCCCAATCAATCCAAAACAAGAAAAAGCAAAGATGCATAGATAATCTCAAGAATGTTTGAAAAGTGGATGATATAGCCTTTTGTGATGCAAATACTATTCGGTTTGAGAGGATTCAACAGGTGTATCAGATTGTGCTCCCCATTCACTCCATGGTCCATCATAAACTAGTACATTAGTCTTTCCGAGACGATGAAGACCCTAAATAAATGAAGAACTCATAATAATCAAAATATAAAGGAAATATATCCAATATATCATAACAATAATGCTAGTTGTGCTGAATGAAGTGCTTCACAAACGTATCACGACCATGGAACTGACAATTGCACAATGCACTCATATTATATTCACCGCTTATCACTACACAAAAAATAGAATTTACAATATTTTTTTTAAGCCATTTACAGTGTTTTTTCAAAAAATTAAGCGTTGTAATATCTAGCGCTTTAAAAAGATACAACAGCGCTCTTTAAAATAAAAAAGTATTATAAATTCCTTCTTAAAATGTGTTGCTTGTTGTATTAGTTTTACAGCGGTTTTTCAAAAAGCGATGTAAATCCCTTCTAAAAACGCACTACTTGATGTACTGGTTTACAACGTTTTTTTAAGAAGCGGTGTAATAGGTCCATTATTATGCACGTTTTACAGCGCATTTCCAAAAAAGCGTTGTAAAATATACCGCTCCCACCTCCTTATGTTACATAGCTTTTAAAGCGCTTTTTTGACAAGCGCTGTAAAAGACTTACACTTTTACATAATTAAATGACCTATTACAGCGTTTTTGTAAAAAAGCGCTGTAATAGGTTAATTCTTATGCACGTTTTACAATGCTTTTTCAAAAAAACGCTGTAATAGGTGCATTTTTTTTTTAAAATGCTGTAAATTGAATTTTTAAAATAACGCTTATTTGTATAAACAGGTTTTTATGGCATTTTTTAAAAAAGCGCGCGGTCTTTTATTTTGTTTCCAAAATCATTTTCAATGCAGTACATTATATTGACACAATTACTATATTTTTCAATCCAGCAACAAACTTGTAACTTTATATATTGATCCTATCAGTTCACAACAACATAACTACATAACTTTATATTTTTTATAACAACTAGACTAACAACAGAACTAACATAACATATTTTGTACATTTACAACAACATAACTACACAACATAGCCTAGAACTACACAACATAGTCTAAACAACATTTACGTATTCACAACCTTGCAACCTTTTTAAATCCCAGCAAATCAAATAATTTTCAGTTCGATCACATACTTACACCAAATATATACATTGTTTATATATAAAAATCAAAATATAATGAAAATACCGTACCGTTTTTGGGATTATAGTTTGATTGATATGAACAATCTCCTTCATGAATCGCAATAAATAGTACCCGCAGTCTATGTTGTTCGTTTGATGAGGGCAATATAAAATAAAACCTATAATTTAAAAAATATTTATGCATTGATTGTTAATAAAATTTTAAAGGCATATATTTCAAACCTTTATTGGAATCCATGTGATGTTATTTGACTTTTGCTTCGACACTGTAGCTGTAACACCCCGTTTTTCAAAGCGAGGGTGTATTTTTTTTTTCAAAAAAACTTAAATAAAACAAAGTAAGTACATAAGGAAAAGCCTTTGGATAAATAATTTAGTCATTATAATTTACAAACAGCGGAAAAGTTTTTCAAAATATAAATCCAAAGCATGTCCTGATGTCAACAATAGTACATGTACATCCTTCCAACTTAACATAAAAGTAGCCCAAAAGAAAGACATATGTGTCCAGGGTGACAGCCTAGTCTGATCATTCTATACATAACAAAAACTATATGTCTTGAGTAATCTCCACGCGCCCCATGAGATTCTCCTAACATAGCTCCAATCAAGCACTCCCATCCATATTCCCATCCGGAGGGTACGAACCGGTAGGATCATCCTGACTCTCATCTGAGGGCAAAGCCCAGATTTCCACAATAGTTGTAAAGGGTCACCAACCGAAAATTAACAGTTAACACATAACATTTAAGCTTTTAAATGCACAAATAACCTTCTCAACTTATCATGCATCTTAGAAGGATTTTTCATATGCTAAAAGTTCATATAATGCTTGCCAAATGTAAATGAAGTCAAATAAAGTTCTCAAAATATCAAGTAATATACAACTGACCAAAACATTGATAAATCAATTGAGAAATCAATTATCTAACTCAAAATAAGATTTTCCACTGAGCCAATCGATTGGGGAAATCAATTTCCTGGAAGTTTTTAGTGAAAATTGAACTATGGGCTTAAATCAATCGATTGGGTAAATCGATTGACTCAATCGATTGGGTAAATTGATTTCCTGGAAGACATAGCCCTTGTAATGAATCCAATCGATTGGACAAATCGATTTTTGGAAGACAAAGCCCCTGACTTGAATCCAATTGAATCCAATCGATTTACCAAATCGATTTCTTAAATGATTTTGAAATATAACTTACAATATCGATTGGGTAAATCGATTTCGTGCAAAACAGAGCCCATGTAACTCATCAAATCGATTGGGTAAATCGATTTCCCTGTATATTTTTTCAAAAATACATAAACCAACTCAATCATATTCAAACACCACTCCAAACCTTAACACTTAGCAATACCCATACAATCACCACGACATTACGAGTTTCAAAAACGTTTTACAATCTAACATACTATCACACAAATCCAAAACATAACTCTTAGTACAATCAACACAATCACAATTTGAATCAAACATACTTACACATAGTTTCAAACCATAACACTTAGCAAAAATCAACACAATCATAATTTGAATCAAACACACTTACACATAAGTTCAAAACAAAACACTTAGCAAAATCAACACAATCATAATTTCAATCAACCACGACTCGTGTTCCAAGCACCCTAATGCAATGCGTATATGCCAAAATGCATGGACTCGGAATTCCAAACCAAAACCCTCCTCGAAGGGCCGTAAATCATAATTGTACCGCCTATCGCAGGCCAAAGTACCAATTACCGAGGTGCCACCTATCACGGGTCAGCACGATTTACTAAAAAGCGTAAATCATAAACGTACCACCTATCACGGGTCAGTACTGTTTACCGAGGTGCCACCTATCACGGGTCAGCACAACTTACCAAAAAGTAAATCGTAAACGTACCACCTATCACGGGTCAATAAAGTTTACCGAGGTGCCACCTATCACGAGTCAGCACAATTTACCAAATGAAATGCATTAGCATACACTAACTCCATTCACAACAATCGTTAAGTAAATGCAGATATTAAAAGATTCTCCATTTTTAATACTCATTTAGCTTAACGATTTTCACGCCAAACGTTAAGCAAACAGACATATTAAGAGATTCCCCATTCTTAATATACTTTTGACTTAAACGATTTCCACAACAAAACATTCAGTAAACAAGACATTAAGAGATTCCCCATTCTTAATGCTCATTTACTGAAACGATTTTCAAAAATAAACATTAAGCAAACAAGACATTAAGAGATTCCCCATTCTTAATTCTCATTTAACTTAGACGATTTTTCCAAAACAAACGTTAAGTAACCGAGACATTAAGAGATTCCCCATTCTTAACGCCCAGTTAACTTAAACGAGTTTCACAAGTACACATTAGATAAACAAGACATTAAGAGATTCCCCATTCTTAATACTCATTTAACTTAATGGTTTTCAAAACAACATTAAGTAACCAAGACATTAAGAGATTCCCCATTCTTAACGCTCAGTTAACTTAAACGATTTTCAAAACAAACTTCAAGTAAATAAGACATTAAGAGATTCCGCATTCTTAATTCTCATTTAACTTGAACGATTTTCCAAAACACACATTAAGTAAACGAGACGTTAAGAGATTCCCCATTCTTAATACTCGTTTAACTCTAATGGTTTTCAAATTTCACACCAAACAAACTCGAACATAATATCCAAATCAATGAACGATTCACACCAAATCACATCAATCAACAACCATCAAGTAAGAACACGCCAAGTACGACAACACAAATTAACACAATCCATCACTCAAACACAACAAGTTTCATATACTCGAAATCATACATAATAGGTTTAAAATTCATTCTCCACAAAACATTACTTAAACCCCAACCAAATTCTTTTCCACACAACCACAAGTAAGTCCCTAAATGCAAACTAAAAGTTTGGAAGGAGCCATTACCTTAACGTTAGCTTTAACGTCGATTACAATACCGTGAGTAAATCCGGTAAATTTTCCGTTCGTAGCGCCGCTTCCAAAGTTGGTTCCCTAGCACCGTAGCATGGTAGTGAGCAACTTTCCCTTCTATCACTTCTTGAAACAATGCTTAGATCTAGGTGAAACGGGGAGGTTTGTGTTTGAATCCCTAATACCGTTTTTCTCCGATTTCGAATCAAAGAGGAAGAGTGAAGTTGAGAAATCCTTGTCCTAACACCCACTATCAATTTTCGAACTCAAAGGAAAGAAAAGAAAGCAAAAACGAGCAACAATAGAGGAAGGGAGAATAAGGGTCACGCGAGGCAGAGGAAGAAGATGAAGTTTTCTGTTTTCTTTCCTTTGTTTTTCCTTTCTTCCTTTTTCTTTCCTTTCTTTTTCTTTTCTTTCAAATTCCTTCCTTTCCTTTTCTTTATATATAAACATATATATATATATATATATATATATATATATATATATATATATATATATATATTAATAATAATTAACAAATATCTCCAAACCTTTAGATATTTATTAAATTACCCTTTCATCCAAAACGCATTAAACTCTTCGCAAAAGATTCACCGCAATTAATTTAATTTATTTATCGACGAGTAATTCTAATCAGGCATCAAAATATCTTCTTGGTCATATAAACTCCAAAATATTAATAACTTTGGCTAAAAAGCCTCTAAGTTCAATACCGAAAATACACCAAAATACATAAAATACACTTAAAAATTATGGGTCTTACATTACTACCCCCCTAAAATTAGTTTCGTCCTCGAAACTATGCGTCGATAAATAACTCTGGGTGTTGTTCTCTCATCTTACTTTCCAGTTCCCAAGTCGCATCTCCAGTAATTGGGTTCCAAATCACCTTGACCAACGAAACATCCTTGGTCCTCAATCGCTTGATCTTTCTGTCATCAATTCTCACAGGTGGCACTTCAAAAGACAAGTTATCCTTTAGCTGGATTGTGTCTGGTTCGATCACATGAGATGGATCTGCAAGATATTTCCTCAACTGTGACACATGAAACACATCATGGATATTGGACAGTATCGGAGGCAATGCGATCCGATAAGCAACAGGCCCAATTCGTGCAGAAATCTGGTATGGTCCAATGAATTTCGGAGTCAACTTCTTCGATTTCAATGCTCTACCAACTCCGGTAGTAGGTGTGACTCTTAGAAATACATGGTCACCCTGTTCGAATTCCAAAAGTCTGCGACACTTGTCCGCATAACTCTTTTGACGATCCTGTGAAGTCTTCATTTTCTCCTTGATCTTCCTTACCTTAGCTATAGTCTGTTGCACCATCTCTGGTCCGACAATCATATTTTCACCGTCCTTATACCAACACAAAGGCGTTTGACACTTGCGCCCATATAAAGCCTCATATGGTGTCATTCCAATACTTGCATGGAAACTATTGTTGTAGGTGAACTCAATCAACGGAAGTACATCATCCCAACTTCCTCTATCATCCAATACACATGCTCTCAACAGATCTTCAACTGATTCATCCTTTCAGTTTGTCCGTTCGTTTGGGGATGGTAAGCTGAACTTAATCGTAGTTTCGTTCCCAACGCTTTGTGCAATGCTCCCCAAAAATGTGATGTGAACTTCGGATCACGGTCTGATACAATATTTGATGGTACTCCGTGTAACCTCACAATTTCAACAATGTAAATCTTTGTTAGCTGATCTACCTTATAGGTGGTCTTTACTGGCAAAAAGTGTGCGGATTTAGTCAATCGATCCACTATCACCCATATAGAATCATTCTTTCTCCTTGTTTTAGGCAATCCAGTTATGAAATCCATGGAAATGTTGTCCCACTTCCATTCGGGTATATCTAAAGGTTGCAACATCCTAGCAGGTCGCTGATGTTCCACCTTCGCTTTCTGACAAGTTAAGCAAGTGGACACGTACTCCGCTACATGTTTCTTCATTCCTGGCCACCAATAATTCTGTCTCAAATCCTGATACATCTTTGTTGCTCCAGGATGAATACTCAACTTACTCTTATGAGCCTCTTCTAAAATTGTCTTTCTCATATCTGTAATTCCTGGTACACAAATCCTACCATTACATCGCAAGATATTATCTGATCCAATCTTGAATTCAGTCGTTTTCCCTTGCACTATTAGGTTCCTCTTCTCTTGAATTAAGGCGTCATCTTGAGAATTTGCAATGTCTTCAAGCAGTCCACTCGAAATCTTAATCATTCAGAGTTTCAAAATTCCCGGTGCAAACTCTACATTCAAGTGTAGGTCTCTAAAAGCTTCCCACAACTCTTGTTGTTTAGCCATAATTGTAGAAGACACTGATACACTTCTTCTGCTCAACGCATCAGCCACTACATTGGCCTTCCCAGGGTGGTACTGCAGTGTGAAATCAAAATCCTTAAGAGTCTCCATCCATCGTCTCTGGCGCATGTTCAGTTCCTTCTGATCAAACAGATATTTCAAACTTTTATGGTCACTGAACACTGTGAACGTGCACCCATATAAATAGTGCCTCCAGATCTTCAATGCAAAAACCACAGCAGCAAGCTCCAAATCATGAGTAGGATAGTTTCTCTCATGAATCTTCAATTGCCTTGAGGCATAAGCCACAACTTTCTTATGTTGCATCAGAACACATCCCAACCCTTGGTGAGATGCATCACAATAAACTTCATAGGGTTCATCTGATTGCGATAACACCAATACTGGTGAGGTTGTCAATTTTCTCTTTAGCAACTGAAAATTTTCATCACACTTCTCCGTCCATGCGAACGGTTGGTCTTTTCTGGTAAGTTGTGTCAATGGAGCCACAATCTTAGCAAAACCTTCAATAAATCTCCTGTAGTATCCTGCCAATCCTACAAAACTTCGTATGTAAGTGACAGTCTGAGGCTGTTTCCAGGCAAGAACCGCCTCAATCTTAGCCGGATCTACAGCGATTCCTTCATTGGTTATTACATGTCCCAAGAAATTCACTTTTTCTAGCCAAAATTCACACTTCGATAGATTGGCATACAATCGTTTCTCGCGTAAAATCTCATGAACTTGACGTAAATGTTCTCCATGCTCTTCTTCAGTTCTCGAATAAATCAATATATCATCAATGAATACCATCACGAACTTATCAAGGAATGGACTAAAGATTATGTTCATGTAGTCCATGAAAATTGTCAGTGCATTGGTAACACCAAACGGTATAACCAGATATTCATAATGTCTGTAACGGGTTTGGAAAGCAGTTTTCTGAATATCTCCTTCCCTTACTCGAATCTGATGGTAACCCGACTTCAAATCAATCTTCGAAAATATCGCGGCCCCTCTCAACTGATCCATTAAATCATCGATGCGTGGCAAAGGATAACGATTCTTAATAGTTGCCTTATTAAGCTGTCTATAATCCACGCATAAGCGTGAGCTTCCGTCCTTCTTCTTAACTAGCAAAACTGGAGCTCCCCATGGCGATACGCTTGGTCTAATAAATTTCCTCTTCAACAAATCTTCAATTTGACCTTTGAGCTCATTTAATTCCAATGGTGACATTCGGTACGGCGCAATCGAAATTGGTCCCGTTCCTGGGTGCAAATCAATGAAAAATTCCACTTCTCTTACCGGTGGCAATCCTGGAATTTCCGTTGGAAATACATCCCGGTACTCATTGACAAGCATCACATCTTCTATGTTCACATTTATCTTTGCCTCCACATTAGCCAGAGACAAAAATTCATGAGTTCCTTCACTTAGCGACACTCGGAGTTTGTTAGCGGCTAAATACTTAACAACTCCTGGTTCGGGGAAAAGAACCAATTTACGAGCACAATCTAAGATCACATAATGGTAAGACATCCAATCCATACCGAGAATGACCTCGAGTGATTGTAGGGGTAAACAGATCAAATTAACCAAGAAATCCCTATTCTGAATAGTTATTTGACAATGTAAACATGCAGAATTTATTGTCAAAGTCTTAGCAGGTGTGGAAACAACCAAATCAAACGGCAAAGCAGACACAGATAACTTCAAACGATTTACACAATCCATAGCAATGAAGGAATGGGTCGCCCCCGAATCAAAAAGTGCAGTTAGAGTGTTACCTGCAATCTCACAGTCACGTTGAATCAGATTGCCAGATGGATTCCCCTCTTCAGCACTCACACAATAAATGCGTCCTCTAGCAGTAGGACGAGTAGCCTTAGCTACACTCACAACTGGTTCCACCTTTGGAGCCGTGCAATCCCTTGCCACGTGCCCTGGCTTCCGACAATTGTAGTAGGTGGGAATATTAGAGGTACAAGCACTAGCATAATGTCCCTCTTCTCCACATCAGAAACATCTAAGTACTTGTCCCAATTGTCTACCGAAATTCTGGTTCCCTGGGCGATTCTGCCCACTGTTGTTACTTTGTGGTCGGTTATAGGGTTTAGTAACTTGTTTCCCCTTGTTGTTCTGATAATTCACCCGACTGGGTCCTCCTGTACCAAAGTTCCCTCCTCGGCTAGCCCTCTTATTTTTCATATCCTCAACTTCCCTGCATTTTTCCACGAGGGCATGGAAACGTTGAATTCCCAAGGGCAAGACAGAGTCTTGAATCTCATACTTTAGTCCGTCTTGGAAGCGATGACACATGAATGGTTCATCAATCTCTTCACAGAAAAACCGGAAATGCCTCGATAGTGATTCGAACTTAGCCGCATATTCGCCCACGGTCATGTTCCCCTGATGTAGTTTCAGGAAATCATCACCCAGTTTAGTTCTGGTACTCATCGAGAAGTATTTGCCTAAAACCTTCCTTTTGAATGATTCCCAGTTGACCTCCTCGTGAGCTGATCTCATCAACAATCTGGCACTCCTCCACCAGTACTCAGCATCTCCCAATAACATATAAGTGGCATAGTTGACCTTCACTGCCACCTGACAGTTAATCATTTTGAAGATCTTCTCCACTTCTTGGATCCACTGATCCGCTTTCTCTGAGTTCTCATCCCCCTTAAACTTGGGAGGATTGTAACAACGGAAGTCTTCTAACCCTCTTGACTCCGCAGCACGGATCTCTCTTTCCCTCTTTTCAAGATCGCGTTGAGTCTTGGCAGCAGTCTGTGCAGCAACAGAAGCAGCCATATTATTCATAGCCTCCGCCATTCGATCATCCCTATTGGCATTGGCTCTCGGAACGTCATTCCACCTTGGCGGCATGGTTTTCCTATAGAACCATCATCAAGTAGAGTCTTAACACTACTTCAATAATTCCAAAATAACATTCCGACCATATCAGCACATAATAATTATTCTGAACTTGACAACTCAAACCACCTAAACCGACACATGATCAGACAACAACTCCTAACCTACAATCTGGAACTAAAGGTTCCACAGCCCCCAAAGAAAACCAAACCAAAGCTCTGATACCACAAATGTAACACCCCGTTTTTCAAAGCGAGAGTGTATTTTTTTTTTCAAAAAAACTTAAATAAAACAAAGTAAGTACATAAGGAAAAGCCTTTCGATAAATAATTTAGTCATTATAATTTACAAACAGCGGAAAAGTTTTTCAAAATATAAATCCAAAGCATGTCATGATGTCAACAATAGTACATGTACATCCTTCCAACTTAACATAAAAGTAGCCCAAAAGAAAGACATATGTGTCATGGGTGACAGCCTAGTCTGATCATTCTATACATAACAAAAACTATATGTCTTGAGTAATCTCCACGCGCCCCGTGAGATTCTCCTAACATAGCTCCAATCAAGCACTCCCATCCAGATTCCCATCCGGAGGGTACAAACCGATAGGATCATCCTGACTCTCATCTGAGGGCAAAGCCCAGATTTCCACAATAGTTGTAAAGGGTCACCAACCGAAAATTAACAGTTAACACATAACATTTAAGCTTTTAAATGCACAAATAACCTTCTCAACTTATCATGCATCTTAGAAGGATTTTCCATATGCTAAAAGTTCATATAATGCTTGCCAAATGTAAATGAAGTCAAATAAAGTTCTCAAAATATCAAGTAATATACAACTGACCAAAACATTGATAAATCAATTGAGAAATCAATTATCTAACTCAAAATAAGATTTTCCACTGAGCCAATCGATTGGGGAAATCAATTTCCTGAAAGTTTTTAGTGAAAATTGAACTCTGGGCTTAAATCAATCGATTGGGTAAATGGATTGACTCAATCGATTGGGTAAATTGATTTCCTGGAAGACAGAGCCCTTGTAATGAATCCAATCGATTGGACAAATCGATTTTTGGAAGACAAAGCCCCTGACTTGAATCCAATTGAATCCAATCGATTTACCAAATCGATTTCTTAAATGATTTTGAAATATAACTTACAAAATCGATTGGGTAAATCGATTTCGTGCAAAACAGAGCCCCTGTAACTCATCAAATCGATTGGGTAAATCGATTTCCCTGTATATTTTTTCAAAAATACATAAACCAACTCAATCATATTCAAACACCACTCCAAACCTTAACACTTAGCAATACCCATACAATCACCACGACATTACGAGTTTCAAAAACGTTTTACAATCTAACATACTATCACACAAATCCAAAACATAACTCTTAGTACAATCAACACAATCACAATTTGAATCAAACATACTTACCCATAGTTTCAAATCATAACACTTAGCAAAAATCAACACAATCATAATTTGAATCAAACACACTTACACATAAGTTCAAAACATAACACTTAGCAAAATCAACACAATCATAATTTGAATCAACCACGACTCGTGTGCCAAGCACCCTAATGCAATGCGTATATGCCAAAATGCATGGACTCGGAATTCCAAACCAAAACCCTCCTCGAAGGGCCGTAAATCATAATTGTACCGCCTATCGCTGGCAAAAGTACCAATTACCGAGGTGCCACCTATCACGGGTCAGCACGATTTACTAAAAAGCGTAAATCATAAACGTACCACCTATCACGGGTCAGTACTGTTTACCGAGGTGCCACCTATCACGGGACAGCACGATTTACTAAAAGAAAAAGCGTAAGTCGTAAGGGTACCGCCTATCACAGGCCAAAGTACTACTTACCGAGGTGCCACCTATCACGGGTCAGCACAACTTACCAAAAAGTAAATCGTAAACGTACCACCTATCACGGGTCAATAAAGTTTACCGAGGTGCCACCTATCACGAGTCAGCACAATTTACCAAATGAAATGCATTAGCATACACTAACTCCATTCAGCACAATCGTTAAGTAAATGCAGATATTAAAAGATTCTCCATTTTTAATACTCATTTAGCTTAACGATTTTCACGCCGAACGTTAAGCAAACAGACATATTAAGAGATTCCCCATTCTTAATATACTTTTGACTTAAACGATTTCCACAACAAAACATTCAGTAAACAAGACATTAAGAGATTCCCCATTCTTAATGCTCATTTACTGAAACGATTTTCAAAAATAAACATTAAGCAAACAAGACATTAAGAGATTCCCCATTCTTAATTCTCATTTAACTTAGACGATTTTTCCAAAACAAACGTTAAGTAACCGAGACATTAAGAGATTCCCCATTCTTAACGCCCAGTTAACTTAAACGATTTTCACAAGTACACATTAGATAAACAATACATTAAGAGATTCCCCATTCTTAATACTCATTTAACTTAATGGTTTTCAAAACAACATTAAGTAACCAAGACATTAAGAGATTCCCCATTCTTAACGCTCAGTTAACTTAAACGATTTTCAAAACAAACTTCAAGTAAATAAGACATTAAGAGATTCCCTATTCTTAATTCTCATTTAACTTGAACGATTTTCCAAAACACACATTAAGTAAACGAGACGTTAAGAGATTCCCCATTCTTAATACTCGTTTAACTCTAATGGTTTTCAAATTTCACACCAAACAAACTCGAACATAATATCCAAATCAATGAACGATTCACACCAAATCACATCAATCAACAACCATCAAGTAAGAACACGCCAAGTACGACGACACAAATTAACACAATCCATCACTCAAACACAGCAAGTTTCATATACTCGAAATCATACATAATGGGTTTTAAATTCATTCTCCATAAAACATTACTTAAACCCCAACCAAATTCTTTTTCACACAACCACAAGTAAGTCCCTAAATGCAAACTAAAAGTTTGGAAGGAGCCCTTACCTTAACGTTAGCTTTAACGTCGATTACGGTACCGTGAGTAAATCCGGTAAATTTTCCGTTCGTAGCGCCGCTTCCAAAGTTGGTTCCCTAGCACCGTAGTGTGGTAGTGAGAAACTTTCCCTTCTATCACTTCTTGAAACGAAGCTTAGATCTAGGTGAAACGGGGAGGTTTGTGTTTGAATCCCTAATACCGTTTTTCTCCGTTTTCGAATCAAAGAGGAAGAGTGAAGTTGAGAAATCCTTGTCCTAACACCCACTATCAATTTTCGAACTCAAAGGAAAGAAAAGAAAGCAAAAACGAGCAACAATGGAGGAAGGGAGAATAAGGGTCACGCGAGGCAGAGGAAGAAGATGAAGTTTTCTGTTTTCTTTCCTTTGTTTTTCCTTTCTTCCTTTTTCTTTCCTTTCTTTTTCTTTTCTTTCAAATTCCTTCCTTTCATTTTCTTTATATATAAACATATATATATATATATATATATATATATTAATAATTAACAAATATCTCCAAACCTTTAGATATTTATTAAATTACCCGTTCATCCATAACGCATTAAACTCTTCGCAAAAGATTCACTGCAGTTAATTTAATTTATTTATCGACGAGTAATTCTAATCAGGCATCAAAATATCTTCTTGGTCATATAAACTCCAAAATATTAATAACTTTGGCTAAAAAGCCTCTAAGTTCAATACCGAAAATACACCAAAATACATAAAATACACTTAAAAATTATGGGTCTTACAGTAGCACCCCTTTGAGCTTGGAAAACTTGTAAAGCACTATCAAATAAATGTGATTATTATAGCATTAACAAACACATTATTTATATATTTATATATATATATGTAAGAAATAAATGAATATTACTTACGTGTCGAAGATATTCTTTATATCTGAGTGATTGTTGTACTCGCCGTACAAGGGATCTAAATAGTATATAACTTCAGAGGTCGCATTGATTGCAAACAGCACCCAATGTGCCCTACAACAACAAAAATTTGGTTGGAACAACTAATAAATTAAGATCTCATAAATTAAAAAAGATATAAATAAAGAATATATAAGTATATACCCTGAATTATATGGCGCAAGGAACAACTTATCCTTCTCTTTATTTCCCAAAATGATATCTACAACATAATTCTATACATTAACTTGATCGAGTTTAAACATTGAAAGCTTATGCAGAGATAAGAATAAAAATATATTTTACAATTTGCACGTGCACACCAACTTCTCATACAAAAACCTTCAATGAAAATGTCAAATTATATTAATTACCAATAAATTAAATTAATTACCAATAAATTAAATTAATTTTTAATTATCAATAAATGCAATTTAAAAAAGTATTTTACCTAATGTATAAGCTGATGACAATAGCACTCAGCTCTTTATGATCGAGAAGTTCGTATACGTGCTTTTTTTCAAGTAGTTCTTCATACTCATCTCCAGAAATAGTTTTCTCCATGCTTATGATACGTGAATCGTTGTTGTCCATATTCATTTTTGCTTGTATGTCAAGATACGACCCAAATCGAGCAAGATGTGGATGACTTATTTTAGTAGCAGCAACTAATTTACCTCGATCCAGTTTTTGAATTTTGGTAGCTTTATTACCTTCCAAATTTTGAAGTTTGCCAACTTTATTTTTACCACGAACAACCAGCTGTGGTGCGGCTTTATTCTGGCAAGGTTGTTGTGCGGGTGGTTTTGATTGAATCTGAAATAATGAGGTTAATGAGTTTGTTATTTAATTGAATCTTATAAAATGAATCTTATAAATGTGATGTAATTGACTTGTTGTGGATAATCTTCTTGTCCTTCCCTTTAGACTTTGTATGAATCTAAATAAATGTGAAATTAAAGTTAACAACGAAAAAAATCAGCAATTAAATATAATCAATCATAATCATATGTCGTTCAATTAAATATAGATATCCATTAAACATACATTTCAATTAAACATACCTTATCAAAGGCTACTGCTTCTCCTAATTAAATACTTCATATCTCAATCAAAAAACTTGTAAAGCACTATCGAATAAATAAATGTGATTATTATAGCATTAACAAACACATTATTTATATTATGTGTAAGAAATAAATGAATATTACTTACGTGTCGAACATAGTCTTTATATCCAAGTGATTGTTGTGATTTTTGTAATTGCCCAACACAACTAATAAATTAAGATCTCATAAATTAAAAAAAAAAATATAAATAAATAATATATAATTACGTACCCTGAATTATATGGTGCAAGGAACAACTTATCCTTCTCTATATTTCCTAATAGGATATCTACAATGTATTTCTTTACATTCATTGGATCAAGTTTAAACATCGAAAGCTTATGCGGAGACAAGAATGAAAATCTATTTGACAAGTTGTGCGTTCACACTTACTTCTCATACAAAAATCTTCAATGAAAATTTCAAATTAGATTAATTACCAATAAATTAAATTAACTACCAATAAATGCAATTAAAAGTAATTTTTACCTAATGTATAAGCACTCAGCTCTTTATGGTTGAGAAGTTCGTATATGTGCCCTTTTTCAAGTAGTTCTTCATACTCATCTCTGAATATAGTTTTATCCATGCTTATGATGCATGAATCGTTATTGTTGCCCATATTCTTTTTTACGTGTATGTCAAGACACGACCTATATTTAGCAAGGCATGGCTGACTTATTTTAGGAGCAGCAGCAGCAACTGATTTTCCCCGATCCAATTTTTTAGCAGCAACATTGGCAGCTTTATTACCCTCCAACTTTTGAAGTTTTCCAACATTATTACCCTCCAATTTTTGAAGTTTGTCGGCTTTATTTTTACCACGAACATCTAGTTGTGGTGCGGCAGCTGTTTTATTCTGGCAGATGGTTTGCTGTGCGGGTGGTTTATTGGATTGAATTTGAAAAAATGAGGTTAATTAGTTTTTTGTTTATTGAATCTGAAAAAATGATAAACCTTACAGAAAAAATGTGACAAACCTTTTTCGGCGATGTAACTAACTCGTTTCTGGAAATCTTCTTATCATTCCCTTTAGGCTTTGTCTGAATCTAAATAAATGTGAAATTAAAGTTAACAGCGAAAAAAACTCATCAATTAAATATAATCATCATAATCATATATCGTGCAATTAAATATACATATCAATTAAACCTACATTTCAATTAATTAAACATACCTTATCAAGGACAACAAGATGTGTGAGACATGCCACATAACTACCAATTGCTTCGCCCAAAAACTTCATATTTGCATCGTTGTCTGGTATAGGCAACGGCACATTTGGTTCCAAAGCAATAATTGGTGATACTTTGACATGGCCCGCAGGGATCAGTGTGTTGTGCAATACTTCTCCCGAAGTATTGTACAATGTTCCTTTTCCGACCTTGAGATGAGTAGGGGAGGATAAGTACAACACGCAAGGAGTGACACCCTAAATCAATGGTTAATACATAAGTATGTGAAACAATTAGGTTGAATGAATTTCTTATTTTATTGAGTAATTAATTACCTTGGGAAGACTTTTGAGACCAATGTTGCAACTCGCATTTTTACTCTCCATTTGTATTTCACGTTGGAGTTGATCCGGAAGTTGCTTGTCTTTATTCGTCTTCACCAAGAGTGCCACTTGCTGTGATAGGAATTTGAGCTTCTCTAAAACTTCCTCATTAGATGGATTTTGGCGCTTCTCTTGTGAAAAATAGCTTTTAGGAGTTACGTCAAATCCTTTCCCCCTCACGCGACTAGAATATTAAGGAACATTAAACACTTTACCGAGAATGTCCCTGCAACTAACTTTGTTGTCCTCTTGATTTTCCGAACTTTGTTCGAGATTCTCCTAAAATAGACGTAGGATTAAAAAGATAAGTTCAATATCATTTTTGAAATACAATATTAAAAAATATTAAAGTGATAATATACTTACACAAAGTTCTATTACTTTTTGAACATTTTCGTTATCAACCACTCCATCCTTATTTACACGAGCTTCCTTCCACAAGATATGACGATCCAACGGTTGATCGGATTGGGTGTCTTGTAGCTATTTGTTAAGATCATAAACAAAATATTAGGTAGAAACTATAGTTTATAATATACCACATTATATAAAAGTGATGTTTAATTATTTACAAGCTTTTGCTCTAGACGTGTATATCCCATACATGATTTTTTGTATGGGTGCGTCGGATATTTTGCCCTCTCACGATTTGCCTTACTAATATTCTATATAAAAAAAATAACAATCGTGTAAAAATTTTAAATACGCTATGAATATGAATAATAAAACACAAATGCTAATAAATTAATCACTTACCACAAACGTGGGGTCTGAATGTTTGGCTACAAATGCGCTCCATTCTTCATTTGATATATAATGTTTATATATTTTTGGAGCTTCATCATTCATATTTCCTTCACGATCTTTTAGATAGAAATTTGAGAGGTGAGATCTAAAACTCCGGTGTATTTTCCCAGGAACTCTCAACACGTTCTCACCTCGTAAACAACAAAAGCAGTCTGCAAACGAAATAAAGATATAGTTTGAGTAATGCATTTCAATGGAAAAAATTATAAATGACAAAAAAGTGAATCAAAAAAGTTACTTGTATATCAGTCCATATTATATCTTTCGCATCCTTCAACGCCTTATCTCTTCAATCGTCAATTATGATGGGGATATTCTAACGAACAATAGCCTCAATATAACTTATAAACATGGAGCTGTTCGGGTCAATTGGTTGACCACTCTCATTTCATCCAACCTAATAAACTCATATAGTAAGTACTTGCTTTCAAAAAAGATGAAAAATAAAAAGCAAACAAAGTATAGTATACCTCAAATTTTATGCCACTACTCCTTGCTTTTATGACATTTTGCATGATGATTGCACCACGTTTGACTTCATTTTCGTAAGTCTTAGTGTTGAAAACTTCCACATTTTGACGATCTAAATCCTTGTTGGTATCTATTTATCTACAACAAGTTCAACATGAAGTAGTCTAAGTACGTATCAATATAAGTTCAACATGCATTTTAGTGACAACAAAAAATTAATAAATACAATACCTGAATAGTAAAAAGAAATACGTAGGGTTCGTAGGGGAAGGAACACCTGAATGCGCAGAAATACATACGAACAAAGTATGATTCGCAGAAATACGTAATGAGGGTTATGTATTTCAATGAGAAGATATGGTTTGTAATGAGGATGATAGTGGAAATATGGTTCGCAATAGGAGAGATGATAGTGGAAATATGGTTCGCAATGGGATAATAACACAGATGATAGGGTTCACAATGAGAAGAACGATGAAGAGGAGGAGGACACTATCGAAGTGAAGTTTACGTAATGAAAAGGAAACTGAAGCAGTTTATTATTATATATAAAACCATATTACAACGCTTTTTTGAAAGAGCGCTGTAAAAGATCTCCTTATTTTACTTTTTAAAACCATATTACAGTGCTTTTTTAGAAGCCTTTTACAGTGCTTGTCCAAAAGCGCTGTAAAAGACCTCATTATTTTATTTTTTTAGAAGCCTTTTACAGCGCTTGTCCTCAAGTGCTTTAAAATACATCTTTGTTTTCTTATGAAACAGGGTTGTATTTTTAAAAGCTTTTTACAACGCTTGTTGAAAAGCGTTGTAACAAACCTCCTTATTTTATTTTTAAAAGCCTTTTTACAGCGCTTGTGGGAAAAGCGCTGTAAAAGACCTCTTTGTTTTCTTATGTAATATGGCTGTTTTTTTAAAAGACTTATACAATGCTTTGGCTTCAAACACTTTAAAAGACCCTTTTAACTTGGTATAAAACAAAGCTTTGTGAATTTCCTTATTTTATTTTAAAGGCTTTTATAACGCTTATGGACAAAAACGCTGTAAAATTACAAGTTTATATTCAGTTCAGTTCAAGTAAAATACCTATATTTTGATATTTGTTTTCTTCCAAATAATTAGTTAAATACCTATATATATATATATATATATATATATATCAATGCTAAATTACATGGTCAACTCATATTGGGTTGATAAGTTGGAAATCAGTTATGGCACGTCAAACGTACATTAAATTACATGAACTTAGTATAAAACACTAAGATCAAGCTAAATATAAGCTGAAAATAAATATAAGCAGAAAATCAAATACAGTTCAAGCTAAATACTAAAATGCTCAATTCTGGTAGATCAAACAATTAAATTACATAAACTCAGTTCAGATTACATGGCTTATATAAAACAATTAAACACATTAAGATGACCTTCTTCTTTTCCTGGTGAGATTCACATTTGTTTGTCCATTAACGATATGAAACGATGGATTAATCTAAATTCCCTCATCATGGTCATCTCTAAGATATTAACCATCATCAGTTGAATCAATTTCATGTGGTTGTGATGTTGCAAATAAAAGATCATTATCAACATCTTCATCACTTATTTTAATGTTCGATAGGACAACGAACCATTTATGATCAACATGATCAGTGACATAAAACACTTGTTGAGCTTGCGACGCTAAAATAAAAGGCTCATCTTTGTATCCCACCCTATTAAAATTGACAAGCAAGAACCCTGACTCATCAATTCAAACGCCATTAATATTATCAACCCACTTGCAACCAAATATGGGAACACGAAACATTGTGTAGTCTAACTCCCATATGCGCTCGATAACCCCAAAATATGATAGATTTTCATATATTGAGTTTTTGTCTTTTGCACTTGAGAGATGCATCGCTTCAGCTATGAGAGTGACTCCGCTATTTTGCATAGTGGTTTGATCATCTTGTTCTTTGGTATAAAATGTGTTGTCGTTAATTACATAACCAGTGTAAGAAAAGACATGTAATCTCGGACCATTTGCTAGCCACCTCAATCTATGTGAAATTGATATGGGTCTATATCAAACTTTAACTTTATGTGATTATTTAACCATGTTATAAAACTTCGATTGTGCTCTCGAGTTATCCAATTTTGATTTCTATTCATCTTCAAACTAGATAACTGATCCATATGTATTGTAACATCCGTCTCATATATCTTTCTATCGGACACATCCATCTCATATAAGCTGTCCCACAAAGTTGTGTCTCCTTAACGAGATGAACATTAAGGTGAACTATTATATCAAAAAATGAGGGTGGGAAATTCATTTCAAGCTCACACAAAGTAACAACTATTTCCCTTTGCAATGTCGATAATTTCTGAGAATCGATCACTTTACTACAAATTTCCCTGAAGAAGAAACATAATCTAGTTATGGCTCGTCGAACTTTTTCAGGTAAAATGGAACGTATACCTATTGGTAGCAAATGCTCCATTAGAATATGACAAACATGGGTCTTCAAACCTTTTAAATTTTTAATGTTTGAAGAGTATCCTTATGGAACTTTAACTTCGTGTAGAAATTTACATAAAACGATTTTTTCCTTCCTAGATAGAGTCTGAGCAACTGAAGGTAGATATGTGCAATTTCCTTTCTTTATGGCACCCAATTCATTTCTTATTCCCATATCAACCAAGTCCAATCTTTCATTGATGCCATCTTTAGACTTTCTTGGAACATTGAGTAATGTACCAATAACACTATCAAATACATTTTTTTCAATATGCATCACATCGAGGAAATATCTTATATACAATGACTTCCAATATGGGAATTCAAAGAAAATTGACTTTTTCTTCCACCCAGTTTGGACCAGCTCTCCCGCAAAAGGTTTTCCAAATTTATTTGTCAAACCTTTTACTTTTTCAAGTATTTGATATCCAGTCGGTGCTAAAGGAGCTTTCCCTTTCTCTGATGTCCTATTGAATGCATTAATTTCTCCACCCACGATATTGACGACTATAAGGTAAAAATCTACGATGTCCAAGAAATAAATTATTCTTACAATGTTTCAACCACATCCAATTTGTACTTTCTCCACATATACGACATGCACACCGACCTTTAATGCTATATCCTGATAAATTACCATATGCTGGAAAATCATTAATTGTGTCGAACAACATAACCCTCAAATTGAAACATTCTTTCTTTTACCCATCATAAACTTCCACACCTGTCTCCCACATATTTTTTAAATCTTCAACTAAAGGAGTCAAGTATACGTCAATACCATTCCCCGGTTGTTTGGGTCCATAAATTAACAGAGACAAAATCATAAACTTACGCTTCATACATAACCATGGAGGTAGGTTATAAATCAACAAAATGACAGGCCATGTGTTGTGTGAGATGCTTTGAAGACCATGTAGATTCCTTCCATCAGTAGAAAGTGCAAGTCGTAGATTTCTTAACTCTATCCCGAATTCAGGATACTCGTGATCAATTTTTGCCCATTATGGAGAATCGGCACGGTGTCGAAACTTTCCATCTCTAATTATTTCATTTGCATGCTATGTCAAGTGTTTTGAATCTTCTTCATTGCGATACATTCGCCTAATTCTTTCATTTTGGTCAGTTTCGTCCTTCCAAGGCTTATTCTAATCCATTTTGATCTCTGAAATTATTTTTCCCTTTTTCTTCTCTTCTCAATTTGTTTCCCTATTTCATCTTAGAAATTGTCAAAGTTGATTTTCATTTTTTCCGTTGAAGATGCTTTTCCCGATTTTTTCGATTTCGTTTTCAATCAATTCCTTTAATTTCCTCTTCAATATATATTCATCTTCAATCAAATTTCTCTTACGATTCAACGATTTACGATTTACTATTCACACATAGCGATTCATATTCAGCAATTTAGGGATTCACGAGTAAGCGAAAATTGTTTTTCCTCTATTAGCTATTTGAAATGGTTGATTGATTTGATTGACACACACAGACACACGCACACACACAATGTTGTTTTAGAGTGGAAAGAGAATGATATATATAGAGAGGTTAATGATTCATAATAATAAGTTCTATTTCAAACTAACTAAGCTTTATTCTTTACCCATTGAGACTAACGGTTGAATGTTAAACAGAATAATTACTTTTGTGGACGATATCTTGTTTCATTAGTGAAATTCAAGTTTCAAATTGGATATACTGAGCAGACTCTATTACCTACATTAGACCAAGCTGCATTGTACACTAAAGAACGTCCCTCCAACAATTTCCCCACTGCAGCTGGACTAGCTTCATCAGCTACTGGTTTTGCTTATCTACACTTTTGTACTGATTTCGTTAAGCTTTCTTTCATTCATTAGTTATTATGAGTACCAAAACAAATTCGATTTCGTTAGGGGTTATCGGCTAGTACTTTTGCAGTCTTCCACCATTTCCGCAAATTGAAAAACCATTGGCAGTTTGCGCATTCAATTCAATATTATACAAATCACCAGTTTACCATGTATTTGAGCTTAATGAAGGTTCCATTGCATGGGTGTTAATCCACCAAATTTGATTTTGATTGATTAGCTGCTTTAGCAGGTTTAATATCTAAATCAAATAGGTCACATATTAGTTTTAAAGTTGCATGTGACAAGAAATAGGTTTGAGGATCTAGGAATTGTTTGAAGTTGGCCCAATCCCATTATAGTGTATCAGCTAGACTAAGATAAAGAACTATAAGAAGAAAATTATAGGGAAGAGAACAACATTCAACTCTATAGTCTCATTATCGAAAACTGTTGAAGGTGACTCCAAAAATTTTCCATATTATTATTGACTTCATAGAGGACCTTTGTATTCTATCAAATTGTTGCGTGAGGTCACTCGCGTAAGGTTCCACATTCTTTGTTACTTGAGATTTTAACAGATAAAGGTGTGGAACCATGATTACAGGCTAATTTTATTCACAAACCATGTTTCTGCTACTACTTCAGCTTTTTATTTTTAAGTTCATGTTATGTTTTTATTGTACCATTAAGTTGTACACTTGAGTTTTTTTTTTTTTTTTTATTGTTTGTTAGAATTTTGGGATTTCAATGTCCGGTGATCCAACAAAACTTAAATTATGGTCCACGTTTAGGTGCTAGAACTAGAAAGCCAAATGTGCATGCCACTTAATTAAACATGTGACATACTAGTACTTGTTTACCCACACATTGTCCTTTCAGCACATTAAGAGGTTCTGAAAATGGCTTGTTTTTTAAGAGCTTATCTTGCCTCTTGTGTCAATTCTCTTTCTTTTTCATGCACAATTTATGAAAGGAGAATATACTTCATATATCAATATCACAAACAAAGATGACAATGTTCCACTCGATAGAAAATTATCAAAAACTAAAAAATAGGATGCTCTATCCTTTTGAAGTTATTAATTAGCCAATAGAACTAGTAGCATTATCACTATGAAGCCTCCACGGTTGAATATATGAATCAAAATTTTGCCCGAAATTGAAATTCACTTCTCTTCTTATAGTTGTGTGATTCAGTCGGTGACAATGTACATGTAATAAACTAGATTTAGTCGGTGATTCAGTGTTTCATGTTTAATGTCTCGTGGTTTGGATTCATAGAGGACCTTATTCCTTATTCATCAATGTATATGTAAATTTTAACAATTTGCAATTGTGGTAGGTTTCACGGTTGGAAGAGCAAGGTAGTGCTTTAGTGACAGATGATATCAAATGACATGCACGTGGTCCACTATTCTGGTGGTTATATTAATAACGGAGTTAGATTCCATACAAAGAAGCATGAAAGAGGCTCACATACCCAAAACAGTGGAATCATCATTACTATTAAGATAAAAGGTTATACTAGTTCAAGAGATAAACACCCGAAAGAAGGGCATATCAACTATTATGGTGATCTCATAGATATAATTCAATTAGATTTGATTGGTTTGTTGTTGTGCATGCTAAAGTGAGAGATGTGGATGCTTTGGGTAATGAGTTGTCCAATGATATGTAGATCAAGGGAATGAACAAGTCTTGCAAGATATAAATGAAAATGACTTGATTAGACCAGAAGTTGATGATAATCATGATATCATTGAAGTTACAATATCCATGGAGAACATTCTCCAAAATGATAAGGGTGGTGATGATACAAAGGATAAGAGTGAGGGAAACTTCTTCTAATATATAGAGCAAATTATTTATCAATCAATTTATTTGAATTCTAATTTATTGAAGTTACAAAGGTGTATAGTTATTTTTGCTCCCTACCATATTATGTATTTCATTTGAGGTAGATTATTACTGTCATCAGTTATTGTGGGGATGTCATTTTTTTTATATATTTATTGAATGTGATGATCATAATAAATATTTATGAGTTTGTTATTTCAGCACTTGCAAATTAGTGCAGTTTTCTTTTACACAGAACTGAGAATACAACCACTATACATTACAAACTTCAAAAGAGTGAACCATTTGAGCTTATTACCTTATGATTGTTTGGTTTTTATATTTTTTGTTAGTTATATATATCTTTTATTGTGTGACGGGGATTTAGGGGTTGGTTTATCAAATCTAAAATATTTCTCAAAAGCAAGTGTTGCATGACAAAGAATAATAGAAATGATAGAGTTTCAAAGATAGATTCTGAAAACATGGAAGGAGAGACTTTAGAGAAAATGTTAGGATAAGTTGAAATTAAGAATTTATTGATAAGTGGAGAAATATATCTCTTTTGTAAAGGTTTTTATGATCTAATAAGTGGAGAAATATATTTTTTTATGATCTAATTTCATTTCAATATTGCCACAACGATATAATACTTATGTTAGTGCTACAGTTAAAATGCTAGGAATGCAAGTAACATGAATTTAATAGAATTCACTACAAAAAAAATGATCTAATTTTTTTATGATCTAATTTCATTTCAATATTGCCACAACGATATAATACTTATGTTAGTGCTACAATTAAAATGCTAGGAATGCAAGTAACATGAATTTAATAGAATTCACTACAAAAAAAATGATCTGTTGTGACACTCAAGTTTTAGTGATATTTTTTTACCGTCACTATAATTTCTTTTAACTACAAACAGAGTATCACCTATTATATATAATAACTTTTAAAAAATAAAATAAAATATTTAAGTCCAAAAAATATTCACTTATTTTATTGTGTTTCTTTCCTATTTCCATTTCATAATCCTTTTCCTATTCTTTTTCTTCTCCTTCTATTTCCTTCTCAAATTTTCTTCTCCTTCTATTTTCTTCTCAAATTTGTTCAAAAGTTATTCTCAATTTCAATTCTCCATTTCATCTCACAAATCATTCAAGTTTTTCCAATTTCAATTCTCATTTTTCTGTTCAAAAAGCTCATTTCTTCGTTGATCCTCGTTTTTCAGTTGAAGTTGAAGTTGAAGAAGCTTTTCCCAATTTCTTCATATTTTTTCGATTCCATCTTCAATGGATTCCTTCAATTTCGGATTCAAAAATTCAATGGCTTCATTCACTTCGTTTTTCGATACAACAAACCTATGGAATTTCGATGCTCTCAAGAATTTCGGTCAGATTTCTCCGGTCGTTCAGAATCACCTCAAACAGGTTTTCTCTCCTTTTCATTTCATTCCCGTTAATAATTTCTAGGGTTTTCATAAATTTACTTCATTCTTCAATTTCTAGTTATCTTCATTGTGTTTTTCATTTTTCCTCTTATGGATTACGCCAATTTCGATTATTATAGTGATTTACAATAACTAGGTTTAGAAAATCTTTGAATGATGAAATATATACAATAACTAGTTTTACAATTGGGTTGAATGATTGATTGTAGGTTTATTTGACTGATCATTCCCTTACTTTCTTTCCCATCATTTTTGGTGCTCAATGAACTAAGTATCACATGAGTCCACGGCTTCAGAAGCTGATCATGCAGGCATTTTAGTGTATTAATCTTTGTTTCTTCAGTTTTCTTAGTCTGAAATTATTGCATTTATTTTCATGATTCTATTGTTCTATTTCAGGCCGCTCAAGAACATGGGATGGGACCAAGGGGATCTGCTCTTATTTGTGGGTATACCAATTATCATAGGCAGCTAGAGTCGAGTTTGGCAGATTTGAAAAAGAAGGAGGTAAGGACTGGCTTGCAAGAACTCCTTAAACTGTTCAAGTTTTGTTATTGGTTCTGCTATGTACCCTGAGTAAAGTATACTTAATTGATGACTGTCATTAAACTTGATTATGAAGAATCATATTCAGTTATTTGTTTTGTATGACTAAATTCTGTGAATGATGCTCGGTAAGCAAATTATGCATACTTGTGATCAGGCTTATGTCCTAGTTTTGGACATTGCTTGATCTTGGTGATTATTAGCGCACTCTAGTGGGGGAGAGTGGTGTTCTAAGTGATATATTTTATTGGTGAGAAGACATTTCTATGGTAGATTGACTAACCTTAGGGAATTGTTATTGTTTTGTCAATGTTAGTGACTAACTGACTATTGATTAATGATTAGTCTATTTTTATGGAATTAATACTTGATATGGGTGTGTCCTGAAATTGAAATAACAACTAACTTCATTTTATTTCCATTTTTAATTATTTATAATTTTTGGTTCAATGATCATGATTGAATAAGTACCAATTAATTCTGATGGAATCACATATAATTTCCATGCCCACCTTTTAAATTTAAGGATTATATGGGTTACATTCTTCTCAGATCCACCTATTGTATAATGAATTGAAGGATCGACTAATGTGTGTTAGTAAGTTTAGATCTTATGGATTGCTGACCTGTTTTCGGTTTAAAATCCATGCTATAGGATTGCCTTCTTTGTCCGACAGGGTTTGCTGAAAATATGCCATTGGTATTCAACGACAGGGTTCCCGTTTTGGTCTTATAGTGGTTCCTCAAGAATACTATAAAACAACCCTAGAAGAATCAAAATCTTACTAATGAGGTTCCTGTTTGAAAGCTCAGTCTAAAGCTAAGGTATTCAATGGCATATTTTTAGGAGAAGAATGTAACGGTGAACCATAAGAACAATAATATCCATGGAAGACATGAATGGAAGTTAACTTGGGAACTTTAGAAGAACCTATTATAACCAAGGTGGCTTTGGAGAACGACCCACGTGTTGAAGATGGGAAAACTACTCGCACTAAAGTCGAGAAGACAACTCGTATCTTGAAGCCGGGAAAATGACTCGCACCCAAAGTTGGGAAAACAACCAGTATCTTGAAGTTGGGTAACCGACTTATAAATCTCATATTTAGACAAAATTAGAGTTATCATCTTTATTTATCATTTACGTTGATTCTCAAGTAATTTCTAAGTATAGAGAGACATCTGTTGACACCTAATTTTGTATGCTATTTTTAGAATTTTATGAAAAATAATAAATATATAACTAAATAAAAAAAATAATAATGATAAAAATAATAATAAAAATAAAGAGTTAGACTGTTGACACCTAATAATAATAAAAATAATAATGATAAAAATAATAATAAAAATATCATACCTTAAGTGATTTATGGTAGTTTTTTGAAAATGATAAAAATAATCTTAATGAACATTAATGGTAATTATTGTCTTCTACATAATTTCTAACTATAAATAGGGGGAAAAAAGGGGGAGGAACTGATTGGAAATATGAGCTCATAAAAAACTTATAGTTTGTTAAATATTTTTCTCCTCGTCCATTTTCTTGACATTATTATTGTTCTAGAGGTTTTTATTTTTTATTTTTTATAAAGCATGTATGACTTTAAAAAGTGATCTTTTTGGTTTCATGATTAAGTTTTGGAATGAACTAATAAAAATCAAGTCGGTTGTAGTACAACCATCTTTATTTTCATTTGATTCATGAGCTCTCCTCTTTATTTTGTTTTCTTTCTCGCGCGATGAATCTTAAACTTTTTTGTTATCACCGCCGCCGACTCGCGAAATTAATAATAAAATCAGTCAACACATAAATATTTTCTACCTAAGAACTATGAGTGTTTTGATTTTCCTATTGCACTTGGGGATACGTAAGATATTATAAAATTTTGTTTTGGAACATACCTAATTGTTCCTAGCTACCACCATGACATTATTTTGTCACCGTTATTCTTAGGACTTATTGCACCAGTTATCCACTGTTGCGCATATTACACTGCAGTCCAACACTTGTCCCCAATTTAGGGTAAATTGTCCCCTATTTTGGACCATAGATCCGTTATCAGAAAGTCGCGATAACATTGATAATGGATGCCTAAAAGTTAAGACAATATTTCCTCGTTCATTCGATTACGATACAAACGAATGTACCCATTAAGCATATCTTGTTCCGACCCGACCCCATTAAGTGTGACAAGAAAGTGATTACCTATGCCTCTGATAATCACATCAAGCGTCTGATCATCTAACTATGATTTATTATGTATCCTCTAACGAAGTCGACATTTTAAAGAAAGTCAACACTCTGAAGAAATAAAGTCAATGTTCTGAAGAAATTCAACGTTCTAAAGAAGTCGGATTCTCTTATGAAAGTCAAGGATCTAATAAAGTCATTGTTACAAAGAAGACAAAGATTGACACATCCTCTAATAATCACCTTGAATATATTTTGTCAGATGATGGTCTATAAGACATGCTCTAATTGACGTATCATCTGTTTCCTCTGCCTTTATGCCAATATACGCAAAATTATTGATAAGGATTCATTCAAAAAATGCTGAAAGAATTAATACGAAGCTATATACACTTGCATGATATGCTGATTTTGTGCATTTGAGTCAAATATCACCAACCCTAAAAAAATTGAGATTTGACAATTTTCTCGTTTGTTGTTTTGAAATCTAGAGATTTGAAGGCATAATGTTATAACATGAAAAATAGAGAAAGAGAATAATAGAAAATGTACTTATTCTTTACTTTATAATTATTATTTTTTCTTGCATAATAAAAAATGTGTTATTTATTTATTTATTTATTTAATTTCAGTAAATTAAATTTATTTTAGTTTTAAATTATGTTTATTAACTTCAATAAAAAAAATTAATTTTAAAAAACGCATAGAATTCAAGTATACATAAAATAATTCATTTCAGTTTATTTGGTATGAAAATTCGTATGTACGTAGTTAAATCAAATATCAAAAGTAGGAAATTTAAGATTTTAAATTCTCTTAATTTAAACATCCCTTAATCTCTCTTAAAAAAAGTATATATCATATATATAATGCATTAATTAAAATTTCACACAATTTAAAAATATTTTATATATTATTAAGCTACATCAAAATTAAAGTTGTATGCATTTTATTAATAATTGTTAATCTTCATAAATATTAATAATATAACAAGTTGTTTTAAATTTGTATAATATTTTGCATGCATAATCTAAATAATATAAATTTAAAATAAAATAAACAAATTTAAAAGAAATATAAGTGATCAAAAGAAATTGAAGGAGATTTAGATCGAGGGAATCGAATTATCCAAATTCAAAATAATAAGGTTTAATTGCAGTCTTGGTACTCTATGATTATCAATTTACGAAATTGGTCTCTATATTTTAAAAGTCGACAATTTTGTCCCATCTCCCATATATTTGAACTAAAAAAAATCACGATTTGACATATTTTTAATGAAATGACATATATATATATATATTTATATTATATAGAACTATCTAGATGCATCAATTATTCATATATCATTAATTAAATTAAAAATTTAAGAAAATTATAAAGTTGAAATCAAAATTTTTAAGACATTTAATTTATATTTTATTGATGTTAATCGTGAGACAAAAAATATCAACTATTATTATAAAAATACCAATTTCATAATTCAATAAAAATAAAGGATAAAACTAGAATTAATCAAATAATAATTACCTGAAAAAATTTAAAAGTAAAATAAGGTTAACTTCCAGACAGTGACAGTGAACTCCACACAATGCTGTTGTCTCTCTCAGTTTCAAAGTTATTAACCCTCACAAGTAGGGATGGGAATAGGCTAGGCCGTCCGTAGATGCCTATGGCCTGGCCTACTTATGGCCTAGCCTGGCCTGACCTATTTAATAAAAAGGCTAGGCTCAGGCTATTTTTAAAGCCTATTTATTTAAATAGGTTAGGCTTATAAAAAAGCCTATTAGGCCTGACAGACCGGCCTATATATATTTATTATTTATTAATATTATTCTTTATTTTTATATTGATAATATTATTTTCTATTTTAAATTCTATCAATTAGGCAATCATTTAGTAATCATTCCATATTCAGTAGTCATTCCATATGCGGTAGCGTTTCTATATTTAGTAGTCGTTACATATTTGGTAACCGTTCAATTAGTCTATCCTCTGTAAATGTTCCTTATTTATTTAAAAGGTAATAATGACTACGTTTAAAAAGGCTTACAAGCCAGACCACACTATTAAAAAGGTCAGACCATGCCGGAAAAAAAAAAACCTATGATAGGCTGTAGGTCAGGCTTAGGCCGAAAAAATAAATCGTAGGTCAGGCTCAGGCCTTTCAAAGTCTGGCCTGGCTTGACCTATTCCCACCCCTATGCTTTCTCTCTTTCTTCCGTTCCCAATTTTCTTCCAATTTTTTCTTCAAACACTTTCCTTCTTTCATTCTCTTCTCATTCTCGTTTCAATTCCAACGAATTTGATGTTAATGATGATGTTTCCTCATTCCATCTCATGCTCTCTATGAATCATAACCATCCATTGTTCAATTCACTAAGATTTTAGGTTCCCTTGTTAAGATGAAACATTATCCCACTGCTATTTCTCTTTCTCACCATTTGGAATTCAACGGAATTAAGCTAGTATTGTTACTTTTTAACGTCTTAATTAATTGTTACTGCCACTTAGGTCAAATTAATTTTTCATGTTCTATACTGGGAAAGATTCTCAAGATGGGATTTCAGGAAAATACCATAACCTTGAATACTCTCATGAATGGTCTTTGTCTTAACAATAAGATTCGGGAAGCTATGCACTTTCATGATCATGTGGTGGCAAAGGGATTTCAGTTGAATCAAGTTAGTTATGGGATCTTGATCAATGAGTTGTGTAAAATGGGGGAAACTGATGGGAAATTCAACAACAAATACAATAACAACTCTAACAGAGCAATATGCAGCGGATAATTAATTTCCCAAACTTGCAAGAATCTGTGAGGAGCAATCAACAAATAATTACAGCAAATAAAATCACCATCACAAAGGACACAATGATTTTTAACGTGGAAAAACCTTCTCAATGTGAGAAGTAAACAACCACGGGACCAAGCCAGTAATAGAGTTCCACTATGATCAAAATATGGGTACAAGAGAGTTTCAAATATGGCACAAATTCGTGCTCAGTAACCAACCAAAAACAGCAAGGTAACTAGCACAACAATCAGCCAAAACAATGAGAAAACAGGCATGAAATTGAGAACAAAGTTCAGCAAAAAAACCAGAAAAACTGCTACTGTCCGAGTTCCGTTTCTCCCACCTCAGACCTCTGATCGACGATCCAAACGGTCAGAATGAAGTACCACTAGTCACAAACCTGCTGTCAAAATTTCAGCCCGATCCGACGGTGAACGAAGGAGATATCGCGAATCTAGTACAGCTGCTCTGTTTTATGCGAAAATAGGGTTTACTCTTTCTCTCTCACTTTTCTCTTTGCCTCTCTCTCTGAATTCAGCTCTCTCTCACTTACTAATCTGACCCCTCTCCACTTGGTTAAGTGAGACTCGTGGGCTTGCACATATTGGGCCTTTCTCCACATAGGAAGGGAGCCCAAAACCCAACATAGCTCCCCCTCACAACTATGTGGAGGTGACCGCCAAATCGGCGATCTCACAGCAAGTTTCAAACTTGCTTCTCGGTAATGCCTTGGTCATCATATCAGCACCATTATCATATGTATGAACCTTGACCAATTCCAACAACCCAGCATCTAAAGCATCACGTATCCAATGATACCTAACATCAATGTGCTTGAACCTAGAATGAAAGGTTGAATTCTTACCAAGATGAATTGCACTTTGACTATCACAAAATAGCAAATACTTATCTTGAACAAAACCAAGCTCCTGCAAGAATTTCTTCAACCATAACAATTCCTTGCATGCTTCTGTAATGGCAATGAACTCTGCCTCAGTAGTGGACAATGCAACACACCTCTGCAATCTGGATTGCCATGCCACAGCTCCCCCTGCAAACTTAATCAAGTAGCCTGAAGTAGATTTTCTGGAATCAATGTCTCCAGCCATATCAGAATCAGTATATCCCACAAGAGTAGGCTTATCACCTCCAAAACAAAGCCTCAAACTGGTAGTACCACGAAGATACCTCAAAATCCATTTCACAGCATTCCAATGCTCTCTACCTGGATTAGACAAAAATCTACTAACTGTACCAACAGCATGTGCAATATCAGGCCTTGTACACACCATTGCATACATTAAACTACCCACAGCAGATGCATAAGGAACTCGTTGCATATCTGATTTTTCAGCTTCATTGAGAGGACTCTGACTAGTACTCAATTTAAAATGACTAGCAAGAGGAGTACTTACAGCTTTAGCATTTTCCATCTGGAACCTCTGTAACACTCTTTCAACATAATGTTCTTGTGACAGCCAAAGTTTCTTCTTATTCCTGTCACGCATGATTCTTATACCAAGAATCTGCTTAGCAGCTCCCATGTCTTTCATGGCAAATGACTCGCCCAATTGCTTCTTCAACCTGTCAATCATGGAAATATTTTTCCCAACAATAAGCATGTCATCAACATACAATAACAAGATAATGAAATCATTATCAGCAAACTTTTTAACAAAGACACAGTGATCAGAAGTAGTCTTCTTGTAGCCTTGCTCACACATAACTGACTCAAACTTCTTGTACCACTGACGCGGGGCCTGCTTCAAACCATATAGACTCTTTTTGAGCCTACACACATAGTCTTCCTTGCCTTTAACAAGAAAACCATCAGGTTGCTTCATGTAAATCTCTTCCTCCAAATCACCATGAAGGAAAGCAGTTTTTACATCCATTTGCTCTACCTCCAAATCAAGAGTAGCAGCCAAACTCAACACAGTTCTAATGGATGACATCTTCACCACAGGAGAAAAAATCTCATTGAAATCAACACCCTTTCTCTGTCTGAAACCTTTCACAACCAATCTGGCTTTATATCTTGGAGATGTAGAATTGCTTTCTTGCTTCACTCTGAAGATCCACCTGTTTTCCAAAGCCTTCTTTCCCTTAGGTAGTTTCACCAATTCAAAAGTGTGATTATCATGCAAAGACTTCATTTCATCTTGCATAGCATCCAACCACTTCTTCTTTTCATCACTCTCCATGGCTTCATCATAACATTCAGGTTCACCTTCATCAGTCAAGGTAACATATTCATCAGAAGGATACCTAGTGGATGGTTTCCTCTGCCTAGTAGACCTCCAAACTTGAGCTTGAGGTGGTTCAGGAGCATCACCAAGATCCTCATCTTGTGACATCTCATGTTCTTCTTCAGCATCATCATTAGGAACACCAAAATCATCTCCAAGCTGCTGATCACCAACATCACCATGTTGCTCATCATTCTGAACATTATTTTCAGCAGTATCCAGATCATGTGTAGGCATCCGAACTGGATCAACATCAAACAAACCATTATCAATCTCAGGTGTAGTCTTCTCCATCTTATCAATGTCTTCAATGGTTTGGTCTTCCATGAACTTCACATCACGGCTTCTAACAGCTTTCTTCTCAACTGGATCAAACAGCTTGTAGCCAAATTCATCCTGACCATAACCGATAAAGATGCACTGTCTTGTCTTCGCATCCAACTTGGATCTCTCATCCTTTGGAACATGCACATATGCTTTGCAACCGAAGACACGCAAATGATCATACCTGACATTCTTGCCAAACCAAATCTTGTCTGGCACCTCAGCATTCAAAGCAACTGCAGGACTCAGATTAATAACATGCATTGCCGTGTACAATGCTTCACCCCAAAAATGCTTAGGCAACTTTGCTTCAGAAAGCATACACCTAACTCTTTCAATCAATGTCCTGTTCATTCTCTCTGCTAAACCATTCAGCTGAGGAGTTTTAGGAGGAGTCTTTTCATGTCTGATACCATGCTGCTTGCAATAAATATCAAATGGTCCACAATACTCACCACCGTTGTCAGTACGAATGCATTTCAACTTCTTGCCTGACTGTCTCTCCACCATAACATGGAACTCTTTGAATTTCTCCAGAACTTGGTCTTTTGTCTTCAAAGCATAGACCCAAAGCTTCCTGGAACAATCATCAATAAAAGTAACAAAGTAAAGTGCACCACTAAATGACTTTACCTTCAACGGGCCACAAACATCAGAATGCACCAATTCAAGCAACTCTGACTTCCTTGAGGAGGGATGTTTCTTGAAGGATACTCTAGTCTGCTTACCAGCCATGCAATGAGAATATTTCTCCAACTCTGCACTCTTTAATCCCGGAAGTACATCCTTTTTAGCTAAAAAATTCAGCCCCTTTTCACTGATATGACTAAGCCTGCGGTGCCACAAAGAAGCCTCCATATCCATGGCATTCACATTGTCTTTAGCAACCAATGCTTTAGTCCAATACAGTTTATTAATTTTCTCCCCTCTGGCCACAACTAAGTTACCTCTGGTGAGTTTCCATTTTCCTGAACCAAAGTGATTATTATAACCACCATCATCAAGCATCTGCACAGAAATCAAATTAAAGCGAACATCTGGAGCATGTTTGACTCCTCTAAGCAACAACTGCACTCCCATGTTGGTCTGCAAACAAACATCACCAATACCAACTACCTTGGACACACCATCATTACCCATCTTCAACACTCCAAAGTCACCAGAAGTGTAAGATGTGAAGAACTCCTTCCTTGGTGTAACATGCAGTGTAGCACCACTATCAATAATCCACATGCTCTCATCTGATACAAGATTGACTGAGTCATAGTCACGGAGAATAATCAGATCATCACAAGTAGCAGTAGTAACACGGTCATTATCATCATGATTCTTATCTCTCTGCTTATTGTTATTGTTTTTGCTCTCCCTTTTCCATATGAAACAGTTCCTCTGTATGTGCCCAATTTTGTGACAATAATTGCACTCCACATTCTTAAATCTGGGCTTGGACTTACTTCTGTTGTTCTCTCTACTCGCACTTCTGCTATTCTGTCTGTTCCCTTTCGGTTCCTTTCTTTGACTTCGGCCCCTGTTCTCTGTGACAAGTACCTCGGAATGAGATGAAGTACCTTGTGCCTTCCTTCTCATCTCCTCATTAAGAACACTTCCCTTTACACTTTGCAAAGAGACAATACCATCAGAAGCTGAGTTTGTAATTGAAACCCGAAAAGTTTCCCAAGAATCTGGTAGAGTATTCAGTAGCCATAGTCCCAACACTTCATCATCAAATTTGATACCCATACCTGACAATTGATCTAGGAGCCCTTGAAAATCATTTAAGTGATCTGAAATAGAAGTCCCCTCCTTGTACCTCAAATTCATCAAGGAGTTCAACAAATACAACTTATTATTCCCTGACTTAGAAGCATACAAAGATTCAATCTTCTTCCACAAGGATCTTGCATGTTCCTCATTAGCAATGTGATTATAAACATTGTCTTCTACATATTGCCGAATAAAACCACAGACCTGCTGATGTTCAAAACTCCAATCCTCATCAGTCTTGGATTCTGGCTTCTCAGTAGCAAACACAGGAAGATGCAAATTCTTCACAAATAACAAATCCTTCATTTTTCCCTTCCATAAGTGATAATTAGTGCCATTCAAACAAATCATTCTATTTGTATTTGCCTCCATCATTCAAACAAGTCAAACAACCCCTTAACCAAAGAGCTCTGATGCCACTCTGATGGGAAATTCAACAACAAATACAATAACAACTCTAACAGAGCAATATGCAGCGGATAATTAATTTCCCAAACTTGCAAGAATCTGTGAGGAGCAATCAACAAATAATTACAGCAAATAAAATCACCATCACAAAGGACACAATGATTTTTAACGTGGAAAAACCTTCTCAATGTGAGAAGTAAACAACCACGGGACCAAGCCAGTAATAGAGTTCCACTATGATCAAAATATGGGTACAAGAGAGTTTCAAATATGGCACAAATTCGTGCTCAGTAACCAACCAAAAACAGCAAGGTAACTAGCACAACAATCAGCCAAAACAATGAGAAAACAGGCATGAAATTGAGAACAAAGTTCAGCAAAAAAACCAGAAAAACTGCTACTGTCCGAGTTCCGTTTCTCCCACCTCAGACCTCTGATCGACGATCCAAACGGTCAGAATGAAGTACCACTAGTCACGAACCTGCTGTCAAAATTTCAGCCCGATCCGACGGTGAACGAAGGAGATATCGCGAATCTAGTACAGCTGCTCTGTTTTATGCGAAAATAGGGTTTACTCTTTCTCTCTCACTTTTCTCTTTGCCTCTCTCTCTGAATTCAGCTCTCTCTCACTTACTAATCTGACCCCTCTCCACTTGGTTAAGTGAGACTCGTGGGCTTGCACATATTGGGCCTTTCTCCACATAGGAAGGGAGCCCAAAACCCAACAGAAACAAGACCCGCGCTGCAATTGCTGAGATGAATTGATGGGAAATTGGCCAATGTTGATTTGGTAATGTATAACACTATCATTAGTAGTTTCTGTAAAGATAATGCCTATGAGTTGTATGTTGAGATGATTGCAAAGAGAATTTCTCCTATTGTTATCGCATTCAATAATGTAATATATGAATTTTGTATTGTTGGTCAATTGAAAGAAGCATTTGGTTTGTTTCATAATATGGTATTGACAAACATCAACCCAAATGTTTATACTTTTAATATATTGGTTGATTCCTTATGCAAAGAAGGAAAGGTCAAAGAAGTTATTAATGTGTTGGCTATAATGATAAAATATGGTGTAAAACCGAATAATTTGACGGATGGGTATTGCTTAGTTAGTGAACAAGGCCATAAAAATATTCAACACTATGGTGCACAAGAGAGTGCCCACATTGATTAGTGTGGAACATGGAGGGATATTTGTATGCTATTAATTTGGATGATGTGATTTCGTTTGTAGATTCATCCTTTTTAGTTCTTAGTAACTTGAATTTGTATTATCATCAATATACTCTGTTAGTTTGAATGAATGGATATTTTTTTGTTAATAAAAAAAAGGCAAGTGCTTTCTTTATAAGTGTTCTCTGATCTCTAATATTTTCTCCACCATGTATTAGGACTTCAACACCTCGCTCTAAATTATTTTTATAAAAAAATATAAACATGGTAGAGATATTAGCTACTTATATGATAACTAATTTTGTTTTGGAGGTATCTGCAAATTTATAATGAAGTTAGATGATTATGTAATTTATATATATATGGCTTAATTGCAGTTTTGATCTTCATATTTTAGCTGAATCGCAAAAGTAGTCTCCCATTTTATTTTTCCCTAGTTTTGGTCCCCCAAACAGAATTTTGGTCCAAAACTCGATGAAATTTCATTTTTTATGCATTTATTTAAGTCACATTTTGCCTCAAGATGTTATTTGCAACAATTGTACATGAAATCTATGATCATAAATAGTGTAGTACGACTTTAAAAAATGAAATTTCATCAAATTTGAAACCAAAATTTTGTTAAAGGACCAAAACTAGAGAGAAACAAAATGGGGGACTACTTTCGCGATTCAGCTAAAATACGGGGACTAAAATATATATGGAACATATCAAATGAGAAGAATTTTACAATGAGATTATGACAAGGTTAAATCTTGATCATATAGCCACAAACAGATGGTCATGATTAAGAGTTATTTAAGTGGCACATGATCACTTAAAAATTCACATGACTTTTTCTTCTAATCCTGATCATCTATGTATGATTATGTGGTCGTCAAGATTTAACTCTCTTATTGTAAAACTATATATATATATATATATATATATATATATATATATATATATATATATAAATTTACAGCTTGTGACATACAAAGGAATATATTTTTTATTTAAATATAATCTATATTTATTTTAGATAGTTCAATGTAAATTTAATTGGTAATTATATGTTATAATTCCCCTATCATATGAGTGTAAGATAAACATTATAAATTACATTTCTTATGAGGCATTTATTGGCATGCTCAAAAAAGTCACGTATGGTCATTTGATGTGTTGGGATGCAGAAGGAGTGTAGAGGGAAAAAGTTGACTACGTGAGGGAGTGTTTAAAAAAATGGGAAAGTAAAAAATATAAACATGAGTGATAGATTAAAATTTTCGAACTTATAAATGTTGTATTAACTTAAACCTACTTAACAAATACTTTTCAAAAAAAAAAAAACCTACTCAACATGTACTTACTTTGATAGAAGGGCCCAAACAACACTAGCCCACCAACTTATCTAATAAGGTTCAGCCGTTAATCCCAGCAACGACACCTTCCTATTGAAGTTTCTTTTTAACCTCAATTTTTTTTCAAAAGCCTCCAACTTTTGTTCAGATTAGTTATTTTGAAGGTGTATTTTTTATATATTTAGATTTATCGATTCGAACTTATATTTTTGTATATTTAAAAATATTAGTGGATAAAATAAGAAAAAATTAAATATATTTGTTTGAATTTCATACATTACTGATGAAAAAAATAGTTTGATACCCTTACACTTTATCTTTTCACATAACAAACTAAAATTCTTATTATTTTATAAAACTTTTTTACTTTTCTATTATTAAACTTCCTAATTCATTATTTACAATCTCTTTCACTCAAAATTTAGATACTAGTTCCGTGGTACATCAATTATTTAGTAACATTTTCATAAAATCTAAAATCAGTATTATGTTAGGTAGATTTCTATCAAAAAACTATTGCTCTAAAATAATTTTACAGGATGATTGAAAATTCACTTTTTTTAAAATAGTTATTTTAGTTTAAATTAATTTTCCTTTAAAATTGATCGACCCAAACCACATTTTTAAAATAGATAATTATCTGTCGATTGTGTTGTGTTATATTAATATATGAAATTATATTTAAATCTCTTATCAAATCATTTCGCACATGAGTGTCTTTTTTTTTTTATGTGCACAGAAGTATTTTTTTTTTTTGTTGAAAAATGTATATTTCATTTCATTGATAATAAAGTGTTCAATACACAAAAGATATTTCAACCCAAACATAGAAATGAGATTGCAATATGGTCGCCTTTGTAAGAGCATGAGCAACCTCATTTGCTTGCCTTTTACAAAATTCAACTCTAGAGTCTACATAAAAAGAACTAAACATAAATTTACATATGCGGCATAGATATGAATAGTTATTTATAGATATGAATAGTTATTTATTACTTAAATATGTTCTGAATTGAATTTAGACTTCACTTGATTGGATATGGTAGCCATAACTTATCACTCATAGTGCAGTTTGAACAGTGGCCAGAAAAAAAATATGCTTCCTATTCATGTAAATTGTGAAAGACAGTATATTCATTCAAAACAAATAGAGACTTGCTTTAGTGCTTCGTTGTATGTTGTGTTTATCATATGAGAGAAACAAATTGTGTTTGCATACAAATTATTTTTTTCACGTAAAAGTTTATCTGCTAAAATTTGAGAACTCAAGCACTAAGGTTGTACACCGTACAAAGTTATTTTCCTCTCACTCTATCTAGAAGTTTATTTTAATGATTACGCTGATTACATCAGTTAAGCAATTGGATAGTGTTGGAATCTTCGTACTAGAGTATATATGTACATTCTCGTGCTTAAACACATTAAGGGTATGTGTTAGGAGATAGAATAAGGATAATTGGAGTAGTTAAGTAAGTTGATGACTTAGTTAGGTGGTAGTTCAGATTTGTTATTTTGATTATTCTTATAAATTCTTTAAATAGCCATCAATTGGTAAATGAGAAAGAGGGTTTTTGAAGAATTAAGTTGTAAACTAGAGAATGCAAAATATATATCTCCATTGAATTGTTTGGTTCACCTATTAGATTATTTAATTGAAGAAAAAAAATATACAACATGAAAAAATTAATTAATTAAAAAAACTTAGATTAATTGTGTTCTATATGCTCATCAAGATCGGGATAGGCCTTAAGGCACAAAGGTAAGGAAAATGAGTCAACTCCTTACTAAGTGAACCAAATTTCATTCGCACAACATGAAATTTTTACCCATCCTAAAATCAAGGTTCTTGCATTTTGCAGATACTAAAATAAATTTTTTTGTTTTACAAGTATTAATTGTATGCTTAAACTTTGAACAACAAATTACTCAACAGTTAAAAAATCAATAGCATAACAATAAAAACTAAAATAAAAATGATTGCATTGTGCATGAGTAATTGGATATTTAAACATAAAATGAACCATTAATCATATATTTTGATGTTATGGTTAGTTTTATCAAAGAAAATATTTAACTATTGATACTCTAACAAAGAATGTTAAAGATTTACTATTAAATCTTGTAGTTGTTCAATAACTAAATATATATAATTTACGATATTATGATTTAGTATTAAATCTCGTAGTTGTTCAATAACTAAACATATATATATAATTTTTCATTTAATTTTTCAATATTTTTATGTTTTTTTTATATTTTTAAATATGTCGAAATATATTTGAGATTAAAAAAGATTTGAGACTAATCTAATACCGATTCACTTCTTTTTTAATTTAGAGATTCATCGTTTATGAGAAAAATATTAAACAAAATTTTTATTTTTACATGTCAATGAAAAACACATTTTAATTATTAAAAAAAAACACACATTTAAGCATGTAAACTTCAAAATGCAACCGCCCCTACTCTGTATTGAAATTGGAGTCGCACCAAATCGGACTGAATTTCCTAGAAAATGCAGTCGTAGTTGGTCATCGACGGACAAACTCTTTCATAAAGTCATCCATGTCTCTTTCTTTTGTAAACTAAGTCCCATACGATTGGAAACAGTTTCCCACTTTTCTTCATGTTGGAAATAGTTTATTATTCATTATTGTAATTAGGATGTCAAGTTATTAGCGTTCATTTTAAAATTCAATTTTTTCAATCAATGAAAATATGTTTACATGTCAATTAAAAACAGTGGAGGATGAGTTGAAATTGCTTGAATTAGTGATAAGGGTTCATTAAATTGTTTGAAATATCTAGTTTAAACATGTTCATCAATTTTTCTTACGATCGTTGACTTAGCAGCCTTAATAGTGACTTGTGTAGTTTCTCAATTGCTGCAAAATTAGTAATTAAACAATTTTATTATTTGAATTTAAGTTTTTTTTATGAATTAATGAACATATACCAATATTTGTGTGGGAGAAACAGATAAATGATCGAATAATTTATTTATCTTCTAAGCATTTGACGATTCATACTTTTAACATAATTGTAGTTGAATTCTCAATTTGAAATACATATGCCTTAAACTGTGACAGAAGAAGCTATAAATAGTTGCTAGGTATTTGATTGTTCAAAATTTGTCCTACTTTCCTTCTATCTCTATAATGTAAAGACAAAAGGGTATTGGTTCCTGAAAAACATTAGTATACGAATTGAATGCACTAGATTTTTCTAAAATCATATTTGATGAGTAAGGTTGTTGTGTTTCTTTAACTATTTCATCATGTTAATTAAATTAATGGTTGAACATATTTTTAAATTAATGGTTGAACATATTTTTAGTCTCTATAAAATACATTTATATCGAATTTAGTCCCTACAAAAATAGATGAATATTTTAACCAAAATCATCCTATGTTCGGATTAAACATAATAAGAGGATATTTTATAGAGACTAAAAATATATTTAAACCTTAAATGAATACCACATCCATGTCTTCATTTATAAACAAAAGTTCATATTCTTAAGAAATCTTTTTTCAACTGCCTGAAAAACGCAAGTGGAGTTGGTCATCCCACATCGACACTTACGGTGAACGCAAGTGGAGTTGGTCATCCTACATCGACACTTACGGTGAGAAATCCCCCAAAATATTTTTCTTTTTCCTTACTATTTATTTTGGGCTTTTCCTTCCCCTCTCTTGTAGCGCCTTTGAGGATGTGATTTCAATGCAAATTGAAACTACAATAGTTTCCCCTACAAAAGGCTACACACCAAATAATGGTTTAGCATCAGATATCCACTAATTAAGTGATTTTGTGCTCTTAACTAGAGAATTTGTTGTGACATATATCTCGTATGCATCACGATTCCATCATTGGGCGCTAAAGTGATGCATTTGACAACATAGTTGTAACTTTATTTCTCTTTTTATATTTATGTTAATGATGGAAATATAACATATTCATTCTTGATTGCAATTAGGATATTGGTAGGGTTTGGTTGGATCCCAACTTATTAGGATTTATATTCAAATATCTCTCTGTAACTTATGATTCTTCAATTTTATTTATTTATTATGTGGCTAGTATGGTACGACTAGCATTAATCATGCAATAGTCAATGATTTACCACCTTGATCATTCTACCCATCCATAGACTATTATAAGTGGTTTAGAGTAACTAAATTATTCACTGGATCAAATCAATGATATTGGTTATTCTACATAAGGCACAACATCAAATTAAAATTTCTTCCTTCCATTCAAAACTGGTGGTGTTTGGAAAAAGGCACCAATACGTAATGTAACATTACAATACAATTGCTAGATATTCCATATATGAGGTAGGTAGTTTTATAATACTATATATTTTACAAATTTTAACAAATTCAAATTTTAAAAGCTAACCTTGTACCCAACATCTAAGCTTCGCTATTATTGTTTTAAATCCTCACTTGATTGGATGTGGTAGCTAGAACTTATCAATCATAGCGTAGTTTGAACAGTAGCCAAAAAACATCTGCTTGCAAATTATGTAAATTTTGAAAGACATTATGTTCATTCCAAGCAAACATAGCCTTCTTTACTGTTTCATTGTATGTTGTGCTTAACATATGAGAGAAGTAAATTGAATTTGCAGTTAATTATTATATTGTACGTAAAAGTTTATCTGCTTAAATTTGAGAACTCCAACACTGAGGTTGTACATCCTACAATGTTATTTCTCTCTCACTCTAACTAGAAGCTTATTTTAAAAAGTACACCGTTTACATAAGTTAAGCAATTGGATAGTGTTGGAATGTATGTACTTGAGGATAAATGTACATTCTCCTGCTTATACACATTAAGAGTATTTAAGAATCATAGAGTGTGGAATCAAGATTAATCTACTTTCTTTGACTTTGGAGACTTTGTGATACTCTTGCTATGACATTAACTTGCATTACATATATTAAAATTTTATGAGTTCAATATTTATATGTTGATAATTTCATATATCTGATAATAAATATTGATTGAAGTTAAATAGGTCAAATCCTCTAACACAAACTCTTGGATATGTGTTAGGATATAGAATAAAGATAATTGCAGTAGTCATGTAAGTTGATTAGTTAGTTAGGTAGTTGTTCAGGGTTGTTATTTGGGTTATTCTTATAAATTTTTTAAATATCCATCAATTGGTAAAGGGGAAAGAGAACTTTTGAAGAATTAAGTTGTAAACTAGAGAATGCAAAATATATATTTCCATTAAATTGTTTATTCCCCAATTAGATTATTTAATTGAAGAAAAAAGATATACAACATGAATTTTTTTTTAATTAAAAAAACTTCGATTAGTTGGGTTGTAGAGGCTCATCAGGATCACGATAGGCCTTAACGCACAAAGATATGGAAAGTGAGTCAACTTCTTACTAAGTAAACCAAACTTCATTCAGACAACATGAAACTTTTACGGAACCCAAAATCAAGGTTCTTGCATTTTGCAGATACTAAAATAAAATATTTTGATTTATAAGTAATAATTGTATACTAAAATTTTGAACAACTTATTATTCAACTATTAAAAACCAACAGTGTAACATTAGAAACTAAAATAAAAATTATTGCATTTGACATGCATAATTGGATAGTTAAGCCTAAAATGAAAAATTATTCATATGTTTTGATGTTATGGTTAATTTTATAAAATAAAATAAAAAATATTTAAGCATTGATACTCTATAACCAAAAATGTTACGATTTACTATTAGATTTTGTGATTGTTCAATAACTAAATATATATATAATTTATGATATTATGGTTTAGTATTAAATCTCATAGTTGTTCAATAATTAAACATATATAATTTTTTTTTTCAATATTTTTATGTTTTTTTATATTTGCAAATTTTATAAAAATATTTCAGACTATCATCCAACACCAATTCACTTCTTTCTTAATTCAGATATCCAGGGTTTAAGAGACAAATACTAAACAAAGTCTTTTTTTTTTTACATGTATATGAAAAACACATTTTAATTATTGAAAAAAAAACACATTTTAATTATTGAAAAAAAAACACATTTTAGCGAGTAAACTACAAAATGCAACCGCCCCTACTTTGTATTGAAGTTGGAGTTGCACCGAATCGAGTTGAACTTCCCATAAAACGCAGCCGCAGTTGGTCATCAGCGGGCAAACTCATTCATAAAGTCATCTACGTCTCTTTCATTTGTAAACTTAGTCGCATGCGTTTGAAAACAATTTTCCTCTTTTCTTCATGTTGAAAATAGTTTATTATTCATGATTGCAATTAAGAATTCAAGTTATTAAGTTCGTTTTAAAATTCAATTTCTTCAAGCAATAAAAAATGTGTTGACATGTCAATTAAAAACAGTGGTGGATGAGTTTAAATTGCTTGAATTAGTGATTAGGGTTCATTAGCTTGTTTCAAATATCTAGTCTAAACCTGTTCATCAATTTTTCTTCCGATTGTTGACTTAGCAACCTTAATAATGAATTGTGTAGTTTCTCAATTTCTCTAAAATTAATAATTAAACGATTTTCTTATTTGCATTTAAGTTTTTTTTTTTATGAATTAATGAACATGTACCGATAATTGTGTGGGAGAAATAGATAAAGGATCGAAAGTTTTATTTACCTTGTAAGTATTTGACGCTTCATACTTTTAACATAATTGTAGTTGAATTCTCAATTTAGAATATATATGCCTTATACTGTGACAGAAGAAGCTATAAATAGTTGTTAGATATTTGATTGTTTAAAATTTATCATAATTTCCAATTGATTATGGTAGATTTTTCAAAAATCATATTTGATAAGTAAGGTTGTTGTATTTTTTTTAACTATTTCATTGTGTTTATTAAATTAATGGTTAAATATATTTTTAATCTTTATAAAATACATTTAAATCGAGTTTAACCCCTATATAAATAGATGAAAATTTTAACATCTAATGTTGGGATTAAACATAATAAAAATATATTTTATAGATACTAAAAACATATTTAAATATTTAACCATTTAATTAGTACTACATACATGTCTTTGTTTATAAACAAAAATTCTTATTTTAAAAAAATATTTTTCAACGGCCCGAAAAATGCAGGTGGAGTCGGTCATCGTACGCCGACAGTGAAAAATCTCCAAAAGTTTTTCCCTTTTTCCTTTATTTTTTTGGTTTTTCCTTCCCCTCTCTTGTAGCACTTGTGGTCGCTAAATTGATGTGATTGACAACATGGTTGTAACTTGTATTCTCTTTTTATATTTATCCTAATGAAGGAAATGTGATATATTTATTCATGATTGCAATTAGGATATTGGTGGTGGTTTGTTGGATCCCAACTTATTAGGATTTATATTCGAATATCTCTCTATATGTTATGATTCTTTAATTTTGTTTAATTATTAAGTGGCTATTATGGTAGGACTTGTATTGATCATGCAATAGTCAAAGATTTACCTCATTTCTCATTCGAACCATCAATAAACTATAACAAGTGGTTTAGAGTAACTAAATTATTCTTTGTATCAAATTAATGTCTGACAATCATTCAATTTAACGATATTGGATATACTACATAAGGCACAACATCAAATGAAAATTTCCTCCTTCCATTTAAAATTGGTGGTGTTTGGGAAAAGACACCAATACTTACTCTAACATTATAATACAATTGCGAGAGATTTCATATCTAAGGTACGTAGTTTTATAATATTAAAAGTTTCACGGTTTTTAACAAATTTTAATTATAAAAGCTAATCTTGTACCCAACATCTAAGCTTCGATATTATGGCTAATGTTATAGTTTGAATCTATATATGGGACACATATATGAATAGTTGCTTATTAATTAAAATTTTTTTTTGAATCTTCACTTAATTGAATGTGGTAGCTAGAACTTATCAATCATAGTCAAGTTTGAACTGTATCCTAAAAAAATTTGCTTCGTATTAATGTAAATATTGAAAGACAAGATGTTCATTTTAGACAACTGAGGTTAACATATGAGAAAAACAAATTATATCTGCAGTTAATTATTTTTTTGTACGTAAAAGTTTATCTGCTAATTTTTTAGAGCTCAAGCACTGAGGTTGTACATCCTACAAAGCTTATTTTACAAGTTACACTAATTACATAAGTTAAGCAATTGGATAGTGTTGTAATGTATGTAGTTGAGTATATATGTAGATTCTCTTGCTTATACACATTAAGAGTGTTGTAATGTATTTTGATTTTTAGATGAATGATAATAAAAATTGATTGAAGTTAAATAGGTCAAATCATCTAACTCAAACTCTTGGATATAGAATAAAGATAATTGGAATAGTTAAGTAAGTTGATGCGTTACTTAGATGGTTGTTCAGAGTCGTTAATTTGGTTATTTTTATAAATGAAGTCTTTAAAATAATCATCAATTGGTAAAGGGGAAAAAGAGCTTTTGAAGAATTAAGCTGTAAACCAAATAATGCAAAACATATATTTTCATTGAATTGTTTATATGAATTTTTTTTAATTAAAGAAATTTCGACCAGTTGGGTTTTAAAGGTTCATAAGGATCAAGATAGGCCTTAAGACACAAAAGTATGAAAAGTGAGTCAACTCTTTATTGAGTGAACCAAACTTCATTTGCATAACATGAATTGATTCTTGCATTTTACATATATTAAAATAAAATATTTTGTTTTACAAGTATTAATTGTATATTGAAACTTTGTACTATTAATTACTCAACTATTAAAAAATCAACGGTTTAACATTATAAACTAAAACAAAAATAATTGCATTATGTGTAATTGGATATTTAAGCCTAAAATGAAACATTATTCATATATTTTGATGTTATGGTTAGTTTTATAAAAGAAAATATTTAACCATTGATATTCTAAAATAAAGAATGTTTAGATTTACTATTAAATTTTGTGGTTGTTCAATAACTAAATATATATAATTTACGATATTATGATTTAGTCTTAAATCTTGTAGTTGTTAAATAATTAAACATGTATAATTTTTCTTTTAATTTTTCAACATTGTTATGTTTTTTTTATATTTACAAATTTGTCAAAATATATTTGACATTTTTAAATAAAAAAAATTGAGACTAATGCTACACAAATTCACTTCTTTTTGAATTCTGAGATCCATAATTTATCATATAAATATTAAATTTTATTATTAAAAAAAAAAATTAAAAACATAAATTTTAGTAGGAAAAACTTCAAAATGCAATCCCCGCTATCTTGTATCGAAGTTGGAGTCGCACTAAACTGAATCGAGCTTCCTGGAAAACGCAGCCGGAGTTTGTTAATCTCTTGTATCTTCTCTATCAACTTCATTACATTAATAAGAAATTATCCTTTTATTTACCATATATGTTTTTGTACACCATTACCCTAGGAATTCTTTCTTGCACAAACAAAGGATCCTAACAATAGTGTATAAAAGATGCAATTGAAGATCAGCAATTTTTTCAAATGTCCCTCCAATTCCAATTCGACTTCCACACCCACATCCCTCGCCTACGACGACAACCACCACAATGATTTGTCTAACTGGGACTGGGAGAACAAACAACACCATATTTCAAACACTTACCACCGAACCCGTAAGAACCCTAAACCGGTTGCTTCACCTTCCACCATAATCAGAAAACCGCTGGTGAAGAACAAAAAGAGGAGCTATGCGCAGTTCCATTTGGATTTTGGCCAATCCGATTTCTTGTTGCGTGCGTGTTCCACTTGTGGTGTTGAGTTCACTCCCGGCAATGTAGAAGACGAGAAATCCCACGCACAATTTCACAAACGTTACACGCAAGGAATCCAATTCAGAGTAACTTCCCCTTTTCTTTTCTCTATTATTTGATTCCGATGTCCATTTCTTGTTATTCCTATTGTTGATTTGAAATCTATTTTTCTGTAGGGTTGGACCAATGAAAGGGTTATTTCTTCTCACAGAGGTGGTCAAATTGTTTTGGTATTGGGGACTGACCCATCTTCTCACAGAAACAAGGTTATTTATTCCTTCTAACCCCCTTTTTCTTATGATTTTACGGGTTTTGCAGCGTCGAACAAGTTTTGTTAAATTGTTTTTCTGACAGGCTGAAGAAGTTGTAAAGATGATGGAAATTGAGTTGGGAAGTGGGTGGATAGGTCATCAACACTGTAAGGTGGATAATGTTCTCGTTTACCTCAAAAAACTTACATGCAATTTATATTTTGATTATGCTGCAGTTTAGATTAGCTTTTAAGTTATATAAGTTTCTTAATCAATACAAGTTTATGATTGTTCATTTATTTGAAAATGCTGTTAAACTTGTAGATATTCATAGAGATATCAAATAAGAGAGCTTCTTATATAAATGAAGTTAAGATGCAATTGCAAATGTTAAATTCAGTTGTTTTAAGCAAGAAACATTTGTTTCTACCTCTTTCCTGAAATTACCTTCTTTTTTTTTTTTTAATTTCTACTCTTGATGCTGCTTTTAATATATGAAAATATTATGTTAGTTTGTTTTATGTACTATTGATTGGCATCATATTACATACACAGGTCTATTTGTTCGTTTCTCTCCAGAGGATTGTTGGGTGCGTGGTTGCAGAACCAATCAAAGAAGCATTCAGAGTTGTGTCTTGCTCAATTGGTGGGAATTCTGATAGTGCAAAGAAAAGGAAAACAAAGCCGTGTCCAACCACTCTCCAGTTTGGGAATATTGTTTTTCAAAGGAAAGTCGAAAAAAGAGTTGTGAATGTCAGTGATTCTGAGATGATGGATGGTAGGGCAATCTTTTGTGAAAATGAACCCGTTGCTTCTGTTTGTGGCATTAGAGCCATTTGGGTCACTCCCTCCAACAGAAGAAAACACATTGCTACCCAATTGCTGGATGCTGTGAGGTAATTTAAACGTGCTTCAGTTGTGTTTCTCATGGAAAACTAAATCATGCAATTAGAGGACCCTGCAATATCTGAATAGTGCATAGATTAGAGTGAGAGTCAATAACATCAAATAGATTCAACTAGTACACAGATAATGGAGGATAACATTGTATAATATCACATCTTTTAAGCATTTTTTTGTCTTAATCCTCCGGTTCTCAAGGAAAGGGGTCCTGGTAATATGGATTATGGAGTTCGGTCAGAAGGTAAGTTAAAGTCTGATTAGGGATTGTTGTCAAGATTCGAACTTAAGTTTCCTGAACAATTCGCCATTCACTAAAACTCATTAACCATGTGGTTACATCTTTTAAGCATTTAATACTATGTTGAATTAGTGTTAATTGATTAATTATTCTTCAATCGATTTCTGGCATGTTGATTCATTTTCTTTTCTGCCCCTAAATTTATTTCAGAAAAAATTTCTGCACAGGCATGGAGTTTGAACCTGCTCAGCTAGCATTCTCTCTGCCAACCTCAGTTGGGAAGGCATTAGCATATAGTTACACTGGCACTGAATCATTCTTGGTGTACAAAGCAGTGCAACGAGGCAGCCGAAGCAGCTGTGGAAGTGGGGAGTCTCATGTCATTGAAGCCGGAAATCAGAATTTAAAAGTGTGAGATAACATGTTCTTCTCTTTCTGTCGGAAAATGCTTACGCTAAACATGTAGTACCCCGGTGATGTAATGGCAGTAGAGTAAGATACTTCATATGCACTTGAAAATTTGAAATTGTATTTGTATATGTTATGCTGAGCGAAGTTTCAACGTTCATTTGCCACATTATTTGGGTATCGGTGAAGGCTGCTATATAAGGTTGGAAGCAATTGATTATGTTCACTTTTATTTCATGAAACATTTGCCTCAATGTGAATCAAACCCGTTGCACTGGAATAAGAATTGAGTCAAACCCTTCGACCTTTACTAAGTATGCTGGGAGCTAAAAATGGATTAAGTTGGTGTTATTTAACTACTAAGTCAAACCTTGTGTTCGCTACAAACTCATTGGATAGGGCTTGTGTACTTAGTCACAAAAAATAGTTCTCCCTTTATCCACTTTTAATTATTAATATAATTTATAAAAGTTGATCACATTATGTGTCACAAAACTATCCTTGCTTTTTTCAATGAATTGCTTTTGGGTAATCCCTGATATTGACCCTTTAATCTAAAGAACTACTTTTATTGTCTTATAGTTCTCTACTTTTAGATAGAAATATATCGAATTTCTGAGTTGTTTTTTCAAAATTTTTAAACACTAACTTTATATTTCAGAAATTTGACTACGTGAGGGAGTGGGAGTGTAGACGAAAAAATTAATGATTTAAAAAAATGTAGAAGTAAAAAATATAAACATGGGATATAGATTAAAATTTTCGAACTTATAAATGGTGTATAAACTTAAACCTACTTAACAAATACTTTTAAGAAAAAAAAAAACCTACTCAACATGTGCTTACTTTGATAGAAGGGCCCAAACTGATCTAATATGATGTTAACAAGGTTCAGCCGTTAAGCCCAGCAACGACACCTTCCAATGGAAAACATATTGGAAGTTTATTTTCTAACCTTAATTTTTTTTCAAATTTTTTTTTTCAAAAGTCTCTAATTTTTATTTGGATTAGTTATTTTGAAGGTGTATTTTATATATTTAGATTTGTCAATTTAAATTTATATTTTTGTGTATTTAAAAATATTAAATGATGAAAGAAGAAACAACTAAACATATTTGTTTGAATTTTATACCCTTATTGACAAAAAAAAAAAACAAAAAATAGTTTCATACCCTTACACTAAAATTCTTAATATTTTATAGAACTTTTTTTTACTTTTTTATTAATAAACTCCCAAATTCATTATTCATAATCTCTTCCACTTCTATTAGTATTTTATGGTACATCTTTAAATATCGTAAAATCAAAATTTAAGCTTCATGGTATTTAATAAAACTCAAAATGTAGATACTAGTACTGTGGTACATCAATTATTTATTAATATTTTCATAAAATCTAAAACCAGTTTTATGTTAGGTAAATTTCTATCAAAAAAATATTGTTCCAAAATAATTTTACGAGATAATGCAAAATTCACTTTTTCTAAAATAATTATTTGAAATTTACCTTTAAAATTAATCGACACAAACAACATATTTAAAACAGATAATTATCTATCGATTGTGTTGTGTCTTATTAATATATAAAATTATATTTAAAACTCTTACTAAATCATTGCGCACATGGGTTTATTTTTATTTATTTTTTATGTGCACATAAGTATTTTTTTTTGAGAAATGTATATTTCATTGATAATAAAGTGTTCAATACAAAAAATATATTTCAACCCAAACATAGAAATGAGGTTGAGATATGGTCGCCTTCGCAAGAGCATGAGCCACCTCATTCGTTTGCTTCTTACATAACTCGACACTAGAGTCTACATGAAATGAATTAAACGTACATTTACATTGTGTGATAATGTCTCCAAATTCAACATTGTCAGGAGTTTTAGAAATGAAGGTATCAACGACCACTTTTGAGTCCAATTCAAAATCTACATAACCTATTTGTAATCATGCACACATTTGATAGTGGAAAAGTAAACCAAGTGTCTCACCTATATGAACTTCATCGAGGTGTGAACCAATTCATTTATCCAACACAAATTCCCCATGTTCATTCCTAATACACATTCCAACTTAATCCTTGTTATCATGAATTGACAAGGAGGCGTCAACATTGCATTTCATCCTACATGGCCTTAATTTCTTCCAAATGTATGTATGTTTATCTATTTGTACCACTTCAATTTGACTTTGAGCAAACCTAACAACAGTCCAATCCTTTAGAACATCTACAACTCGGTTGAATACCTTTGATGGGTGTTCAACTATGTTGTTCTCCCAAATGCTCGAGATGATGGTTGCAAAGAAACTTGCATCCTTACTAGATAAGTACTCCAATACTTTGAAAATCATGTCAGATACTTCTAAGTGATATACCATAATATCTGCAATGACCTGGAAAAAAAAACTTTTATGCCAGATATGTTGATTGTTTGTAACACCTCAAAAATTGTATATTCCATTTATTTTTATTTTTACTAATAATTCTATTATTTATATTTTTATTATCATAATCCATATATTTATAAAAATCTCTTAGATCTTATTTAATAAAAAATTATTGTTAGTTATTCAAGTGTGAAGTTTAGTTTAGGAAGTTCATATTAATGTGTTTGTTATAGTTGGGGAATAAATTAGAAATAAACTCAATAGAAATCTCAAGTTCAACATGAATGAATGAGGGAGCTGTAATAAAAGAGGGAAAATGAAGAAGAAAAAGAAGAGAGAAAACAATACTATTGTCCATTGCATGTTCTACCTCCAAGATTACCCACATAAGTGAGGAGAGGAAGATAGAAAGAAAGAGTATTAGGTTTCACTATTGAAGAAACAGTAAAA
>JBBPBR010000001.1:40656525-40666575 GCA_037974775.1 Cicer pinnatifidum | reverse complement strand
ATATGTAAAAAAAAAAAACAAAATTAAATAAATTTTTATGGCGACATTTTTTTGAATATTTTTTTTAAATATTTTACAAAAATTATGATAATGTATTTATTAAATACATTGAATAAGGTAAAAGAAAATAAATACTTTTTAAAAGTCGTGACTTTTTATTATAAATAAAAACAAAACAACCTTAAAAACATTTCTTACATTAAAGATAGTAAGAGTGTTTCATACCGACTTAACGATTAACGAACTGTTGCCGTAATAATAAAGTAAAATAAAAGAGCAGAAAGTTTGTAATAAAATAAAAAGCAAATTTTGTGTGTTACTATCTGCTGCATTAACTACAGCACGCAATTTGATTGAGTAAACAATCTAAACCGTTGATTTGAAATCAGTAGTTTAGATTATACAGATAAATTTTCCTAATTAATTAATTTCAGCCGTCGATTCAAATCAACGGCAGAAATACAGTACTAAATAACACAGTTGTTACGTGTAATCTGTATCCCTAGACCTTAGTAGACTTGGTTGATTCTTCACTCTTTTTTTGACTATTTAGCTGACACAACACAACAAATTTTATTTTATTTCACAACAGAAACATACATACAGCTTTCTAGTCTTCTACAATCCACAAATATTAGAGAGAGAAAAACAATTATTTGTGTATGTGTGTTAGACAGAAGAGAGAGAGAGAGAGAGAAAGAGTGTGTGACTGTGTGTATGTTGAGCTGTCATTTTGTTCCAAAAAGTATCATCCAATTACAACTAGATTCAGATTGTTTGCAACTCCAAAATAAATAAAATCAAAACATGGGATAGACAAACAAAGTTTCATTCCTTTTTTTCTTCTTTCTTTACATATAGATCTTTTTCTTCTTCTTCTTCCTTTTTTTAAGATACTAAATAACCAACCATGGTTCATACTCTGAAACCTTCTTGAAAACAAACATCAATCAGGTATATTGATAATTCTGTTTAATTTCCTTCCTGATCCAGTGTTTTTTTTTTTTTAAATTCTTTTGTGATTGTTATCTCTTTTGATGAGTTAAATCAAACTTGATTTATGAAATTCTGATAGTCTATGCTGTGTTTTGAAATTTTGATGGATTAAGGTTGAAGTTAGGATCTTCAAGTTTTGTGGATTTTTGATTTCATAATCTTGATGAGAGTTGACCAGAATTGATATTATTATGTATCGAATTTTTTTTCTTAGGTGGTTAAGTGATTACTTAAATTGTTTGTTCAATTATACTTCATATACTCCTTGCATGTGATTTGGTTTGTTTTGATGCATGTTTGGAATTACAGTGAATTCGACGAAATCGTGATGGCATCCTGATTTCGTTGAAGTTCTAAAGTGTAGCTTTTGGTAAAATTATTGTGGCAGACTGTGATTCCATCAAATTCACCATTAATCCAAACATGCATTTAGGAATGATTTATTTTTTCTGGTTAGTGTTGGGTTTTGCTTCATTGCAAGTGGTTCTGCAAATTAGCAATTACCAATTCCTTAGCTGATGCTTATTAAATGATAAAATTTTGATTTTTTTGGAACATTATGGTCCATTTTATAAATGCTTTTCTTTTTCGTAGTAATTTAGGGTACACAATTAAAAGTAGTTGTTGTAGAATGAACATGGGGTTGAAATAAATAAATAAATTTGTTCATAGTACCTATGGTATATTTGAGATCATATTTCTAATAGCTGAATTGTTGATGATAGGTTCTTCCAATTGTTTATATCAGTTACTGTTTTTGTAATCTCTTCTGTTTTGTATCTGTTCCCTTAAATTAATGTTGTCTTTTCTATCATCTATTGTTACATCTTAATCTCATTCTAACACAGTTTCTAAATTTTATCACTCTTACAGGATGACATTTTGATGATAATTTGATCATCAAATAAAGTACTTGGTCTTAAGAGTTCTGAAGATTTTGGAAGCTTCTTCATACATTGATTATGGTGACATAAACTGGTGCATTAATAAAGGTTCTCTCCAGCTCATTGCTATGGATAAAAAGTTCAAACTTTTTGGAGTTGTTTAATAACTTAGTAGTCTTATCAATGGGATTTGGAAATTAAATTTACAGTAATTGGTTGCATTAGTTTTTACATGATGTTTAGTTTCTTCCCAGTACTGTGGCATTGCAGTAAACTCCGACATTTAACATTAGAAATGATGATTTGATTCGACAATCAAGAATGCAGAAACATCAATACAATTCGATGGAACCTCGAAATGAGGAGTTCCATTCTGCGCCACAACCGGTCCTGCAAGACCATTTGGACGGCATGCATACCAATACAAGGCCTCCTCCTTCCTTTAACAACGTGCTCGAAAATAAACCTGTACATAATTTCTCCATACAGACTGGTGAGGAATTTTCTCTCGAGTTTATGAGAGATAGGGTGAATCTCAGGAAGCCGTCCTTTCCAAATGTCGTAGGTGATCCGAATTATTCAACAGGGTATATGGAATTGAAAGGCATTTTAGGCCATTCAGGTTCTGAAAGCGGTTCTGATATTTCTATGCTTGTGAATATTGAAAAAGGTCCGAAAGAATTTGACAGAAGGAATTCTTCTCTACACCAGGACAGAAGTAATTATGGCTCAGCTCGATCGATTCCTAGAACATTGTCTAATCAAGATAATAACCGTGTCCTTCAAGGTATTTCATCTTCTGGAGCTTCTGAGAGCTCACCTATGAAGATGAAGATTCTATGCAGCTTTGGTGGTAAAATATTACCACGTCCGAGTGATGGAAAGCTTAGATATGTTGGGGGTGAAACACGGATTATTAATATTAGAAAGGACGTAAGTTGGCCGGAGCTTATGCTGAAAATATCATCAATCTATAATGATACTCATGTAATGAAGTATCAGCTCCCTGGAGAAGATCTTGATGCCCTTGTTTCAGTATCTTCTGATGAGGATCTGCGGAATATGATGGAGGAATGTCATGATCTACAAAGAAGGAGAGGATCGTTAAAGCTTAGGATGTTCCTATTTTCTATAAATGATTTGGATGATACTCAGTTTGGTCTAGGTAGCGTGGATGGTGATTCCGAAATCCAGTATGTAGTTGCTGTTAATGGCATGAACATGGAATCAAGAAGCAACTCCATCCTTCATAATATCGGAAGTTCTAATAATATACATGAATTAGATAGACAAAGTATTGGCAAGGAGACTAAAAGAATTGCGGTAGAATCATATGGTGTCGGAAGTTCATCCTTGACTGGCAATGTTAACTCCGTATTGACGACAATTCAGCCTTCGCAACCGATGTTGCCAACCTCCTCAAATGCTTATGAAGCCTATCCATTCTTTTATGATGATCAAATCAATCACCATGGGGGAACTAGTCAATATCCAATACACCAAGGTCTTTATCCTTCTAACAAATCCGCTCGCAATCTTGGAGAGGTTCCAGTTTCTTTGCCTACTCATGGTCTTGTAAACCAAGGAATTGTGAGCGAAATGCAAGCGTCCGGTGAGTTGCAAGTACAAATGTCTGATATTCCATCAATGCAGGTTAAAAGAAAGGGTGATAATGTGATTCATACAGGGAACGATCGAGGCAAAGTTTTAACAACAGAAGCACCGTATCCTATTCCTTCGCATCAGTTCGAGGGAAGTTTGCAAGGTAATTTATCAGAGGCACCGGTTCCAGCTGCTGTATCAGAAGTGCTTCATCCTGCATTTCCATTAGAAAACAAGAGTAAGCACCAGCCATCTGAAGATTCCTCTTCATTGATTAGTCCTGCGAATCCTACACAGATTTCAAGATCTGGTGAAGATGACTTCTATACTGCATCCGCAGATGCATTCAGTCGTGCTCTTGTTGATGCCGAGTCGAATGTGATTGATTTCAGTTGCCTTGAACCACCCCCACTTCCTAATAGAGTATACTATTCAGAGAGAATTATTCACAGGGAGCAGGCAGATTTGTTAAACCGGTCTGCAAAGTCAGATGATGCCTATGGTTCTCACTTACTCATGTCGGATTTACTTTCTGATTTGAACCATATGAATTCAGTTAATGAATCCAGCGACAGTTTACACAACGAGAATCTGTCAAATCTTAACACGGTGTCCAACTCGTCTGAAAAGCATGGCCATACCATGAGCAAACATTTGCCTGATGCAATAAGTCAGGCGAATACAAAGTTATATCAGCTCGTGGATTCTGATTTGAAGCCTGTATTAGCAGATAACAAAATTTCGAGACACGAGGATCAGGTCCGTGGTTCAGAAAATGAGACAAGCATCTCCAAAGATAACCATAAGATTCTCCAAGTTGATGAAACCAAGGGCACTGGAAATCTAGCATTTCGCCGAGTTCCTTCTGTTGAACATAATGAGAATCTAGCATCTAAGGTCCAAGCACCGCCTCTTGATGCTAAATCCAAACCTTCTCAGGGTGACATTCTGATTGATATCGACGACAGGTTTCCTCGCGATTTCCTTTATGATATGTTCTCGAAAGCAATTCATTCTGAAGATTCTTCAAATATTAGTCCATTGCAAGCTGATAGAGCAGGTTTGAGCTTAAAAATGGACAATCATGAGCCTAAAAGTTGGTCATATTTTCAGAAGTTGGCAAATGAAGGGTTTGATAATGTTTCTCTAATTGATCAGGATAATCTTGTTTCTCTAATGGACAGTAAGTTAAAGCACTCAGCTCCTCTACCAGCAGATGGTGTTATTATGACAGCAAACAAGGAATCAAACCTAAATTTTGGAGACGAAAATCAGAATATCTTACCTGTAACAGCTAAATCAGAAGCTATTGTTTTTCATCCCGAAAATAATCATTCTGAACTTAAGGGAAATGAACATAAGAACGTCAACACAACGGTGGAAAATGTTAGACCACAGGAATCTGAATATCAGGTATATTCTTAATGGCTCTTTATCTTATGAGTCTGCATGAATATGTTTCTGTTTGCTGACAAATTGTTTGATGGACTGAATGTAGGATGGCAATAACGAGACAAGAGATGTTGGTGTATCTCCTCAAGATATTAGTTTTGAGGAATTTGACATTAGTACTTTGCAGGTACCATTGTTCTTCAGCGGCAACACTGATGCATTATATCTGTGTTTTTCATTATCATTCCAATTCTTCAAAATTTCTTCTTTCTCAGCATGCAACATTTATTACATTTTTTCTAACATAAAACTATTACTGTCTAAGATTTGATCCTAAACTTGCAATATTAGTTTATGGTTCAATAGTAGGTCATTTTTCCATGCTTAACTACTTTTATGCTATATCTAAGTTTGTTTTATTAAAAGGATAATGTCATCTTAGGAAGCATAACTATGGCATATTCTGTACAAATTTGTTTCTATGATGATGGCTTCAAAAGTATCTGTACAACATGATGGTTTGGGGACTTAATGGCCTATTTTTCATAACAACATTATAAAGTTGAAGTTTGTATGTTCTAATATTATTACATTGCATATATTTATGACGCACATGACAGATCATAATGAATGCGGATCTTGAAGAGCTGAGAGAACTGGGCTCTGGTACTTTTGGGACTGTTTATCATGGAAAATGGCGGGGATCAGATGTCGCAATTAAAAGAATAAAGAAAAGTTGCTTCTCTGGCCGGTCTTCTGAACAAGAGAGACTGGTAACTTGTCTATAAATCGCATGGCGTGATTTTTATTTTCCATGCAACTCATTTATTAGAATGACTTATATTGATGAAATTCATGTCCACTTTTAGACCATAGAGTTCTGGCGGGAAGCGGACATACTTTCCAAGCTTCATCATCCAAATGTGGTGGCATTTTATGGGGTAGTTCAAGATGGACCTGGAGGAACAATGGCAACTGTCACAGAATTCATGGTGGATGGTTCTCTTCGGCATGTTTTGCTACGGAAGGATAGGTAATGCATCTTATCAAGTGGCTCATTATTCAATCGTTGCTACTTGTTATGATCTTTAGATATCATAAACTATTTTATCATCAACAAAATTGTTGAAGGGATTTTTGTGTGATCTTATCATGGTTCCATCCAGGTATCTTGATCGCCGCAAGAGGCTGATAATTGCCATGGACGCAGCTTTTGGAATGGAGTATTTACATGCGAAAAATATTGTTCATTTTGACTTGAAATGTGATAATTTGCTTGTGAACTTGAAGGATCCTTTAAGGCCAATATGCAAGGTATTTATTCATGTGTTGGGGGATTATGATTTATTCAGTTAAATTGTCTTCAGTATTTTGACAATGTTGAGAAACTTAATTTTCATCAGGTAGGCGATTTTGGCCTGTCAAAAATTAAGCGAAATACCCTGGTGACTGGTGGTGTGCGTGGAACTCTACCTTGGATGGCACCAGAGCTGCTTAATGGGAGCAGCAATAAGGTTTCTGAAAAGGTAAAACTTAACATCATTGGTGGAAATTTAGAATCCCCATTAGTAGCAATAAAAGGGATTCGGGTCATCCAATTTAAGTTGAGAGTTGAAAGACTTAAGCAAACCTAGGTTCAAACCCTGGTGAAACTTGAAAGAGAAAATACTAACATATCAATTAATATACTAATATTTTCCGATGAAAAACTATTAGTATAACTTAGTAACAATGATTGAGGAAATTGTCAAGTTAACTTATGTTTACCTTCTATTAGAAATATAAATTTTCACCAAAAATCTTGTTACTCAATTGACACCAGCCTAAGCTTTTAGCTCTCCAATCTGTTGTACAAATTCAACATTTTACGTTGACTAAAATAAAAATAAAACCAGAGTTTACTTTGTATAGTTTGGTGGGTTATGTCCTTATCTGTCCCTCCTTATCTCATTGATTTTGAAGCCTTGATGACTAATGCTATCTTGCTAAATCCTTAGGTTGATGTGTTCTCCTTTGGCATTGTATTATGGGAGATTCTTACCGGTGAGGAGCCATATGCTAATATGCACTATGGTGCCATTATAGGTACTGTTCTTTTCTCATCTCTTTGAAACCATGTGTTATTTTCCAACACCATGTTTACAGTAGCTTGGACTCAAGTTGTGCTAAACCTTTCTAAAGCACTAGCTTGCATCAATTGTACTTTCATAGCATTGATAGAATTTTAATTGTTAGAGCAACAAATCCGGATCTAAAGAAAATAAATAAATCCACACAAGAACACAAACGATTGATCACAGAGTTCGGCCAATTGTGCCTATATCTCTGGCAGTAGAGTGATTGTAGTTTTCTGATTATGCAATGCTTGGCATTACAAAGTACAATGCAATGTTTAAATACTACGGTATAGATTACAAGTCCACTATGCTCATTGTGCTTTCGGCTCCATTAGCTTCGCTATGCTCGAGCGTCTGCCCAGTTATGAGTGAATATGAGTCATACTCAACATTAATTAAGTCTCATAATAATCGATATACAATATCTGAACTTATCTATTATGAATAGATCAAATCAATGCAGCCAATGGAAATCAAGGTAAATGTGGCAAAACAAAATTAAAGAATAGCACACAAGTGATACTATTTCAATTTACTTACTCCAAGACCAAATGAATAGATAGATTATAGAAACAAAACAACCCTTACACTGACTCTGACACATACGCTGCTAATGTAAAAAACATAGGACATCGACATCAATACATATATATTTTCATTTATTTATTATAACTAAATAAAATATGAACATCATTTATAAAAGATCTGAATTGAAAATCAAAATGTATATGCATCTGAATTGAGAAATTTGTTTCATTGTAAAAAAAATTCTAAAACATCATATGCTAGTCTTTCACCTTCATCCATCTATCTATTACCGACAACCTAAAACGTTATTTTATCAAATTTAAGTTTTTAAAACTCTCATTGATCATGCATATGCGGTAGTTTTTCAAATGCCCAGTTAAAATACTATTATATTACTTTTAAGAGATTTTGTTATTCTAATTCTTCTAGGAAACAATTAGAACAGGTGTCCATTACTAGTGTAGATGAGCCTCTTATGTGTCTGATGTGTGTCAAAGCAAAGGAAAAAAAGTTATTTTAGGGACACTTATATGAGCTGTCAGACATGTGTTATTAGAGATTTGTTATTACATGGAGCCTCGGAATAAGTTTATGTTTCCCTTGCATGCATGCATGCATATTGAAAATTTTCCTGTGATAATTGTTTAACCTCTCAGGAACTTTACATGAGCTACTTTCTCACACTTGTTCTGTATCTGCCTCACTTATACCTATATTTTCACTCACTCTCTTGCACACTCTCATATACAGGCGGTATTGTGAACAATACATTAAGACCTTCAATCCCAAGTTATTGTGATCTAGAATGGAGAACATTAATGGAGCAGTGTTGGGCACCTAACCCTGCTGTCAGGCCATCCTTTACAGAAATTGCGCGCCGCTTGCGCGTGATGTCTGCAGCTGCTATTCAGACCAAAGGACAAGGACACAAGGCATCTAAATGATAATCAACAGATTTGATCTGATGCACACATATGTATGTATGTATTACATATTAAATACATTTAATTGAGCTATAAAAAATGTATATGAGTTAAAACTATATGAGGGACATCTGTAGCTGTTTGTATTGTAATTTCCTGCTGTATCCATCTTTAGTTTCTTTTGCTGATTGTATATATATGTCAATATGTGTGAAACCATATATTATAGGATTGTTCAACAACATTTGGACTTATATTGTTAATTTTAGTGTGTATTGTGTACTTTAAGTTGCCTCCTTTTACTTTCTTAGCATAGGTAGTTTATTTAGATATCATTTAGCAAAAAAGAAAAAAGATAAAAATTGTAAACTATTTATGATATATATATGACGATGCACAGTGGCGGATCTTGCATAAAATATTTGGGGGAGCCGGAGAGTAACAAGTATTAATTAAAATATTATAATTAAAATTTTTAAAAGTTATATAATTTTTTTTTAGAGTATCACACAATTAATACATAGTAGACAAGTAAAAAAAAATTAGAATTTTAATTTTCACAAGTCACACAATTTTCACAATTCAATCAAATAAAATATATTTATTTTATAATTTCATCTTTGTCAAAAAATTTCTTCTTGAAAAAATGCATCAATTTTTTTATGTTTAAATATTGTGTCACTCATAAAAAAAATACACATATTAATTAAAATAATTCACAATTAAAAAATAGTATCACATTATATCATTATATTTTAGTAGTATAAATTATAAAAGGGAGTAGAAAGCAAATATAAGAGAGGTAGGAAGAGAGACGAAAATTACTCAAAAAACCATAGTTTAAAGATATTTTAATAATTTATCACTATTATTTTGATATATATATATATATATATAGGGGGTGCCGTGGCACCTGCCCGCTCCTAAGAAGATCCGCCACTGACGATGCATGTATCTCTTTCTTTCTGTTTTGTTTTTGTCTTTCTTTGTCATTCACTTTTCAAGCAGAAATATTAACAATACATGTTTCACTCAAATCAATGAAATCATCACCAACATCTTCCATAACCATTAGTACAAAGTCACTTTGATATGAACCAATTGATGGTCATACTGATTTGGTGAATCTTTTAAAATAAACTTTTATGTACATAACTACTCATAATCTAAGATTATGTGCCTGGAGATGACAAAAGAATGTGCCGTGGGTATCCACTGATAAGATCCGTTACGGACCTACAATAGGTAACTGCAGATAAACTAAACTGGTATTGGTATTTATTGCATCCAGCTGGCACCCATATTCTTACTTTATTAACTTTAAAAATATTATTATTTTATGGCCACTTTTATGTTGTATTGGTTAATTTTTTTTAAAATTCTATCATAATTAATTACACAATGGTCTTGTGTTTAAATTTAGATAGTCATCAGACATTAAGGATTACATGTATGAATTTTTCTTTTTCTTTTTTGATAAAGTTACATAGATGACCAATGAGAATGTCCTGTCATGACTTTTATATGAAACATATGAGAAAATCTAAAAATTACATTATTTCAATTTTTTGAGCCCGATAGAAAAGTACAGTAGTTAGTGTATATATA
>JBBPBR010000001.1:40606333-40622107 GCA_037974775.1 Cicer pinnatifidum | reverse complement strand
TAAAATAAAAACAAATTATACAATTAATTTGTGCAAAAAAATATCTTCAGAAATTAATTGTGAATTTCTCTTTAATTACAACAACTTTTTTTTTCGTTTAAATGATATATTTTTTATTTTAATTTTTCTCTAATTTACGTGATATATTTTTTAAAAGATGAAATGGATAAGAGGATGGTGAAAAGGAAGATAAAGAAAAGGAAGATAAAGAAAAGGAAGAAGATGAAGATTAAACTTGACGAAAATTGATTTAAACTTCTAATATTATAAGTATATTTTTCAAAATTTAAAAATGATCAATTTAAAAATTGTTTATTTTTATAATATTTTAGGTGAGTCCTATTATGCAACTGTCAACATTGTAATGGTGACATGATAAAAATCAATGTTATGATAAATTGTTTTACCAAAAGCTAACTTCATTTAACAGTCGGTATCCATAGTTTTATTATGTTCAACAGCCACATCAAATGCAAGCAGAAGAAAAAAATTTAGTGTATAAAAAATGCAAAAACAACTAAACGATACAAATAAAACTGCATAAAATTTAGTTAAATAACCTAAATAAAAAAATAAATATTATTTAGATATTGTACAAAAGGTACATATATATATAATTTATATAATTAAATTATTTTCAAAATGTAATTGCATATTATATATAACCCGAGGTGTGTGGGAGAGTGATAGAGCGTAAAAACTAAAATGTGTATATGCTTTTTTTACTTTGTCTTGGATATATACTTTTTTTACTTGGATATATACTGTTGTCTTTTAATATTTTGTACTTCAAATAAAAAAGTGTCCCATGATTTGATGAGTAACGAGAAATTGGATAGCTGTCGAATGTCCATTGCCTCATTTACTCCCTTGTGTTGGGTCAGTATTATCTTTTTTCCAAATCAAATGTAGGACAAAAATAATGTCCAGTCCAATCCTCTCAAATTAGCAAATCAAACACACTCTTTGTATGTTACATGTAGGACTGAGGTAGCAGATCCAGAGAGTCATAGGTGTTGATGAACAAAATTGAAAGAAAGAAATCAAGAATATGGATAGGGAAACAATGCTTACCCTGAACCGGAATATGATTTGTATTTTTGTCCTTTACAAAATACTAGTAATTTACACACATAATCCTAACTCATCTACATTTTACCCTAGTACAAAAGAAACTGAGGAGCTTTATAAAGAGAAATGGGTATGTGGTGTGGCGGAATATCTCTTTTACTTGATTGAACTTTTAAATATTACTTTTGTGTAAGAACTTGAACTATAGTGTTTGAATGTAGTCTTTTATAGTTTTTGAATGTAGTGTTGTGCAAATCCAGTCAAGTTTATATTTGTTCCCAATTTGGTTGCTGAGTTGAAATTTTTTGCCATACTTTTTTCAACCAACCCTTCAGAATCCACATCAAATCAAAATACAATCACCACACTAACTTAAATAAGAAAATTGCTAACCAAGAAAGCAAAAGGAAAACAACTAAATAAGCAAACTCCTTTAAAAATTAACATCGTCCAGAAGAACAATTTGATCAATCAAGCACCATGGATGCCGCCAAAACCTTTTTATTTTAGAATCTATCCTATATTAATTAAGCCTCTACAAGAGCAGCTCTAATTTAAACCTCACTCCAACATTTGGTTGAAACCCAACCATTATATAAAACACAAAATACAATGTGTTGTTTTTGCTGCTTCAAGCATCATCAAGAGCAAGGACTCCAGGGAGTGGCTTCCCCTCAAGAAGCTCTAAGCTTGCACCTCCACCAGTAGAGATGTGACTCATCTTGTCTGCTAGTCCAACCTTCTCCACGGCTGCTACTGAGTCACCTCCTCCGATGATGGTTGTTACTCCCTTGTCACTTACTTCTGCCAGTTTCTTTGCTATGGCCTGCACATAAAAAACAAAGTCTTCAATCACTAGAGCTAAACTACATAAAATCAAATCAAAAAGTTGAATGTCTGATAATAAAAGAAGGTTCTAATCTGTGACACTACGTAAACATATGTGTGTGAATAAATATGTAAATAAAACCCGATAAAATATTGAAATTAAATCATTTATCACAATTAAATACTAAATCAAAAGTATTGAACTAATCTCACATCAAATAAGCAAAATATAACAAGATGAAAGTTCTAATTGTATGTAAAAGAAAAATACTTATAGCATTACAAGCTCTTACCTATTACACAATACACATTGGACAAATTAAAAGGAGAAAGGCTGGGTTTAGATTAAAAATTGATAAGCAAAGAATGTAATTGTTCAACTTTGAAAAAAAATTAAAAAACAGGTTCATCTTACCTATTACACAATACACATTGGACAAATTAAAAGGAGAAAGGCTGGGTTTAGATTAAAAATTGATAAGCAAAGAATGTAATTGTTCAACTTTGAAAAAAAATTAAAAAACAGGTTCACGTGGTTCACCAAATTCATACTGGTTTTTCTGTTTTTCACTTGTTATTGAAAACACAGTTTCTGCAGGTTTATTGGACCAATTCATAAATTTTCCATTTCATTTCATAAATTCAGCAAGATAATGTCCATTCTAAAGACTATTAAGCACAGGCAATCATGGTTATGAAGGATCCAAGTTGACAACAGATAAATGGTCTACCACAATGAAGCAATTTTGCAATACTTCAGAAATGGTGAATGATTTATTAGGAGCACGTTCTAAAAATCCAAATTGTCCATACCTCAGTTCCTGCTGCAAACTTATCAAATTCAAAAACACCCATTGGTCCATTCCAAATGATGGTCTGACTCTTGTCCAATGCTTCATTAAATGTTTTAATGGAATCAGGACCAATATCCAATCCCATCCATCCATCAGGGATGCTTGATGCTGACACAATCTGATCACAAATAAACAAAGCTTTAAGTATATATCAACATTATCAACACTACTATGAGTATATGATCATAAAGCTAGGGCAATGTTCATTGCATTGCAGGTAAGATTTTCTTCATAGAAAAAATTGCCGGACCATTCATAGAATACCTAAATAGTGTGAGACAAGGTTGCAAACACGTGATAGTACTGTACTCTCAATTTAGTGTTGTCAATTGCAGCAAAGAAAAAAAAGTTCACTTAAATTCCACTACACAGCAGTGTTATAGCACCACTATAGCCACTAATTGACAACGTTTTGTACTAAATAGCAGTTTGTTCAAATTCTGCTACACTGCAGCACTACAGAGCAGTTATTTAACAGCACAGACTCTCAATTGAGCATTTGTTTCAAGAGATTCCTCACAAGGGAAACGTAGCAATACTAAACCAAACTCTCATGAAAAGCTTAATACCTTGTCATTAGCATCGGCAGCAAACTTGTCAGCTATGACCACATCAGTTGGAAGCAACAGGGAAACTCCCTTGGCCTTGGCTTTTTCAATAAGTGTATTTGCAAGTTCAAGCTTGTCTTCCTCAACAAGGGATGACCCAACGGAATAACCCTGAGCCTTGTAAAAGGTAAAAATCATCCCTCCACCAAGCAAGAGAATGTCGACCTTCTCCAACAAGGATTCAATTACACCAATCTTGGAAGACACCTTTGACCCACCAACAATAGCAGCAAAAGGTTTCTTGGGGTTTGCAACGGCTCCAACTAGATAATCAAGCTCCTGAAACAATTATACATTACAACCAATCAATTAACTACATCAATTACCAAATATATACAATTGAACTGCAATGACTCCCTACATACCTTTTGCATAAGGAATCCTGCAACAGAGGGCTTCAAGTATTTAGTGACACCTTCGGTAGAAGCATGAGCACGATGGGCAGTTCCAAATGCATCATTCACGTAGAGATCAGCAAGGGAAGCCAACTTCTTTGCAAATTCAGGATCATTCTTCTCTTCTTCCTTGTGGAACCTCACATTCTCTAGAAGCAAAACACCACCTTCTGGAATTTGTGCAACCAACTTCTCAACTTCCTCACCAATAGAATCGTTAGCAATTTTAACCTATCAAATCAAAGATAAATCAACATGCATGGTTCATGCAAAGTAAACCAACAAAAATATGAATAGTTGGAAAGAATCCCATAATAGAATAGAACAGTTACAAGGCACACACACCTCAATTCCAAGAAGCTCAGACAACCTTGGCACAAGAGGTTTCAAACTGTATTTGGGTGTTACACCCTTTGGACGTCCCTGAAAACAGAAGATTCAAAACAAACAAAAATCAAATCAAATATAATCCTTCAAAATCACTATCATCACATTTCTTTGACATTCATAGTTTCTTAAACTCTTCACTACTACATCTTATCCATCAAAAATCAAATCAAATAACATAACCATATAACAAACCTCCAGATTGGTATATTTCACAGATCTCATTTAAATACAGAAGTAAAACAAAAAAAGACATTTCAGCACAATAACACTTAAAAGGCATAAAAATTATTACACAGAACATTGCTTACACAATTACTATTATTATGATCGGAGCAACAAGAGTAAAATCTCAATAGATCATTTCAGCAAAGTAACTCTAAACACTAACAATAATCCATCCTATATAACAAAAGATATAAACAAATAACCAATCTAATCTAATGAAAACACATATTCCAATAATTCAAAGTTCAAAAAAAGAAACACACATACATAAAATAAAATAAAAATATATATATAAAAAAAAAAAGCATGAAATCGATAGAGAGAGATGATTTACCAAATGGGAAGAAAGGATGACTTTAGCACCAAAACCAGACAAGTATTTGATGGTGGGAACAGCAGCACGGATTCTGGTATCATCAGTGATGTTCAAGTTATCATCCAAAGGAACGTTTAGATCAACCCTAACGAAAACCTTCTTTCCCTTCAAATCACCTTCTTTCAATGTTCCAACGCTTCTCTTTGTAGCCATTTCCTTCTACTATTTCACGAATCTGAATAAATAATAACCTTCAAAAACAAAAAACAAAAAAAAAAAGATCAGAACCAAATCAAGGAAACATAGTATATATTAAGAGTTTGGTGGCGGAACTTACAATGGATGGTTTAGATCTCAGAGTTGGAGGTAGTGAAGAAGAGATCGAAATTCGAACACAGATAGAAATGAAGGAACGTTCTGGAAGATTTATATAGACAAAAATAAATAAATAAAATTGGTTTTTGGCACTTGTGCGAAATACACGTGTGAGGTTATTTTTTCTACGTTTGGGAAACGCTTTTTCTTGGGCGACACGGTGGGCGCAGTGGAACTAGAATCTGTGCACCGTAGAGTCGATTGGTGGAAATTGACACACAGTTTTGGGGTTCATGTGCATTATAGTGTGAAATTCATTTTTGAAATTAAAAAAGGTTGCACCAGTTTATTGAATAGCACAATGACCAGTTTTCAATTCAACTAATTTTATTTAGTTTCTAACACTGTTCAAGTAAGAAAATTATTTTGAAGTATGAAGTTAATATTTTTAATTGTTTTTAACTTATCTTTTTATTGAACACAACCTACTTCATTTCATTGGAAAGTAATAATTCAATACAACGTTTATTATGCTATCAAACATGGTGGCTAGGTATAATAGGAGTTGTTTGCAAAAAATAGTGTCACGAAGACTTTACATTCAATATTCTATATAAAAAAATTTAAAAAAACTGTCAAGTTAAATTTTATCATAATAATAACATTAGATTTTTGCATTCTTTCTTTATAAACCTTTGCATTCAATATTTAGCATGTAAGAGTGTATATTAGTATATACTCACAATTTTTATAATACACATTTTAATTGTTTTTCCTCCAAATCTTTTGTTTTAATATCGTCTTTGTTCTTTTATTAATTAATTAATTTTAAAAAAAATGCAATGTTTTAATTTTTATTGTTGTTGTAATTTTAATTAAGTTTTTCTATATTAAAATGTACAATCTAAAATATAAAATAAATTAATAAATAAAGTGATTTTATTATTCTATTCAAACAATAGATTTTGAAAATGAAGAAAATTCAATTCAACCATTTGAATTCTATAAGATGTAAAATTTCCTTGAATTTGGAATCCTCTACTCCAAACACACTATTAAGATATATATTACATTGAAGAGTTCTAATGGTTATGAATATATCACTTGCACTAGTGCAATAAATAATTAGTAACAAAAAACTTATTGTTCTAGAACACGTTGATTGATTAAAGAAAACAAGCATTAAGACAATTCAACATCATAAAGAAATTCCATAAATGAGAAGGACGGGAATATAGAAAATCCAAGGAATATTCCATTCAGCATCTTGCTCTTTCATTTATTTTGTTCTTCTTTGAGTTTCAAATTGTCAATGTTTCATTAACAATAATAATATATTATAATACTAATGTAAATTGATTATTTTACCCTAAAAATATATAAAGTGATTATCTGCTTCAATTATACTACGCAACTCGCGGCATGGACATTATTTTCCCTATAGCATGCCACCTGACGTAATATTTCACGATTTATTTAAATAAACAGTTTGGGTTTTTAAAAGGAGGAAATTTCTCAAGGTTACATTTCATTTACTCCTCAAGTAGTAGCAATAAAGAAGATAAAGTTGTTAGAGTTTTTTGGATTTAAAGACGATGAAGCTTTTCATTTTCTGAATTTAATTTATAAGTTGATGGAAAATATAGTGAAGAAAATGAAAGAATACTAACGATTTTGATTTATAATTTTAATCTTTAGGTAAAAATACACAGCTGATCCTTTAAATTTTAACTGAATTTCCATTTATGTATTTTAAGTTATTTTTTTCATCATATTAATTAATGATTTAGATTTGTCAACACAACACCATAATAATATATCACCCACCATCTTAATATCATGTGACTACTTTTTTTTAACGAAAATCTAAAAAAAGATCCGAATGTGCGTCCATTTTTAGAGTTAAAGAATCACGTTGCAAATAAAATGTATCATAAAAAACCAATAAAAAAGTAACATATATATGTATTTAGGCATATATTTATCTTGAGTAGCTCACGAAACCTCCAAAATTTGCCTTCACATTCCTCTTAGGTAGAAAAATATAGTACATCACTAGAATACCACCCATACGAAGGACTATATATCTATAATGAAAGTGACTAATGTGAGTACATAGGTACCGACTAGTTTGTAGTTACAAATAACAATCAAATCTTCTGGTGTTAGAAGACAGATAAGCACAAAATACCATGTGACATGATAACGTAAAACCATTCTTGTGATAGGCTTAAGGAAAAAGAAGGAATGCTGATCAATTTTGTGGCTTAAGATCATTGAGATAAAACCAGGGAAAATAGTTTAGGACTATAAAGTTCTAGTTTGCCGACCAAAGATTATGCAGCTCAGGTTTTCCATAGCCCTGTGGGATCCATTTAATTACCAATCCATTTAATTACCAATCACATAAGTGATTTGTCATTGTAAGGATAATATTCAACCAACAATTATGGCAGAGACTAGAGTTCTAGATTCACATTAATTCATTTGTTTTGTCCATTTATATATAAATCAATCAATTGTAACTTCTTATTCCAGTAGTCTGGATTGCGACATCAAAGGAGTATATAATATAGGCGGTCCAGAATTTGATTCCTGCTAGTAACATTTCCCTCTCACCCTAACAAATTAACCACTGACATTTGTCTAAAAAAAAACAGTGTAACCTGTTATTCAATAAACTTGTCTCACCTCTCCAAAAGCTCAAAGCATGCAATGCCACAGTATATGTAAGACTTGATTTATAATCAAATTTCAAGAGTGAGAGACATAAGATGAAAAATGAATGTTAAAAACATATGGCAACAACTAATTGATGATTTATTTGAATTTATGGCTCTCAGCCTGGGTTTACAGTTACAAGCAATTTATGATGTGTGAAGAGAATAACTCAAGCATGATAAAATTTACACTAATAAACTTGGAAGAGTACTACAACATAAACTCTTTTACAAGGTTGTGAGAACACTGACACCGAGGGTGGGAAAAAATTCCAAACTGAAAACTGTCTTACACAGCAACTGGTGTGGCTTCATCGAGAGCGAGGACACCTGGAAGCTCTTTGCCTTCCAATAGCTCTAAACTTGCACCACCACCGGTGGATATGTGACTCATGACACTGGCAACTCCTACTTTCTCCACAGCCGCAACAGAATCTCCTCCTCCAATAATAGTGGTCACCCCCTTTCCACTTAGGTCAGCCAACTTCTTTGCAATAGCCTAAAAGAACGGTACAAAATGTAAATTATGTAAACAGGCTTGGAAAGTAGAAAATAAGATATGTTGAAGTAACTGTAGATGACATTTGAATCATCCCAATTCCAAAACAATACTTCTGTTACGTGAATGAATATACATACAATTTGCAAGATGGACATGTCAATTTGGAACACTAACTCCTCCTCTATGAAGCACTTACACAAACACAGACTTCGGACACGGCACAAATAATAATTTAAGAATATAAAAGTAATTGAATATAACTACATAAGTCGTTGTGAGTAGAGATATCTTGACTGCAAACATGTTCAAATATATATAATATGAACTAAACTTCTTATGTGAGGGTTCTTGCATACCTCTGTCCCAACAGCGAACTTGTCAAACTCAAACACTCCCATTGGTCCATTCCATATGATGGTTTTGGTGGTATCCAATGCTTCATTGAATGTTTTAATAGAATCTGGACCAATGTCCAATCCCATCCATCCATCAGGGATGGCCGATGCAGGCACGATCTGAAAAGTGCAGAATTTAGGTTCTTGCTAATGTAATAAACCATTTCATAAACAGTTGAAGCAGTTCAGCTGATAGCATCTAATCCAGATTAGCTAAGAAAACAAACCTGGCTGTTTGCATCAGGAGCAAATTTGTCTGCAATCACGACATCACTCGGTAGCAAGAGTGACACCCCCTTTGCCTTGGCTTTTGCAAGTAGTGTTGTAGCAAGATCCAACTTGTCTTCCTCTACAAGGGATGAACCGACCGAAAGACCTTGGGCCTTGTAAAATGTGAAGATCATCCCTCCACCAAGAAGAAGGATGTCGACATTTTCAAGAAGTGACTCGATCACTCCAATTTTAGAGGAGACCTTGGAACCACCCACAATTGCAGCAAATGGCCTTTTCGGGGTCGATACTGCCCCAACAAGGTAGTCAAGTTCCTAAAACATGAACATATGCATGCGAAATATAATTTATTATAGTATTGATTGATAAGATATACATTGAATTGAAAAATTGAACACTAAACTTTCTCTGAAGAATGATTCACATTTGACGTGAAATTTTACTTCAAGCCAAGAAATCAAACATATAATTGAAAAAATAAAAAAAGCTGTAGTTATTCAGAAACCTTATTTTGATAGTTTGCAGAAAATTTAGATTAGCTATTGATAATTATGTACCAGAAGAGGAGAGAAAAAACCACCTTTTGCAAAAGAAAACCAGCAACAGATGGCTTCAAGTATTTAGTGACACCCTCTGTCGATGCATGTGCCCTGTGAGCAGTACCGAATGCATCATTCACATATAGATCTGCGAGTGAGGCAAGCTTTTTTGCATGTTCGGGATCATTCTTTTCTTCCTCTTTGTAAAACCTCACATTTTCTAGAAGTAGAACTCCTCCTTCTGGAAGGGAAGCCACCAGCTTTTCTACTTCTGGACCAATACTGTCATCGGCCTTAATAACCTGTCAATTTTTCAAAGGCAAAAAAAGAGCAACCATATTGTAATTATCTGCCAAAAATCCGACAGTCACAAATAATTAACATTTTCTATCCTTCAATTTATTCCTCAATAATCATTAACTTAAAAACATACCTCGATTCCAATGAGTTCAGAAAGCCGGGGAACAAGAGGTGCCAAGCTGTATTTGGGAGTGACGCCCTTTGGCCGTCCCTGGAAATTTCATCAAAAGTCACAATTATTTAACTTACAAGTTCAAAACAGTGTTTATGCAAATCTAATCAAATTTTGCAATGAAAAATTACATTAATGTTTATATCAACTTATCAAGAGAGCCTATCACCTATGCCTCTAAAATAGTACACACTGGGTTATTCCGAACATCCGATTGTTTCTTTTGAATATTAATCTCACAACTAAAACAAGAAATCAAATTTTCCACAAATATCGGCACCCTTGTTCATGGTTGGTCCTCCATAGACCACTTAAAAAATAACCACTTTCGTGTGCACGGATTATAAGCAGAAATAAAAACTGAAAATGTAATAACAGAGTGGGAGAAGAATATTTTCTCTTTAAAATACAGAATTTAAATAAATGCATTTAAAAATTGAAGATTCAAAGACTTAACTTCACCAACAAAACATATAACAAGAAGAAAAGAAAGAAAGAAACTTCACAACCATATAATTATAAAAACCAAATCTATCAATTATAACTGCAGACAATGATCAAAGAATCCATCAAACATACATTGATATACAGATTCGTCTCTCCAATGCTAAGTATGCACTTTACATAATGAAACACGGAATCTCAAAATGAAAATTCAACCCTTGACATTGTGATAAAATGTATTTACACGTATTAACAAACTACGAAGTTATTAAAATCTACTGTAACTTTTCAAACATCAGTCATGATAACTTCAAACTTCACCCTCTAAAGTGCATCCCTTACTTTCTTCCAGTTCAAATCAAAACCCAAATATTTCATTAGTAAGAACTTGAGTCCTATTTCTATCTTGTTTTTTCATGCCCCTTTCTCCATACCTCATCATCTCCATAATCTTAATCAACATCTTCCTCTCACTCTGAGAGAGAGAGATGTATTAAGATCTACAAAACTCACATATTCTGCTTTTGTTCAAATTTTCAGTCCCCAACTCAAATTCAAGACATTTTTTATTCAACCACCTCAAAAAATATCCTTTTTTTACTTCCCAGTAAATTTTCAATTTCCACTAACATTCTAATTTCCATTAACATTTAGTAAAGGCAAAAAAAATGTATTTTGATTCACATGCCGGTAACTAAGACTCAATGCTTCTAAAACAAGCCACTCACTTTAGAGAATGAAATAAATAATGAAAAAGCTAATAATTGATATTACATAAACACGGATAACAAATCATAGATAGTTTAAATATGGCAAAATACATCATATAGTCCTTTAAGTTACAAGAAAATATCATATTGATCCTTTAACTTTTTTTTTGTAACAAGTTAGTCCTTTAAATATCAACCCAAATTTATCCATGTTACTCTTACATAAATGATACATCATAAAAAAAAAATTACATTGTGATCTATGAAGCACTCGCACAGACAGTCATAATTTGAGAAAATTGAATTGACTGAATGTAGTTATATGCATTGGTGTTGTGTACACCAAACACGCCTTCAATCTAAAGTGTCAATACTTAAATAATAGACTATGCAGACACAGTTATAATTTGAGAAAATTGAATTGATTGAAGGTAGTGTATATACTACTTAATAACTAATTGAAGAGAATAAGAGAAATGAGAAATACCAAGTGACTAGAAAGAATGACTTTGGCACCATTTTGAATAAGATGTTTAATAGTTGGTATAGCAGCACGGATCCTAGTATCATCAGTAATGTTCTGGTTATCATCAAGCGGGACATTCAAGTCCGCCCTCACAAACACCTTCTTACCCTTCAATTCCGCCGCACTCAAGTCTCCCACACTCTTCTTCGCCATCGACACCACTCCTCTCGCTCCTCTCCCGCTCACTGTCCTCAACTTCGATGCCACCTGCACTGCCAACAAGGGGTCGGCAGCTGCGAATCCAAGTCGGCGGAGTGGGCGGGCGCCGAGGAAGGAGGAGAGGTGGACGCGGGAGGAGGATGGGGAGGCGGATGGAGAAGAGGATTTGGTGGTGGGGAGGAGTGAGAGAGTTGTGGGTGATGTAGCTGAAGCCATTGTGTAGAGAGAGAGTGTGAGAGTGTGTGTATGTGTGTGAGATATTTGGAAGTTATTTTATTTGATTTGATTATTATGTGTTGTGAGGTGGAAATGAAGGTAGTGAAATAGATGAAAGATGTGGACGTGAAGACCAAATGAAGAACGATTGGGTGTGGTTTGGGGATTTTGGATTTCTCTTATCGTTGAGGTGAGGTTCTAGATCTTCCTTGCTTTTTTTCCTCATATATTCAATTCCACACTCATCACATGCTATGATGCTCTCTCACTCACTCTTTTTTTAGACTTCACATTTACCCTAATTTCAACTCATTATTAGTTTGGAAAATGAGAATTGCCTCGCTTGGTAATTATTCAATTCATAACTTGTTTGTAGTTTTAATTTTTGTTGCCATCAATTGAGATGTAAGATTGATATGGTAGTTGGAATAGGAGAAGAATGATAAAATGTAGGGGTATGATTTTCATATTCAAAAAAATATTAATTATCAACAATGGTTGTTGCAAACAAAAATAACTATATCTGCACTATTTTAATTTTGAGATTTTCCTTAATTTTGATGAGTTTTAGAACTTAATCTATTTAAATTTTTTAAGTAAAAACAAATTATTAGATTGAAATTAAATTTGAATTTATAATTTGAGAAATGTATTTTGACACAATTTTAAAGTCAAAATTTGACAATAATTTATAGTTAATGTAATTAAAATATATTTAACTATATTTAGTGGATGACTAATTAATGAATATAAAAAAGGCGTTGTAATTCATTAGTCATCCTAATAACACAATTTTGAATATTATTAATTTTAATTTTCAAATCTATATTTAAACTCAAATTGTGATTAATGAATATCATATATTGAAACACCTTAAAATCATATATATGTGTGTGTTGAAAGTTGTGGTTATTAACTATTTAAAACTGGACTCGGACCAAAATCAACTAAGACTGCGAAATGGACCCAAAACTAACACCATGCAAATCCATCTCAATATGGTGCATTACATCAACATACACCTCAGGCAGCCGAACACGCTCACATCCCCGCGTAATCACTGTAAGATCATCACCAAACGATCACTGTAACTATCTAACGAACTCATAGCATATCTCTTCAAGGAGTCCCCCTATTTGCACTATAATATTATGGAAAATATTTTGCCTAACTCGCAAATGTCATATAACTGCCACATCATTCAAAATAGTGGGGGACCAAAAAAAATCAAAGAATTAGTTAATAGGTAGGAGGACCAAAAAATCAGTTTTAAAAATGAGACATCTAAAAGTTTATTTTAAACAAAATAGATGTAACAAAGCATTTAAGTCTTTTTATAATTAAGGTTTCATTTTTAAGATTAAAACATGATATTTGAAATGTTTAAAACATTCCTGCTTAAGAAATAATTAAGATGTTTCATATTTTAATTTTTCATTGTAACTGAACTCAAAAGAGGTAGATCGCACCTTAAAATGTACCACTGAAATACTCATTTGATAAGAAATCATTGAATGTACTAGAAAATACACAAAAAAATAGTTTGAATTATGTTTACAATTTTTAAACTTTTTAACAATTACTTCTTTATCAAAAGTTTATCTTCATTTTAATACACATTTGTTAAGATAGAAGTTGGGGATAATACATAAAGAATTCAAACATAAAATAAAGAGATAAACGAAGAAAAGAATAAATAATAATTTTTACACTAGTTCACACCAATGATTATTACATCTAGTTCTACCTTATTTCAGAGAGATTTTGTCTTAGTGTAGTCAATGACTTAATCCACTAAAATATAATAATTTTATTTAATCTCAAGATTGTTTTCTTACCTCTCGAGGCATTAAGTATTGTTAACTACTATAAAACAAAATGGCCCTTAAACTTTATAATGATGTTGAATAGACTCTCAACTTTTCAAATACGTTTTTTTATCATGCAACGAGAATCTATCAAAATGGTAATTGTACAAAGTTGATTCATATTGAAATATAACTTACAAATTCAAGTGATCACATCAAATTGAAAAGACAATTTTACACAAAAAAATAAACTTTGATTGAATCAAGCAAATGGAAGTAAACTATAATTGCTTAATGTTATGTGTAAATGATATATAAACACAGTAAATAAAGTTCACGTTTATTCACAATTGTTGACATGTTTCTAAAACAACATGTTTACCTCAACACTCCAAATCTCGGGAGCTACCATACAACACATGTTTAACTCGACTCTCGCATATATGTGTCTCGGATTGAGTTGAGGTGATCTATAAGGACAGAGCCTATTTGAATTGTCCGCCCACTAGGATGGTGGCATAGTATCAAGTCTCCTAATGAAGTACTTTAGAGTTAGAATGGTACCACCTTGTGAAGTAGAGTCTAAGCTCATGCATAACATTGCATTTTCTTGTTATTGTTTTGCTGTGATTAATAGGTATCGTGTGCGATAATGATTTCTCTTAGATGATTTTGATGTTATACTGAAATGTATTTATTTTTCTTAAGGGTTTTGACTTTATAATGTGATGTTTTTCCTTAAAGAATGTTTGTGTATTGATACAATTTATTTATGATTAACTACGTGTTCTTCTTAGTTATATTATATTACTAATATGATTTCAAAATTGTTCTCTTTCATTGTTTGTGTTTGATTGGATTGACCATGCATTTGCGAAATCACAATTATTACAGGTTAATGAGTCTTGAAGTTCAAGTTGAGAGAAACTCCGCTCTGATAGGTGATATTGAGAATAAGATTTGTAATTTGTATTTTACTTTTACTTTTTTTTTTATTAGAAATGACGTTTTGGATAAAATTAAGTAAGTTTTTGAAATTAAATTAAGAAAGTTTAGTTAAATCAAGTTTATGGAGATTGCACCTTTTTATAAAAGAAAAAAGTTTAAAGTATTTCTTTTGAATTTTGAGAAATGTAATATCCTAAATTAATTATAAAAGTTTTTTATTTCCTTAAAAACATATTTTCTTTATCTGTTGTTAATGTACCAAAACAAAAAAATCTACTATAAATTATTATATATTATTTTGGGGTTTAGAGTGTCACAAATTTGACCATTTTTTTCAATATTCTTCAAAAATAAAAATAACATTTATCACATAAGGTATAAAACAAAGGTAATATGAATCTCCCTAGTGCAAACCCCGCTCAACCACCACAAGGCTAACTTTTGAATTATTCACCAAGTGAATAATTTAGTGATAAATCACACATTCTAATCCAATTCACCAAGAAGCAATACCTATTTTATACATGAAAGCTTCTAGATAATATCTTTCAATTATACTCCCTTTAAGAACATGGGTAATAATATTTTGCTTACCAAATCAAGTAATGTTTTAAAATTCGGATTAAAGTGTTTCATTCAACCTTTTGAATCATAATTTTAACTGATATAGGTTCATATAATTTTTATAAAATGTTGGTCAGTAGAAATCAAGATTAGACAGCGAAAAAACAGACGAAATTATTAAAAACCCGTTGGTCCACAAAATTGGAGGTGTTTTAAAAAATTGTTCGATTTAAAAAAAAAAAAAAAACAAATTTTAAAATAATTTTTTCCTTAAAAAATAAAACAAAATAATACAATTTTAAGACTCTCTCTTTGTCTCTCACATTGCAGTTACGCATGTGCAGTTTCATTTGAGTTTTTTTTGTCTCTCGCAAATGGTTCTTGTCAGTACTATTCTTGTTATGCACCACCTTTCCCAACCATATAAGTATTGTGTATAATAAGATATCGTATATTATCCTTTTAAAAAAACTATCATTTATTCTTTATTATGTTCTTGCATAAAAATAAAGCTTTTTTTTTTTTTTTTTTTTTTTTT
>JBBPBR010000001.1:40582652-40594541 GCA_037974775.1 Cicer pinnatifidum | reverse complement strand
GTTGTATTTTTTCTATCCCCATTTCAAAAAAAAAAAAGTAGTTAGAAAAAAATTTATATTGGATTTATGGAATTTATGGTTGAGTAAAAGTAACTACTGAAAATTTCAAAAACTTGAAGTTTCTGGTAATATAAAATTAACCACAAAAAATTTAAAAGGATAATTTTTCAGTAATATAAAAAATGTACAGGAAATTTGTTAGCGAAATTTCTAGTAAACAAATTGTATAACTGAAAATTTTAAAAAAGAAATTTTCAATAGTTATAAATGGTATATCAGATTTTTAGGTGAAAAATTTTACTTACACGATATTTGATTGAGACGTCAAATTTTAAAATAATTTTCTTTTTACTATTTACTGTTTAAAAATTAAAGAAATAATTTTAAAATTTTAATAATTTGAGAGATATACGTCCAATTAAGGAGTACGAATTCTAGCTTTCTCAAATCGCCAAGTGAAAGTGAAACTAGAGTTGTGGATAGCCCATAATTACATAAGGCCACAATTTGGATTTTGTACCACGCACCCCCCATTTTACCTGCCACCCCCATATTTTTTTAAATACTATTTTCCCCTCTGTAAATTGTATAAAAGCAAAAAAAAAAATACCATTCCAATTTCACACCCCCACATTCAAAAATTACAAAAAAAAAATTATGATTCAGAAGTTTTGAAGTTTCGAAATAGGATTTTAGTAAGTTTTTTGAACCTTTTGTAATTTTAAAACATTCGAAATGCAAATTTTTTGAAAAAATTCAAATTTTCGAAAATTTGGATAAACATCAAATTTTCGAAATTTAAGTTATTCGAACTTTTTGAAGCATTTCAAACTTTCGAAATGTAAGTTGTTCGAACCTTTTGATGCATATCAAATTTTCGAAATGACAAAATGGTTCGAAGCTTTGACCATTGATGAAAGATTCGAAATATATATATGGAAATTTTTCAAAGTTTCGAAAACATAGATTTCGAAGATTTGAAATAACCCCAAAGTTTCGAAATTTTATTTTTTCTTAAATTTTTTTTTAAATTTATGTTATAAAGATAAGATTTGAAAAAATAATTAGAAAATTATTTTTACTTAAATTTTTTACTATTTTTGAAATTAGGTATGAGTAGAGTATGTTTCTACTTCAAAAAATGTTATAGATTCTACAGAAACATCAGGTATTATTATCACTACAGTTGATTTATCACCGATTAAATTTTTATTATAGCCGTTGATTTATCACCGATTAAATTTTTATTATAGCGATATAGTTAATGTTTTATTTGAAACGTATTTTGTAGGTATTTTTGTCTCGGGAAGTTGTATTTGAATAGACAAAAACCTGAAATTATTAGTATTAATTGTTACTATTTATAGTAATATATAGTAATAATTAATACTAATAAATATCGAAAGTTTTGATGATTTATGGAAAATTAAATTTCGAAAGTTTAAGAAACGAAAGTTCGAAATGTATTTTTTAATAATAAATTAATAGTAATAAATAATAATAAATATATAGTAATAAATAGTAATAATTAATACTAATAAATAGGAATTTCCTTGAAATACAGCTGTATTTCATATATAGTAATATATAGTAATAATTAATACTAATAAATAGTAATAAATATGATTTCTGGAAAATTAAATTTTGAAAATTTCAAATTTAATAAAACTTTCAAAAATAGGAATGAGAAATAGAGTGACGATTTTTTTAAATTTATTAGTATTTCGAAACTTTGCTGCATTTCATAACTTTCGAAATGTATTTCGAAGCTTTCAACATCAATTTCGAAACTTTAATACTTTCGAACTTCATTTCGAAAGTTTCATTGCCTTCAACATCTCACCATTTCGAAACTTTCTAAATCAAAGAAACTTTGGAAAGTTTCTTGTTTCGAAGCTTTCAAAAAATTCGAGGAAGGCATTTCGAAAATTTCACATTGATGCAAAGTTTCGATGTTCTGGTTTCAAATCTTCCAAAAATTTCGAGACATGCATTTCGAATATTTCATACACACGCAAAGTTTCGAATTTTACTTACTTTTGAGATTCGAAACTTTCAAATTTTCGAGGGATGAGTTGGATTAGATTCGAATATTTGAAACTTTCGAATAAATTGGGTGAAATAGATGAAATGGAGGGTAAAATAGTCTTTTATTCATGACTGGGAGGTGACAGGTAAAATTGGGAGTGCCTGGTACAAAACTCCCACAATTTTGGATGCCTAACCCAATCTTATACCTACCGGGATTAGGCTGGGATGGGTTAAGTTTAATTCTAAGAATTAAAGCATTTTAATCTGGGGAATGCTCACCCCCATCCATTTTGTCAATTTTTATTTATTAAGTTAGTTTTTGGTAGTGTAAAATTAATTGAAATATATTATTAAAAAATTTTAACTTTAGGGTCTGACGAGCAAATATAGAGGCAGATGAACATTTGCCTTTTAATTTTCCAAAAAAATATAAAAGTGGCATAATATTTGAGAGTTACTTTTAATCTCCCTATATTTCTAAAAAACCATATTTCAAAATGCACATTTGTAGGTAAAAAATATGTTTATATTCGGAAGGCAAAAAATATTGTTTTTTGTTGTAATTCTAAAATGCATATGGGAGGAGGAAAAAGAAGTTCTCCAATTATTTACCAACATATAATTAAGAGTCAAATCCAGCCTATAAACCGATTGAGAAGAGTTGAATTTTGTACCCTTATTTAAACTTATATCTCTTATTTAAAAAATTTATGCTTAAACTTACGAAAATATTTCTAATTTTACGGTTAAAACAAAAACAATTTTGATGTACTTACAATCACAAAAAATTTCAGCGAAAATTTCATGAACGAAATTTTCAATAGTTACTTTTTAATAGTGGAATTTTCATTTCTTCTTGAAATTTATGGTATAATTTTTGTTTCTAACTTTTAATTTGTTTTTATATTTATTTTATATTCAATTTATTTTCAGTGAGGATTAGGGAAGCGAAAAATATCGTTGAATGTTTTCGAGTTCGACTTTCTACACAATCTAACATTAGAGTTGCCATTAAAAAAATCTAAAAAAATAATAATAATACGTGCCAAAAATTTCAAAATTTGAAATTTTCAATAGAGTAACATTAACTACCAAAAATTTCAAAACACAAAATTTTCAGTAATACAAATAATGTAAAGAAATTTTGTTGGAGAAGTTCCGGTAAATAATTTTAACTACCGAAAATTTATATCTTGAATTTTTCGATAAACAAATAAAACGACATGAAATTATAAAGAGAAATTTTTCGCTAATTATAAAGTTTAGATATTTGAAGAAAAAATTACCATAATTTTTTGGTATGAGGTGAAATTTTTGAGTAAGTTTTTTATCATTAATTTAATGAAATTAAAAAGATAAATTTGAGTTTTTAATATTTTGGAGGAATATAAGTCTAATTAGAAGGGTATAAAATCAAATTTTCATAATACAAAAATCATAGAAACTCTTTGTTGACTACAAGTTTTTGAGGAATATTGTGACATAACTGACACGTGACATGCAAAAGGGACTTCCCTTGCCATTGCTTTTCAGCCATTTTTGCATTGCTTGGTTTATGCAACCACCATTGCTTGTCGAACACTTGAGTGAGTTTTAACTCCCAAATTAACTGAGCCTCTTTGAAATCCTCATTTGTCACACAAATTTGTCCCTGTTTTCAATGTTAATTGGTTTCAAATTTACAAAGAAATATTATCCTGTCATTCGTTTGTGCACAAAATAACAAACCTATAAAATCAATTTATTATTATATTTAGTATTTGATATACATTAAATAATCAAATAATATGATACATATTACGATAAAATGATAAATTTGTTTTTATAATTTATTTAATATTTTATTTCAAAATAATATTCATAAATTTTATTTTATAAATAAACATAAATGCTAAAAAAATATAAATAATTTATGAAATAATTTTAAATGCTCGAAAAAATTTGCTTACGCTAATAAAAAAAATTTATATTATTAAAATCTCCAATATATTGTATTAAATTAAAATTATCGAGTATGTAGTAATAATAAAATATCATAAAGAACAATATATTGTCTTACATGTTTTATCAAACCATACAAAATAAATCAACAAAAGTAAAAAGTATTAAAATTAGATAAATAAAGTCAAATAAAAAATAGAATTAGTAGATCAATAATTTAACAAATACAAGACGATCAACATCATCACAACCCCAACATATGTGCAAGTGATGTGACACATAATATATTTTGTCTAGTGCAGCAAAATGCTCTTGTTTTGTTAGTTGCATTTTCCTCAACTCATTCATAATATTTTTGCAATCATCAAGCACATAATTACCAACACCTAAACGATTTGCAGCTTCACCCAATCGTTCTGAATTTTTTCAAGTCAATTTTCAAAAGTTTTTCCTAACTCAGAAAAATCAAGGTATTTTCAACCTTTCAATATGAACACAACATCAACCCAATACAACACAAGAGGACAAATCAACAAATCATGAAGAAAATCATATTTGTAGACCAAAATCAAATTTTAACAAATAAATCATAAATTAGAGGAATCATAAAATCAGAGAAAATTAACCCAACATCAACAATCATAAAATCAATTTAACATTAACAACAAAAAATAATCATAAAATCAGAGGAAATAAAAAAATTATTTCGTCAACACAATAAGAAAATCAAAGGAAATTATGACAAATATGAAAAAAGGGGAAAACAATACCTTGATGGGTTGCGAAGATGATGTCATGGTTGTGTTGTTCAACGACATAGAAGGAGTGGGACGACGAGAAGAAAAGTAGCGCAACAATGGAGGAAGTGAACAATGGAGATGAAAAACGATGGTGGAGAGGGGGAGGAAAGTGGCAACGGAAAGGAAGAGGAGAGAGGCGGTGGAGGTAGGGAGAAGGAAATGAACACATACAATTCGAGAATGGAGAAGGAGAGAAAACAATAAAGTGAAAGTGAAAAGGCAAAAATGAGAAAGTATTTATTAACTTTTATCGTTGGAGAAGGATTATTTTAACCTAACTTAAACTAAGGATAAGAAATATAAGTCCAAAGTAGGATATGATTAAAATTTTGATTACTGTATCATATTAGAGTAAAATAAGTGTATCATATTATGTTTCTTTATCTTGATCATCAAACGAACTCGAACTAAGGCTTAAAGTCCCACACCGAAGAATTAGCCTAAAATAAGAGATATACATACATATTATTGACACACCTCACATATTGGCCAAGTTCACAAGATTCAGAATCAAACAAACTCAATCTAAAACTCTAGTATTTGGATAAATCAAGTCGATATATATGTATATTAAAACACATTTTGGTAATTTACACACCCTAAAACAATTTTGACATAAATTTTCCAAACAAAATATGTCATACAATTATCCAAACATAAATCTTTCAACTAATTTTTATTTAAAATCAACTCTATAAAATTATTTATCGTCACTACAAATCCAAACACATGCATACACAAAAATATATGTCTTATAACCTGCTTGACAACATCATTATTGACAACTTCATTTTATCCTTGAGAAAAATTTATGGGGACAAATACAACTTCATCTTTCCTTTGACAAACATGTGTCGACAACTTTCACTACTAGAAATTAACGTTTTTCCTGCGGCATTTCCTGCGGATTCTTTTCCGCAGGTAATACCAAGAATTTTCCTGCCCAGGTAAAGTTTCAATTTGCTGTGGATTTATATATGACTTTAGATCCGCAGCAAACTTCACAATTTTCCTAAGGATTTATCTGCGGATTTTTCCGCTTGACATTTCCGCAGCAAATTCCGCAGGTAGTACCTGCGGATTTTCTTGCGAATACTTATTTTTATTTATATTTTTAAAATAAAGTAGTTTTTTTTTTTTTTAAGGTTATTAAACTTCTATGATCTAGCGCTTTTGGTTTTCGAAAAATAGTTGATGCAACATCATATTTATTTTTTGGAATAATGAGTTTGTTTTTAATTATTTTTTGAGTAAAAGTTATTTTAGGTGAGGTTATGTTATTGGAAAATTATGAATAAGTGAATAGACTAATTAAGAACACTTAAGTGATGTAAAATTTAAAATTTTAAACAAAAATTAATGAAATATACTTGTTTAATTCTATTTTTTTTAATTTGATTAATTAGAGTTGATTGTGAATAATCTATTACTATTGTTGTAAAACAACTTAGAATTTTTTCTTTTTAAAATTTAAACATATAATTTTAAGTTAACATAAAGCCTAATATGACATACGTTTTAATACCAATTGTGTTTTTAAACGGGGGTAGAGTTGATGAAAGTGATTGACTCGTCGCATTTAATTGACCTAGACAATTCCAATTCGAATACAAAAAATGTTAGTCTTTATGTTGTGGTGGGTTCAGTTATTGGAGGTTTATTATTAGTCTGATCTTAAAAATATATAAAAAAATTAAAATTATTTATTTTAAATTTTGAATAAAATATATTTTAATTTTTATTTATATTTATAAAATCAGAAGAAGTATTGGTTTATATTTAAATAAACATGTTAAAATTATTGTAAAAGAATAACATGTTAAGTTGCATCTTGAGTAACTATGGCTTTAGTGTAATACTTAATGACATATTTAGTGTAGTATTAGTTATTGTTTATATATTATTTTTGTTTTTAATTATAAGTACTATTTGAAAAAATAAAATTGTCTTTAAATATAAATTATTTTTAATTTATTATGTATATTTATTATTATTATTTAAATATATCTCTTATTATTAATATAAAAATTTAAATTAATGTCCATATTGAAATTAACATTTTAAAAATGAAAATCACCTAAATTCAAATGTGTGAACCACAAAAGGAAAAATATTCTTAGTTGTTTATAGCCACTCTGAAAAAAAAAAGGTAGCAGTACACTCTATTTGGAAACCATATTAACTTGAAAACCATCGAGAGCTCTCTTCTTCTTTCTCTTCCTCATTTCATCGCAAATAGCCACCACCAAGGCCTCCACCACCCTCCTCCGTAAGCTTTACATTCTTGACTTGACTCTTTCCTTTTTCAGTATTCATTTCCATCCTTGAACCGTCCAATTTCACTTTAACCATTTAGGCTTTTTTTGTTTTGTTTCGTTTGTTCAGTGACTTTGTGTTAGGGTTTTCAATTTATAAGCTTCATTGATTGAACGGTGTTCATTATGATTGGAGAAGTTCAGCTTCAGCCTCCTCCGATTCTGCAAAACCCTAGTGATTCTGATCCTTTACTCGATTTATAAAACAATCAATATGTGTAACCCTCTATTCTCTCTCGCAAGAACTCTCTCTTCTCTATTGCTCGACCTTCTTTCTGAATGAAAAAGAGGAAAACACGAAGGAAGCGTCTGAATCGATTACGGTTTTTGCATGCTCAACCTCTGCATCGATTAGGGTTTTTGAATCTTGCGAGACTTCTGCCTCTTTGTGACTTGGTGATTTTGGTATGTATTTTCATATTTGCTCTGTTATGTTCAACCTCTGCTTTTGCATTACTCTAAAAGTAACTCTATAATCATCTTGAAATGGTTATTTGCATTGATTGTTCATATAACTTGAGATGTTGATTGTTTATTTTAATCTCTCTTCACTATGTTAATTAGTGAGAAGAACTATCATAGTTAGAGCATTAGTATCCTTAATGTGCATATGAAGTGTTTGTAAAATGTCCTTAAGTATTAGTGTATAAACTTGAGATGCCCCAGGCTATGTTAAATTGATTACAATCACATAATGGTTGAAGTGATGCGTTAACAAGCATGAATTAATCGTCAAAATTACAGCATGAATTCAGACATTACCAAAAATGAAGCGATCGAGACTTCTGTTGGGAAGATATTCATATACAAGCAAGCTTTCGGGTCCCAAAAAACTGCATCCTAACAGTCTAACACACCACTAATTATGTTGACTTCATTGTAGAAATCAGCTGCTCTATGTCTGTTGTTGAAATACAACCTCTTGATAGCAATCTCTCTTCCATCAGGTAAAACTCCCTGCAACAGCTAAATTGTTACAAATCGCTTGATATGTAAAATGGCGGTGTTATACTTATAGGTTTTCAGATAAGAGAAATACTTTATAAACTGTTCCAAATCCTCCGTGCCCTAACTTGTTATAGTCGTTAAAAGATCCTGTAGCTTTTTCCAATGTAGAGTACTTGAAATTCAAGCTTTTATGTTCAAGAGTCTTTGCTAACTTTTCTGCATCATTTGATCCTGTCAATCAGAATGACCATTTGGATCAGTCACCATTCTTAATGCATATGTGTTATAACTGCTAATGATTCCACAATTTGTTTGCAACACAATGTGTAGCTCTTAGAAAAAATAAAATATAATTTATAACTATGATATAACTATATATGCAGTTATCATGAAAAAATAGAGATAAGCTATGAGTCAAATACCTACCTCTTCTTTTCTTTTGAATGTATCTCTGTTTGCAGATATAAGCCCCGATAGTCACTACAACCACCGTGACGATCACCAAACTGACTACTGCAACCACTATCACCAATACATTACCTGCACAAGACAACAAATTGGACTCACACCCTCTGTTACGGTCTCTTTGTTATTTTACTTCTATTTTCTGTTTCTTATTAAAGTCTGTATTTGAACAAGGTACCAAATTTTAGGTGAAGAGATGATAGTCAAAAAAAGATACAGCAACAGGTTGAGGTTCAAGTCCAGGTGTAACTTTATCATCAATGAACTTACTTCTAAGGAACCAAATTCTAAATTGTTCTTTGTTTAAACCTTTCTAGTATATTGTGTATTAGAAAAATAGGGTATGGAATAACATTTTGGTTTTAACTATCTAGTTTTATTTCGTTTTTGTTCTCTCATTATAGTGTGATAAATGGTAATGTTTATTCATGTGCTTTAAAGAAATTTTGATATGGTTCCTTATTGTGCTGCTTATTTTACTTGCTTTTGTATATTCATTTATCTCCATGTAGTTTTTCCTCTCTAGATCCTTACCTTTATCAACTTATTCATGAGATATTCTTCTTTATTGTTGTTGGAACAGGTTAAGAACTTTATCTCTTTAGCTGGACCTCATGCTGGTACTGCTTCAGTTCCCCTATGTGGTGTGAGTATCGTTGTTACTTTCCAGCATGGTGCCTTTATTATTTGTGTTACGGTATTGATTGGAAATACCGCAGTCAATGTTATCAATTTACTTGGTGTTGGACCATGCTATTCTTTAATTGAATCGGTCACCACTTTGATTATTTAATAAGACATTTAGAACAGATATATAGAATTTAATGTTTATGATACAACTAGAATCAGATGCTAAACTTGAATCACTGCAATGGGATAATATCCATAGCAGAGGTGACTTCATATAAGGATGAGTATGTGTGTTAACTCTCGAGAAACTAAAGCAAATAAGACCCTGGTTCTTTCCCATCTCACTCTCCTCCATTTCGGTTTTCTTTCCCACTTGCTTCCGACACTGTTGCTGCTATGTTTGCAACAAATCATTAAATGAGGTTACAACGTCCACAAATAGACAGATTAGAAGAGTATAATATGTATCAAAGTTTTGTTTTTCCGAGTTCTGCTATTGTTGAATGATATTTTGTTTCTACAGACAGGTATCTTCTGCATCCTTGCAGACAATCTCATCAAGGGAGAGGTTTACAGTACCTATATTCAAGTATTAATCTCTATCTTCTATTTATTTTCTCTTTTCTTTGATCTGTAAACCTTTTTGTTTTCTTTTCTTTTATAATATATTTGCCTTGCCCATAATTTATCATCTCATTACAGTCTCTAACATACCTCGATTGAAAAAATTGCAGGAACACTTGGCTCCTAGCAGATATCTTAAATTACCAAATGTTAGTATCATTTTTTGTGGTTATCTTTATCTAATTTTCAATTTTAAATTTCTTTTCCCACAATGGAGTCCACTACTTAGCCTGTTTTGCCAAAAAAACTGCTCAAAACCTTTGCATTGAAACCAATTTTGATTTCAGGCTATACCTAATTACATGGAGAGCTGTAGGTACCTCCCTAAGCTTATTAATGAAAGACCTGATGAGAGGAATTCCACTTACAAGGAAAGATTTAGTAGCTTGCAGAATTTGGTACTTATCATGGTAAGTTCTCTTAATGTTTTCTTTGATATATTAGGAATATTTTGAGCTGACTTAATGAGAGAAACTTGTTTATTTGTCATCTTGTGTTATACTGCACAGTTTGAACAAGACATGGTTTTAATACCAAAAGAAACATCCCAAAGAAGTTGGTGCTGCCGCCACCGAAGACAAGAAGAAGAAGAAGAGAAACAAGAAGAGCGTTGAAACATACAAGATCTACATCTTCAAGGTTCTGAAACAAGTTCACGCTGACATTGGTATCTCAAGCAAAGCCATGGGAATCATGAACAGTTTCATTAATGATATTTTTTAGAAGCTTGCTCAAGAATCTTCAAGACTCGCTCGCTACAACAAGAAGCCAACAATCACTTCTAGGGAAATTCAGACCGCGGTCCGGCTAGTACTTCCCGGAGAATTGGCTAAACATGACGTCTCGGAGGGTACCAAAGTAGTGACCAAGTTTACAAGTTCTTAAACATAAACGATTCAATGGTCTTTGTTTGGGTCATGTTTGTGTGGTTATCATGTTACTGGATCTTCGATTAGGCAATGTTACTAGATCTTCGATTAGGCAATGTTTGGGATGTTGTTGATCCTTTTTGTGTATTAAAAAATGGTGAAATTAATGATATTTGGAATTAATGAAATTTGTGTGTGTATACTTTTTAGTTAAAATTTTTATATAAATAAAAAATCAGACAAATTTGATTAATGTGGAAATTTAAGCTGTTGAAAGAAATTACCTGCGGATTTTCATGTGAAACAAGCAAAATTTCGTGTGAATTTACCTGCAACTTTTTATACGAAATATATTTGTAGGAAATGTCCTGCAGATATTTCTGAATGAAAAGTCGCAAGAAAATGCCTAAAGTTTAGTCACCGTTGCTGCGGATTTTATTTCTGTTTCTTGCGGATTTATCCGCAGGTAAATTACCTGCGGATATTAAAATCCTCAGGTAACAATTATCCACGAAGGTTTTACGTGGGGATTTGATTCCGCCAAGAAATCCGCAGGTAATGGTTGTTGCTGCGGATTTTTTACTTAAATCCGCAGGAAATTCCGCATGTAAAAAGCATATTTCTACTAGTGTTTGGGAGATTCTAGCACTTAATCAATTTTCATTCTTCCAATATTTCAACCCTAACATTGTTTCTTTGACCAAATTTTATATCTAACAATTCTTTTTGACTTGTATAACTTTGTCACCATTGAGCCATTATTTGTTGTATCGTACTTTGTCAAATTATATAACCTAATCATTTTTCGTCACCAAATCGCATGATAGTTGAAGTGTCGTGTCTTACGATTTAGTTGACAATAAATTACAAATTAATAATAATGCAACAACCAAAGTTACAACAATAACTAATACTACTCTTCTCATGTTCAAATTTCTATCATGTTAACTTTATCCGATGGTTTTTTTTAAATCCTAACCTATCTAGATATAATTTTGATAATTTATATTAGGTTAAATTGCATCAGTGATCCCTTAATTTAATTTCAGTTAACGTTTTAATCTTTAATATTTTTTTTCTTCTCGATTTGGTCCTTTATTCTTTATTTGATGTTGTTAGAGATAAAAATATGAGTTTATTTAAAGATTTAAGTTATGAATTTGATGAAATTTGTATTATATTGAGAATGATAATTAATTTTATGAGTTTTGTTTGAATTTTTTGATGAATTTTTGCAACAAAAAAAAAAAGATAACATTTTTGATA
>JBBPBR010000001.1:40532425-40562274 GCA_037974775.1 Cicer pinnatifidum | reverse complement strand
AGATAATACGATTTTTTTTTTGTATTAAACTCTAATAATTTTATTTAATAAATAAATACAATGACATTTTTGCCAATCCAATCCAAAGTATTTCTGTACGCGATATAAAAATTAATCTCTCTAAGTAACCGAAATCATTTAAAGAGATAACCATTTCTAACCTATGTTTTCCAAATACATTGGTCAAAAATAAAACCTTTGACTAAATAGTTAAGAAACCAAATCATCTCCATCTTGTATCACATTGATATACTTTAGATAATTTTACAACATACACGAAATATATTTTATAATTTTGAAACAATAGATTTATTTATTTCTAGACATTAGCAGTAGAAAATATTCTACACATACACCCAGTCAAATCGAATAATAATATTACATTAATTTTGTTCCTAAAATATCTTTAAAAAAAAAACATCTGTATATAATCATAATTTTAATATTATTGAAATTTGTGTGGAGGTTGACGTCATCGTTTCAACGCGTAGTTATTTAGTCGCGTCACACTTTGACTATAAAATCAACATTTCTTCATCACAATTACTCTTAATTTCTTCATATTCTCTCTCTAACAGTAATGGCACAATCATCTTCATCATCGTCGAAGAAGATCTCATTGAAAACAGCCGACGACGTCGTTTTTGAGATAGATCCCTCAATTGCAAAGCAGATGAAAACAGTTCAGTCTTTCATTGATGAAGATGAAGATGTTAAGTTAATTCCTTTACCAAATGTGTTATGTAAGGAACTCCCTTTGATAATTCAGTATTGCAAGAAATACGTTGCTGGAGAAATCACAAAGGAATTTGAAGCAGAGTTCGTGAAAGAGATGACCAACGAAGAAGTGAAGGTACTCTTCCTTGCAGCAAATTACCTAAACGTTGAAAGGCTTTTTGATTTCTTGAGCCAGATCATTGCAAATCGAATTGAGAACAAGAGTGTGGAGTATGTGCGTAAATTCTTTGGGGTTGAAAACGATTTCACGCCAGAAGAAGAAGCCAAACTCCGTAGAGAGAATTCTTGGACTTTCAGGGGAGTTGATGAAGATGATTGAATATGACTAATTATTATTTTATATTAGGAATTTTTTAATGTTTTCTTTAAATTTATAAATTAAATATGTAATACAATTTGAGGTTAATTGCACTATAGCTGCTGTCATGGATATCGACCAAACATTTCTTCTTTGTATTTTTGTTTTTTATTTTTGTGTTTTTAAACAAAGTCTTCTTACAACAAATAGCATTGCTGATAATTTCGGTAATATATAACGTGAACGGAAATAGTCAATTTTTTTTGTTAAAAAGTAAATTGAAAAGTTACTCCTTTTTGCTACCCAACATGATTTAGTCTTCTCTAAATTTTTGAAATAGTAAAGTTTCTTCTTGGAAAAGAACACTTTCACAATCTTAAAGTAACTCCTGAAATAAAGTGGGTCTATTAAAATCAACTTCCTCTAAAGTGCGTTGGATATCCCGTAGTCTAGCCCCCAACTCCATCTCCTTATTTCTTCTGAAAATATTACCAAAGTGGTCATCACTAAACCTCAATGAATCCTCTTTCTCACTCGTAAGAGTTGTAGCAACTCCACCATTAACAGGGTGCCTTTTACAATATGTTTCAAATAGTTGATCACGTGATTCATAGCCATGTCCTCATTAATACCCATATTAAGACTATGGTTTACTCCACATTTTTCCAAATCCAATTCATGCATCTTTTTACCACCCTTTTGTTGGCGTTTAGTGCGGTTAAGTGTAGGTGATTAGGGTGGACCACCCGCGGCCCAAATTTAATATTGGGTGGACAAAGACGAGTTAATGGGTTCACGAGTCAGTTTACGTGGGTCCACATGGTTTTAAATGGGCGGATTCGGTTTATAATATTTTGACCGCAGGTACCCGAACCCGCCCGATCCAATATTAAAAATTAAACGTTGGCCGGCCCAGTAACATCAGTTCAACACTCAAACCTCACACATTAACCCTAATTTTCATCAAACTCTCAGTATCAGCCATCACTTTCTACTTTCGTCTCTCTCTTCATTCATTCAGAGTAAACCTAATCACTTTCACCCTCACTCATTCACTAAAAAACCGTACCACCGTCTTCGCCGCACAACCATCGTCCTTCACGCGATCTCCATCATTTTTCGTGACTAAGGTTAGTATTTATTGAATAAGGGTATTATGAGTTTTTTATTTTCTTTTGCGTTTTAGGAATTTTTTGACATTTTAAATTTGTTGAAGAGTTGTTTTGTTCTTGGTTTGTTTTAAATCTGTTTTGGGTTTATGATTTTTTTGTGTATTATGATTTTTCTCTTATTTTAATTTTTGTTGAAGTTTTATTTTTGTTATGGGTTTGATTGTTGAACTCCATTGTTAAATTTATTTTAGGTTTATAATTTTTTTACTACGATTTTTCTCCTATTTTAATTTTTGTTGAAGTTTTATTTTTGTTATGGGTTTGATTGTTGAACTCCATTGTTAAATCTGTTTTGGGTTTATGAAGAAAATTATGTTGAACTCCATTGTTAAATCTGTTATTGATTTCATTGTTGAACTCGAGAAAAAAAAAATATGAAGAAAATTATAGGAACCCTTAGCTGTTTCTGGCCACAAAATAATAGGAACCATGATGGAATATATCGTATCTATTTCTGGCCACAATATTAGCAGTTTGCATGTCCAAGTATTGTAGTTTTTTACTTTCTCTTTATGCAAAAGTCACAGAAAAGATAACAAGACCATCAGTTTTTATCAGCAACCAGAGAAACTTCAATTCAAATCCTGAAAATAAGAAATTATAATACATTTGTTTAAGTAGTACATTTTAATTCACTACGAGCATCTAAGCCCTGAACCAAGCTTTACCCACTTTTGGTGGATTTTATCAGTTATCATATCATGCATATCAACTATATCTATTTTTTTCCCAAATATAAAACTATGTTAGTGACTTGAGGGACATGAAAAGTTCAAAGTTCAATTAATCCTGAAAAGCATATATGGTGTTGTAGTGTTTGAACTCTCTATAAATTTTAAATTATTTGGTACAGATACAGAGGTGATTGAATTTATTTGGAAAAGATACAAAACTAATTGAACTTATTTGGTAATCCTGAAATAGTACTTATCAGTTTGCACAAGTCAACAAAAAATAGTTTATGCATTATTTGGTATAGAAATATAAGTGATTGAACTGATGCTAATTTTTTTTCTTTCTATTTTAAATTATGATCAGTAGTAGAGAACCATGGTCACAAACAAATTCTAATGACATAGGCGCTTTCAAACCAGCCATTTTCCAGTCACAACCAATATCAGGAGGGCTTCAAATTCAGGTATCAATATTTATGTGTTTATTATTTTTTTGTTATGGGTTTATAATAGGAACCATGATGGAATATATCGTATCTATTTCTGGCCACAATATTAGCTGTTTGCATGTCCAAGTATTGTAGTTTTTTACTTTCTCTTTATGCAAAAGTCACAAACAGAAAAGTTAACAAGACCATCAGTTTTTATCAGCAACCAGAGAAACTTCAATTCAAATCCTGGAAATAAGAAATTATAATACATTTGTTTAAGTAGTACATTTTAATTCACTACGAGCATCTAAGCCCTGAACCAAGCTTTACCCACTTTTGGTGGATTTTATCAGTTATCATATCATGCATATCGACTATATCTATTTTTTTCCCAAATATAAAACTATGTTAGTGACTTGAGGGACATGAAAAGTTCAAAGTTCAATTAATCTTGAAAAGCATATATGTTGTTGTAGTGTTTGAACTCTCTATAAATTTTAAATTATTTGGTATAGATACAGAGGTGATTGAATTTATTTGGAAAAGATACAAAACTAATTGAACTTATTTGGTAATCCTGAAATAGTACTTATCAGTTTGCACAAGTCAACAAGAAATAGTTTATGCATTATTTGGTATAGAAATATAAGTGATTGAACTGATGCTAATTTTTTTTCTTTCTATTTTAAATTATGATCAGTAGTAGAGAACCATGGCCACAAACAAATTCTAATGACATAGGCGCTTTCAGACCAGCCATTTTCCAGTCACAACCAATATCAGGAGGGCTTCAAATTCAGGTATCAGTTTATTATTTTTTTGTTCTCATTATGTTAAGTTATTTCATGTATGCTTCAAATCCAAGTATGTATATCCTGCTACATCATAACAAGTTATACATTTTTAAATTTATAAAATAATATGATTTTGCAATATAATGCATTTTAGTAAATTCTTTTAAAAATGTTATATTCATTGTTTATTTTTTATTTTTTTAAAATTCATTTTTGTTAACAATAATAAAAGTCAACTATTACATATTTATTGAGAAGTTCATATTAGACACCTTTACAAATCATTAGAATTTGTAAAATATTTTACAATAATAATGCAATAAATAAATTATATTATATTATATTTTTACCTCCACCACCACTTAAATTTTTGTAACAATCCTTAAATCTTAATACAATCCTTTAAATAATAACTTACAACCCTTTAAATATTGAACGTTAATGTGGTTGGTATTTATTGATTAAGGCTCGTTCATTATTTCAGTGATGGACCAGTGTAGTCAAATTGTACCTACTCAAAATATCAACAATAATGAATATGGTGCAACAGCAACAATAACAAATGTTGCTGGATCTTTATTGGATAATACCCAAGAGAAAAAGAAGAGAAAACCTAATGCAATAGGGTGGTCCTTACTACTGACTGTTGGACATCAATTCAAAACCTTAATTACTTGACTCTTACATCACATTTTGTTGATAATGAATGGAATTATCAAAAAAGAATAATTAGCTTCACAGTTATACCAAACCACAAGGGTGTAACCGTAGGTAAAGAGATAGAAGAAGTTTTAAAGGATTGGGGAATTCAAAATGTATCATCAATAACAGTTGATAATGCATCATCTAATGATGTAGTAGTGACACTTTTGAAGAAAAAAGTTAAAAATATGAATGGGTTGATGGGAGATGGTGAATTTTTCCCCATGAGGTGTTGTGCACATATTTTAAATTTAGTTGTCAATGAAGGTTTGACAGAGAAACACTTGTCCATCTCTGCCATTAGGAATGTTGTTAGGTTTGTTAAGTCCTCGCTTCACAGGGCTCCCAAGTTTAAGGAATGTATAGAATTTGCTACAATTTCTTGTAAAAAATAGGTTTCTCTTGATGTTTCCATTAGATGGAACTCAACTTACTTGATGTTGGAGGCTGCTGAGAAGTTTCAAGTAGCCTTTGAAAAACTTGAAGAAGATGATTCTAGTTACAAGAAGTTTCAAGTAGCCTTTGAAAAACTTGAAGAAGATGATTCTAGTTACAACGCTGCCATTAGTTTGATGATGTTAATTTTGTCTATACTGGTAAATCCAAATATATTTCAAATTAGTGTCAAATTTTAATGTTGATGTTGTTGTCTATGACATAATGGCAGCGTTGACGCCATATTTTGCGAAGTGTATGGATTTTTACTCTTAATTTATTCTTGATGTCGCTGTTTATGTTGATGTTGTTGTCTATGACATAATGGCAGGTCTGACTTTTTTAATTTATTTTGCGTTGACGCCATATTTTGCGAAGCGTTGATGTTGTTGTTTTAGTCTTTATTAAAAATGTTGTTCTAGTTTGATGATGTTAATTTAGTCTATACTAGTAAATCCAAATATATTTCAATTTAGTGTCAAATTTTAATGTTGGTGTTGTCTTATTGTTTTTATTAAATACTTGAGTCATTTTATTAATCATTTGGTTGGCATGTAGGGAGCAAGAGAGACACATACCTTCATATTCTAGACTCATTATCATGGTCAAAGGAAGAACACCTTGTAGACCTGAACAAATACATTACAGGCATTGTTGTTAGGAGCTAGATCTAAAGCGTAGGATCCTAAGATCTTACGCGTTCTACCACTACAAGAAAAACTTAAATTTGTGGCCAACTTTATAAATATTTTGTGGCCGAATAAAACCCTCACAAATTAGTGACCGAAAAAGCCCTCACAAAGGCCAAAATTGAAATTGGTCTTTATTTGTGGCTGAAAAAGCCCTCACAAATTTTTAAATATTTAACTGGATTTTGTGGCTGCCTAATGTTAGACATAAGTCCATTTTTGATATTATTGACAAACATACATCATGTGATAAATCTAACATTTTAAACTGAGAAAAGTTTCAGGAACAACAACTCAACCCTACAAACTTGAGACAATAGCTTGAAACTCAAGGAATCAACAAAAGTTGGAAAATTGACTGAGAAAATCGATTAGATAAATCGATTTTGTAATAGGGTTGTTTGATATTGCATAATATGTGATTAGGAAATCGATTAGACAAATCAATTTGCACATTTACTGAAAATTAAGTGTGCAAGTCAGTAGCATGCCGTTTTACAGGCTAATCGATTTGGCAAATCGATTGTTCCAATCACAAGACTATTCTATTTGATTAAATCGATTGAAACAATCGATTGTGAAAGTTACAGAGCCAAGCCTCTTATTAACTAATCGATTAGGCAAATCGATTGGACAAAATATGTTTCAAAATGAACTTGGTCTGGTACAAACACAATCGATTGACACAATCCATTGAACTATTCTTTTTGTAACAAGTTTGGCTTCAATCGATTTGGTAAATCGATTGAATGACCCAAATGATAAATTGTTCTTCAGACTTAAGTCCATATTCGATTAGGCACATCGATTAACTTGATTAAGCCAACTCTCTGTAATTAGCCAAATCGATTAGGAAAATCGATTGGGTGAAAATCACTGAGTCCCTGTGACCAGTGAATTCGATTGGTACAAATGTTTTAGCAACAGAGAAGACTTAGCACATGGCCAAATCGATTATGTAAATATCTGAATCGACTGAGTAAATCGATTGTTTTGATCTCATTGTTGGAACAAAACATTCCAAATCGATTCATATATGAACTGGTACTTAATTCTGAAGAGTGCTTTAAAATAATCGATTGAGTAAATCGATTGGTTTATGTAGTTTCAAGATTCAAGAAAAACAAGATTCGCGAAATCGATTGAGTAAATCGATTGAGCTTGCTTTATAACTTTAATGAATCGATTGGGCAAATCGATTCATCTGTTGTTTTTTCTGAAACTATATAAACTGTTTTCATTATCTTCTTCTCATAAGATACATAACATACAAAACAACTTTCTGATATCTCTTTCTCACAGTGAAATAACATTGAACATTTCTTTTTCAGACTTGATCATTCATCCTTCTTGATCAACAAAGACTGAAAAAGATTGCAACGAGAAAGACACTTAGAGAAGAAGCTTGCTCAAGAAATTGTATATTTATGTTTTTAGACTTTCTGTAAACAATTATGTATTCAAATAATATTGTGAAAATCCAGTTAAAACTGGTAGTGATCTTCTGTGTTGAGGGATATCATCAAGAAGACACTTGACTGAAATCTTGGAAGTGTTTATAGGAGATAAACTATGGGATTCAGGGAGATAAGAATAGAATAGGAAGAGTGGTTTAAGATTGATAGGCGAGTAGCTGGAACATCTGTAAATCGACTCTGCGATATTCTATTGGAAAAGGCTAAGATCAGATTTGATCTTAGGACTGGACGTAGGCCGTCTTGCAGGCGGCTGAACCAGTATAAAAATTGCTGCGTACATTTTTCTTTCACTTATCTCCTTTATTTCTGCAGTGCATATTTGTTTGATCTTGATTGCATGCAATAATAAAATTCTGTGTAAATTGACATTACATGAATTGTTATTTTGGCATGCTTGTATTTGAATAAATCTGTTGAACCTTAATTGTTTCTGTTGCACTCTATATTACACAATATCCTTTATTGTTAGTATTCTTATAGGATTGATAATTGGGACCTTAGTTAATCTTGTGTTTGATAAATTGTTGAATTTAACAAACTGTTTAGCATTTTGTTAGAATAGGCATTAGTCTGCATTATTTCTACAAAATCTGAGGTCATACCCCATATCAATTGGCATCAAGAGCCTAGTTTTTTTTAGAGTAACTCTCATAAAAAGACCATGACCTCAGAATTCCTAGGAGAGGGTGCTTCATTGGCTAGGCCCCCTGCCTTTAACGGGGCCGCATATATGTACTGGAAACATAGGATGTTGATTTTCCTAGAGGCTGCTAGCATAGACATATTAGATGCTATTTTAGAGGGACCATTTGTGCCAACAATTGCTGGCACTGGTGAAACTTCTATCTTGAAACCCGTATCGGATTGGTTTGATGATGACAAGAAGAAGGTAGGTTATAATGCTAAGGCGAAAAATATTATCACATCTGCATTATCTGCTGACGAATTTTTCAGAGTGTCTAATTGTAAAACAACAAAAGAGATGTGGGACACCCTTCAACAGACACATGAAGGAACCACAGATGTGAAAAGAGCTCGTGTAAACACCTTAATGCATGAGTACGAGCTGTTTAGTATGAAGAAAGAAAGAAAGAGGAATCAATTAACGACATGCAAACCAGATTCACACACATTATCAACAACCTAAATGCATTAGGAAAGGAAATAGACAATGATCAACAAATCAGTAAAGTCATGCGATGTTTCACTAGGGAATGGCAGCCAAAAATTAATGCCATTGCAGAATCAAAAGATCTTGGAAGTATGGCTATAGCTACACTGTTTGGAAAATTGAGGGAGCATGAGATGGAATTGCAAAGACTCAATGAATCTGAGCAGATTGACAGGAAAAGGAAAGGGTTGTCTCTGAAAGTTCAAGCACACCAATCAAAAGTTGAACAAGAGAGCTGCTCAGGTGAATCAAGCAGTGAGGATGATGAAGAGCTTGGATTACTTGTCAAGAAGTTTAAGAAATTTCTGAAAAAGAAAGACAATAAGTTCAAAAAACCCGTAAGTTCTAAGACAAATGACACCAAGACAATAACTTGATATGAATGTGGATGAACAGGCCACATAAAGTCTGAGTGTTACAAGTTGCAAAACAAAAACAGAACTGCTAAGAACAAAGACAAGGAACCAGCCCCCAAATCCAGAAAAGCTTATGTTGCATGGAACAATAATGACAACGAATCCTCTTCATCTTCTGAAGAAGAACAAGCAAATTTGTGTCTTATGGCTAAAACAGACTCAGATTCGGAAAGTGAAGTAAGTTCATCTAATCCATCATATGATGAGCTACAAAATGCATTTAGTGAATTACATGATGAGTATGTTAGTACCATTAAGAAGTTGATTAGTACTAAGAAGCTACTAGATGAGAAATGCATACTATATAATGAGATTAAACTTGAGCATGATTCCCTTAAGGATACAAATGAAAATCTGAAAAATGAAAATCATGCATTGCATAGTGATCTAGACAAGTTTAACAGTAGTAAAAACCAGTTAGACTTACTTCTTGCTAATCAAAGGAATTTCAATGAGAAATCTGGACTAGGCTATAAACCAAATATGCATGTTAAGCATAATCACAATAAACATGGAATTGGATATAGGCATGTTAAGCATAATCAGAACCATGGTAGATCTAGTCATATGCATAATGTCTTTGTCAAATCAAAACAGTATGCATCCTCTGCTGTCACATGTCATTTCTGTTGTAGAAAAGGACATTTTGTTTACAATTGCAAATTTAAAAAACTTGCCAATAGAGGATGTAAACAGATTTGGAAGGTCAAGACACAAAAGTTTGAAACTGATCCCCAGGACCCAATTTATATTGGGGACCTAAACCTAAATTCTAATTTTGTTGCAGGTATGCTTGAGATCCACAAGGCACCAATGGTACCTTGATAGTGGATGCTCAAAGCATATGACAGGGTAAAAATCAATGTTCCTGTCCCTAAGCCTAAAAGAAGGTGGATTTGTCAAATACGGCGATAACAATAAGGGTAAGATTTGTGGAAGTGGTGACATAGGCAGTGAATCAACTACAATCATTAAAAACGTCTTATACGTGGAAGGGCTGAAACATAACCTTCTAAGTATAAGTCAGCTATGTGACAATGGTTTTCAAGTAAGCTTTTCACCACTTTCTTGCATAATTGAGCATAAAGATGATAAAAGCATCAAACTGGTTGGTGATAGAGTTAACAATATCTACATGTTGCATTTAAATGCTATGCCTGCTGATTCTGTTTGTTGCTTATTATCAAATGCTGATGAAACATGGTTATGGCATAAACGTGTTGCACACATTCATATAGATAATTTGAATAGACTTGTTAGTAAACAATTAGTCACAGGTCTTCCCAATAGAAAGTTTTCTAAGGATAGATTGTACGATTCTTGTGAAAGAAGTAAGCTTGTCAAATCTTCTTTTCCCCCAATAGACATGGTCAAAACCAATAGGGTTTTGCAGCTAATTCACATGGACCTCTTTGGTCCATCTCAGGTGAGAAGTTTTGGTGGTAATATGTATGGATTCGTGTTAATTGATGACTATTCTAGATTCACATGGACTTTCTTTCTGACTCATAAAAGTGACGCGTTTTCCGTTTTAAAAAGTTTGCAAACTTGGTACAAAACGAAACTAGTCAGAAAATAATGTCAATCAAAAGCGATCATGGAGGTGAATTCCAAAATGATTCTTTTGATACTTATTGTGAACAGAATGATATTCATCACATGTATTCAGCCCCTAGGACACCACAACAAAATGGTGTAGTAGAGAGGAATAATAGGTCTTTAGAGGAGCTAGCTAGGACTATGCTTAAAGACTCAAATATTCCTAAGTATTTCTTGGCTGATGCAATCAACACTGCCACACATGTTGTCAACAGAGTTTTGATTAGGCCAATTCATAGGAAAACTCCTTATGAGTTGTACAAGGGTAGAAAGCCTAATATCTCTTACTTTAGAGTCTTTGGTTGTAAATGCTTTGTTTTAAACAATGGCAAGGAACACCTAGGTAAGTTTGATCCCAAGGCAGATGAGGGTATCTTTCTAGGTTATTCCCAAACTAGCAAAGCCTATAGAATCTACAACAAAAGAACAAAAACCATTGAAGAGTCAGTTCATGTAAAGTTTGATGAACTTTTTAAATAAAACTTGAACAACACTCCTTCTTTGGTTGATGCTTCTTTGGATGAAGTTGTAGAATCTGAACCAATAGAACCAAAGGAAGCTGCACCTCCAACCAACAGTGACTGTGTTGAACCCATTAGAGTAGATGAGTTACCTAGAGAGTGGAAGTTTAGTAGAAACCATCCCATAGATAACATCATAGGTGACATCTCTAAAGGAGTGGCAACTAGGAGGAACCTTAGACATTTTTGTAACCTTACAGCCTTTGTATCTCAGATTGAACCTAAGAACATTAAGGAAGCCTTACTAGATAGTGAGTGGATATTTGCTATGCAAGAGGAGTTAAACCAATTTGAGAGGAACAATGTCTGACATCTAGTACCTAAACCAGAAAATAAGCACATCATAGGAACAAGATGGGTGTTTAGGAACAAACTAGATGAGAATGGAGTCATCACTAGAAACAAAGCTAGGTTAGTGGCCAAGGGTTACAATCAGGAGGAGGGAATAGATTTTGATGAAACCTATGCCCCTGTAGCTAGGTTAGAAGCCATTAGAATACTACTTGCTTATGCATGTATAATGGACTTTAAGCTTTATCAAATGGATGTTAAAAGTGCCTTTCTCAATGGTGACATTCAAGAGGAAGTTTTTGTTAGCCAAACATCTGGTTTTGAGAATTCTGATTTTCCTAATCATGTATACAAGCTAACAAAAGCCCTCTATGGGTTGAAACAAGCTCCAAGAGCTTGGTATGAGAAGCTCGACAATTTCCTCCTTCAACAAAACTTTTTAAGAGGAAATGTTGACTAGACACTTTTCATAAAAACTAATGGAAATGACATTTTGTTGGTCCAAGTTTATGTTGATGACATAATCTTTGGATCTACAAACAATAAGCTTTGCAAAGATTTTGAAAATTTGATGAAAGGTAAATTTGAAATGTCAATGATGGGTGAATTATCCTATTTCTTGGAATTTCAAATTAACCAAAGCAAGCAAGACATTTTCATTAGTCAAACAAAATATTGCAATGATTTGATAAAGAAATTTAGCTTTGATAACTTCAAGTCCATTGATACTCCCATGAGTCAAGGAAACCATTTGGATAGGGATGAGAAAGGGAAATCTGTAGATGTTACAATGTATAGAGGTATGATAGGATCATTGCTCTATCTCACAGCAAGCAGGCCTGACATCATGTTCAGCGTTTGCATGTGTGCGAGATATCAATCCGATCCAAAAGAGTCTCACTTTAGTGTAGTCAAGAGGATATTTAGATATCTAGTAGGTACTAGGAGTCTAGGCTTGTGGTATCCAAAAGGATCAACCTGCACTTTAGTTGGTTATTCGGATTCAGACTTTGCTGGATGCAAACTAGATAGGAAAAGTACCTCAGGTACTTGTCACTTGCTAGGGAACTCTCTTGTGTCTTGGTTTAGCAAGAAACAAACCAGCATTGCACTTTCTACAGCTGAGGCAGAGTACATTGCAGCTGGTAGTTGTTGTGCTCAGATCCTTTGGATGAAACAACACTTATCGGATTTCGGTGTTGATTTAGGAACCGTGCCTATTATGTCTGATAACACAAGTGCAATTAGTATCACTAAGAACCCAATGATGCATTCTAGAACCAAGCACATTGAGATAAGGCATCATTTCATTCGGGACCAATTTCAAAGTGGGAATATCAAGCTTGAATATGTCAATACAGCTGATCAGTTGGCTGACATATTTAACAAAGCTTTGGCAAAGGAAAGCTTCCTACACATTAGGATGAAACTAGGTATCATAGATCCTAGTGAGATCTGATTTCTGTGTCAAATCGATTTAGTAAATCGATTATCCTGTTGATACACAGGTAAATGGCTTTATGAAATCGATTGCTCAAATCGATTTATGTCATACAGTATCTCCTTTTTCAAAGAAAGAACACGAAATCGATTTGGTGAATCGATTTGTTGTTCCCAAGAAGCTTCAGATGTTTTAACCTTCCCATTACAATCGATTAGGGAAATCGATTGACCACTTGGTATGATTTTTAATGAATCGATTTGGAAAATCGATTGCTTTGGCCCCAGACTTCAAAGTTGAATATTTTTTTTCAAGACTCTACCACGAAATCGATTAGTGTAATCGATTGTTTGAGTTTGTTTGAAGTATTCAGTTAAATAAATCGATTTGGTGAATCGATGCTGAGACAGGCATATATCTAGACTGATATGAAAGCTCCTGGACTGATACGAAATCGATTGTCTGAATCGATTTAGTAACTAAGGGAATCGATTTGGGAAATCGATTGACAATATGATCGTTATGTTATTTTTACTAGCTGTTACGGACTCACAACGACTCTGTTGATTGGACTTCCCCAGCAACGGTTACCTAATCGATTGGACTAATCGATTTACACACCAAAAATTATAAAAGGAACAGTGCCAATCTATTCTGATCATTCATCACAAACCCCAAATCGATTTTGCTCTCAAATTCTCTGCAAATTCACTCAACCCTTTGCAATATTTCACCAGCTTCATTTTCCAATCCATCTCTGTTTCATTTCTGTTTCTCAAAATCATACTCACCAAAATGGCTCGTGTGAAACAAACCCAACCTAGAACTCCTTCACTTTCTCCTTCCTCTTCATCAAGTGGGAGAACCCCTTCTCCACCTCCCACCTTGCCTAAACGTGTCTCTATGGCTACTCATAAAATTGCTGCACAAGACAAGGGCAAAGGCATTTCCGTAGATCAAAGCAATCCAAAGAAACGAAAGGAGCCACCTTTAGAGAAACTTCTTGCTAATGCAATGAAGGATATTTCTCAAAGAAGAAGAAAAAGAGTACTTCCTCAACTCCACAGAAGAAGAAGAGCGTTTCTTCTAATTCACAAACGCAGGTACCAGCTTCTAAGGGTAAACCAACTGAGGAGTTCAAACTACCTCCTGCATTTGCAAAAAGGAAAATTCTTGAAGCCCGCTTCTTGGATTTTTCTTACTTCGACCAGGATGGTTTTACGTTCCAAAATCATCTGCGGTTTCATGGATTGGAGGATTTTCTGTCTTGCTCACTCGACTCATATCCCAATCTGATTCGCGCATTCTATTCAACGTTCAAGATGACTGACACAGGCTTCAAAGCAACGGTTAAAGGGAAGAAGATTTCCATGACATTTGAGGAGTTCTCGAATCTGTCGGGACTACCTTATCATGGAAATTCAGTCGACGGAAGCTCTAACGCCAATATAGCTGATGAAGGCTGGGAAGCTTGTCTGGAGAGGCAAACAACTGTGCAGGACCTGATGGTCGATGGGTTTGTGGAATCCGTTTCATTGCCGATCGGCCAGATGAAGGTTCAGCAACGAATGCTGATGTATGCGCTCACTCGGATGCTTGTCCCACGCTCCGGAAACCATGCTGTTGTCCAAAGGTTGGACATTGTTCTGTTGTGGGGACTGTGCAAAGAGCTCAAGATGAGCTGGGCATGGATTGTCCTCAGACATATGTTGGAAGCTGCACAGGGTAAACTAGTGCTTCCATACCCACAGCTGATCACAAAAATCCTAGAGCACTTCAAGATCTCATTCAAAAATGAAGAATCCTGAAAGACAACTCTTTCTTTTGGTGAATCCATTGTGAACCAAATGCAGCTGCGACGGGTGAATGGCATTTGGAAAAGACCTCAAACGAATGCTGAACAAGCTCAACAAAACATTGGAACCCCTGCTGAACCAGTTGCAGCAGACCCTGATGTCTTTGCCAAACTGCTTGAGTTCATAGCAGCGCAAGCAACTCACAACGCCAAAATGGAGGTGTCAGTTGCAAGGATTGAAGCTGCACAGGAAAAGTTTCAAGCTGACTTGAAATTGGTTGCACAGGATGTCGCAACAATCCAGGAACATCTAGGCATTAAATTGTCTTTTAGCGATGTTGCTGAGATTGGCCGACAAGCAACTGAAGAACCAAATCCCGTGACTTTAGATGAACCTGAACCTCATGTTGAGGAGACACCTGCTGAGGGTAATACAACGGTCTCTCCTTCAACCTTAGCTAATAGTGAGGAGCAGCCCAATCTAGACGTTTAGGTTTTTAAGTTCTTTGTTGTTTTGTTTAGCTATGCATTTTCTGTGAAATGTTCTTAATCTATGTACCATTTTGATTAATATCAATGAACAACTGTTTTATGATTCATGTTTTGTTGATCTATATTGATGATTTATATCATGTGCCATGATCTGTTTTAAAATTGCTTTTTACATTTGATCTAACGCCTTTATCACAAGTGCTCTCTTTGTTATTAACATAGGGGGATAAATTCGTTGCAGACAACTTCTCCTTTCATGATTCTCTCCTTTACCTCTTTTTGAATTAACTGACAAAGGGGGAGAAAATTTATAACTTGAATTGAAATGCACTTATGTTTTGCTTCCAATGCTGCTACACAATTCATATCTGCTCTGACATAGTGTTGATATTTGCTCTGATATTGTTATACTTGATCAATGTAACCTGCTCTGATACTATTAACTGATCTGATACCGATACGCTACTGCAAAATGTTCTGATACACTTTGCTTTGTTTTTCTTCAAATGCACTGATACAATCTGATAATGTTACATATCATTGATATTACCTGATATTTGTCAGATTTGTTTTATTGTATAACTCTAACCCATTTCCAAAGTATGAACAACATGACTGCATGTTCCAATCACAAGACTATTCTATTTGATTAAATCGATTGAAACAATCGATTGTGAAAGTTACTGAGCTAAGCCTCTTATTAACTAATCGATTAGGCAAATCGATTGGCCAAAATATGTTTCAAAATGAACTTGGTCTGGGATAAACACAATCGATTGACACAATCCATTGAACTATTCTTTTTGTAACAAGTTTGTCATCAATCGATTTGGTAAATCGATTGAATGACCCAAATGATAAATTGTTCTTCAGACTTAAGTCCATATTCGATTAGGCACATCGATTAACTTGATTAAGCCAACTCTCTGTAATTAGCCAAATCGATTAGGAAAATCGATTGGGTGAAAATCACTGAGTCCCTGTGACTAGTGAAATCGATTGGTACAAATGTTTTAGCAACAGAGAAGACTTAGCACATGGCCAAATCGATTATGTAAATATCTGAATCGACTGAGTAAATCGATTGTTTTGATCTCGTTGTTGGAACAAAACATTCCAAATCGATTATGCAAATCGATTCATATATGAACTGGTACTTAATTCTGAAGAGTGCTTTAAATTAATCGATTGAGTAAATCGATTGGTTTATGTAGTTTCAAGATTCAAGAAAAACAAGATTCGCGAAATCGATTGAGTAAATCGATTGAGCTTGCTTTATAACTTTAATGAATCGATTGGGCAAATCGATTCATCTGTTGTTTTTTCTGAAACTATATAAACTGTTTTCATTATCTTCTTCTCATAAGATACATAACATACACAACATACAAAACAACTTTCTGATATCTCTTTCTCACAGTGAAATAACATCGAACATTGCTTTTTCAGACTTGAACATTCATCCTTCGTGATCAACAAAGACTGAAAAAGATTGCAACGAGAAAGACTCTTAGAGAAGAAGCTTGCTCAAGAAATTGTATATTTCTATTTTTAGACTTTCTGTAAACAATTCTGTATTCAGATAACATTGTGAAAATGCAGTTAAAACTGGTAGTGATCTTCTGTGTTGAGGGATATCATCAAGAAGACACTTGACTGAAATCTTGGAAGAGTTTATAATAGATAAACTCTGGGATTCAGGGAGATAAGAATAGAATAGGAATAATGGTTTAAGATTGATAGGCGAGGAGCTGGAACATCTGTAAATCGACTCTGCGATATTCTATTGGAAAAGGCTAAGATCAGATTTGATCTTAGGACTGGACGTAGGCCATCTTGCAGGCGGCTGAACCAATATAAAAATTGTTGCGTACATTTTTCTTTCCTTTATCTCCTTTATTTCTGCAGTGCATATTTGTTTGATCTTGATTGCATGCAATAATAAAATTCTGTGTAAATTGACATTACATGAATTGTTATTTTGGCATGCTTGTATTTGAATAAATCTGTTGAACCTTAATTGTTTCTGTTGCACTCTATATTACACAATATCCTTTATTGTTAGTATTCTTGTAGGATTGATAATTGGGACCTTAGTTAATCTTGTGTTTGATGAATTGTTGAATTTAGCAAACTGTTTAGCATTTTGTTAGAATAGGCATTAGTCTGCATTATTTCTACAAAATCTGAGGTCATACCCCATATCACCTAAGCCCTCACAAAATCACAACATTGTGATTTTGTGAGGGCTTAGGCAGCCACAAAATCCAGTTAAATATTTAAGGAGTTTGTGAGGGCTTTTACAGCCACAAAAAATGCATTTTGTGAGGGCCAAATCCGTCACAAAGGAGTGACGTGACCAGTGGAATTTGTGGCTGCAAAGGCCGCCACAAAGGAATGACCACGTGGAATTTGTGGCTGCAAAGGCCGCCACAAAGGAATGTACAATCCAGCTGGCATTTGTGGCCGCTTTTGGCCGCCACAAATGCTCAAGGTAACACTATATATATTTTTCTCCCATCCTCTTTCATTTTTTCACATCCAACTTCTCTCTAAAACCTCATTCTAACTATTCTCTCCTCTTTCTCTCAACACAAAATTACTCTTAAGCTTCATTTAAATTTGGTAAGTATAAATTATATTATATATGTAGTTTTATAATTTTATTTTATAATTTAAATTAATGTTTAATTATAATTATAATTATTAATTTAAATATTTAAATATTTAAATATTTTATTATTAATATTTTATTATTTAAATTAATGATTAATTTAATTATTAATCTTTAATTTTAATTTAAATTTTTTATTTTAAATTTTTAATTATATTAAGATTAGTTTATTATATATTAAATTGAATTTATAATTACATTATATTTTAAATTTAAATTTTAATATTATATTTATATTAATTTATTATATATAATATTATAATAAACTATTAATTTTGAATTTAAAAACTAATTTATTAAATACGAATTATTTTGTGGCGGCCTAAGCCCTCACAAAATATATTATTTTTTAATTACGTTGGCATTTGTGGCGGCCAAAAGCCCTCACAAAGGTCCAATCAGGCAAATTCAGCATGTCCTTTGTGGCGGCCTATGCCCTCACAAAGGCAGACTTTTGTAGCTGCAAAAGCCCTCACAAATTCCTGTCTTTTGTGGCTGCAAAAACCCTCACAAATGCCAACCTGTTTCAGGCACTTTGTGCCTGCAAAAGCCCTCACAAAATTTTGTGACCAGCTTCTTTGTGGCTGCCAAAAGCCCTCACAAAATCCATCTTTGTGGCTGTTTTTTTCCCCTTTGTGAGGGCTTTTGGCCCTCACAAAATTCATGTTTTCTTGTAGTGTACGACATGAATAGTATTAGAGCGAAGGAAAGATCTTGATACGACCTAGATCTATGGGTGCACAGAGGAAGCGCGTGGACGCGTAGGGGCGGTGCTCCCCGTCGCGCTGGGTAAAGGTGTTATTTTGTCCCATTTAGCAGTTTTTACCCGTTTCTGACCCGATTGTAAAACCCTAGATCTGGCCCATTTTGCACCTCTCTGCCTTCGTATTCTGCTTGTTTCCCATATCGAAAAGGCACACGCACGAAGAGGAGAAGGAAGTAGAAGCGAACACGAAGATTTGAAGGCAACTTTGTTTTCTGTTCGTATTCCTCCATCAAAGCATTGTTCCTATTCTGAAACTTCAATTAAATGTTTCACTTTCACATTTCCTCCTTCTATTTCTTCTATAAATTCTTCTCATTTCAACACTTCTCAATCTCATATATGAAACTATCCTCAATCTTCTTGGCTGCAATCTGCAATTTATGTTGCTGCCTCACGATCTCAATAATGTCTATGATTGTATCTGTTCCTGACTCTGTTGCTTGCAGTTATGGTTCTGCATCTTCCAGAGTGTAGAAAAACACATTAGGAAGCAGAACTGATATATCATGGAAACATGGTGTATATGTTGATGGAGGAACCAGAAAAATAAAATGCAATTATTGTGGAAAAACATTTATTGGAGGAGTGTACATACTGAAACATCATTTGGCTGGTACACAACTCAACGCTTGCATGTGATGTTGTACCTGATGATGTGAAGAAACACATGTTTGAACTTGTAAAATCCTTGAAAGATAAATCATTGAAGAAAACAGAAGGAAATGATACAGATAATGTAAAAGGAAAAAGGTTATTAGAAGAGGAAGAGAATGCTACCCCTTCAAAAAATTTCAAGAGAAATGTTGTAAGTACTCAAGCCATCATCAACAATATTTTTAAGAAGAATTTGAAAGAAGAAGCGTGTCTAGAAATAGCTTCGTTCTTCTACAATAATGCCATAACCTTTAATGTTGCAAAGAATGATGAATTTATAAGGATGTTGGAGATGGTTTCAAGACATGGCCTTGGTTTTAAGCCACCTTCCTATCATCAAATCAAAACAAAGTACTTGAAGCAAAAGGTGGAGGAGACAACTAAGGTCATTGAAGAACACAAACTTACTTGGAAGAAGATGGGTTGTACTATTATGAGTGATGGGTGGATGGACAAAAGGCGGAGGACACTTTTGAATTTCTTAGTTAACAGCCCTAAAGGTACTGTTTTTTTAAAGTCAATAGATGCTTCTCATATAATAAAAACTGCCGATAAAATATATCAAATGATTGATCAAGTAGTAGAAGAAGTTGGAGAAGAAAATATTGTGCAAATTTTGATCGACAATGCAAAAAATTACAAAGCTACTGGTGCGATGTTAATGTTAAAAAGGAAGAGGCTCTATTGGATACCGTGTGCAGCACATTGTATTGATCTCATGTTAGAGGATTTTGAGAAAAAGATAACAGTTCATCATGAAACAATTTCAAAGGGTAAGAAAATTACCTAATATATATATATTCAGAGGCTTCTTTAATTTCTTTATTACAAAATTTCACCAAAGGAAAAGATTTGGTGAGACCAGCCGCTACTCGATTTGCAATATCTTATTTAACTTTGGGTTGTCTCATGGAGAACAAAGGATCATTGATAAGAAGGTTCACATCTAATGAGTGGATATCATGCAAGTTTGCAAAAACTAGTGAAGGGAAATATGTTGAAGAAGTGATTATGGATAAAGAGTTTTGGAAAAAGATTGCAATTTGCTTAAAAGGTGCTTATCCAATGGATTCTAATGAGAAACCAACGATGGGGTTTATTTATGAGGCAATGGATCAAGCTAAGAAGAGAATCCAAACTGTCTTCAATGGTGTTCAAATAATGTACTATTATTTCTATTTTCTACAAATTATGTTTCTGCAAATTATGCATTATGCCTTCAAATTTTGCATAATGCCTTTAAATTTTGCAAATTTTGCATCTGGAAATATGTTGAAGAAGTGATTATGGATAAAGAGTTTTTGAAAAAGATTGCAATTTGCTTAAAAGGTGCTTATCCACTAATCAAAATACTTCGTTTAGTGGATTCTGATGAGAAACCAACGATGGGGTTTATTTATGAGGCAATGGATCAAGCTAAGAAGAGAATCCAAACTGCCTTCAATGTTGTTCAAATAATGTACTATTATTTCTATTTTCTACAAATTATGTTTTTGCAAATTATGCATTATGCCTTCAAATTTTGCATAACGCCTTTAAATTCTGCAAATTCTGCATTTTATTTCTGTAAATTCTTCAAATTCTGTAAATTCTGCATAATGCTTTCAAATTCTGAATATTATGTAAATTCTGCAAATTATGCATTATGTTCTGCCTTCAAATTCTGTAAAATGCCTTTAAATTATGCATTTTTTTTCATGCCTAAAAGTAATTTGTTTTTCTATTATTTAGTTTCAAGCCTCTATGGGATATCATTGATGAGAGGTGTGGTAAACAACTCCATCAGCCTTTACATGCGGCTGGCTACTACCTTAACCCTCAACTACATTACAACCCTAGATTTAAAGCTGATTATGAAGTCAAACGTGGGTTATATGACTGTTTACAAAAGATGGTGGGAGATGTTGAAGAAATCTACAAGATTGATGCTCAACTGGAAGATTTCAAGACACAAGCAAAGTTTTTTGGTAGTTCGATAGCAAAGGCTACACTTAAAACCAAAACTCCATCACAATGGTGGAAATCATATGGGGATGAACATCCAGAACTTCAAACTTTTTCTATTCGTGTGTTAAGCTTAACTTGCAGTTCATTTGGATGTGAACGAAATTGGAGCGTTTTTGAGATGGTAAAAATTATTTTAAAATGTTACTTAGAAAATTATCCACAACTTGCTATACATTAATGGAGTTGGAATCTATTAGGTCCACACAAAGAGGAGAAATCGTTTGAAACAAAAGACAATGAATGATGTTGTGTTTGTGATGGAAAATTCAAAATTATCTAAGAAGAAGCAAACTAGAAATATGGTAGAACATAACCTTGATGATCTTGAATCTGATGATGAATGGATTGTAGATAATAATGAATGTTCAACTGAGAATGACATTTTAGATTTCACAATAGAAAATGAGGATTTAGAATTTGGCAATCAAAATGAAGAAGGGAATGGCGTTGAAGATATTGTCTCTCAAGATGGTTTAGAGATTCACAACCTTGATGGTGAATTTAAAGGAGAAGGAGACGAAGATTGTGTGGAAGGTGTTGGTTTTGATCATAATTCCTTGGATGAATTGTTAAATTAAAGTTTTAGATGTTGATAGATGATCGTGATAGGTTTTGTTTTTTAGTTTGAGACAATGGTAATTTATGTTTCAACTTGTAATTTTTTATTGAACCAATCAAAATTTTTATGTTAAGGTTTTTTTTTTTTTTTAATTTTATGGTATAATTTTGTCAATTTTGTGACATCTTAAGATTCGCTTTACGATCCTACGCTTTACGCTTTTTCTATACCTCGAAGATCTTAGGTAGGATCTAGAGTTTGACAACCTTGATTACAGGTATGCACATAATTATTTGTTGCTATTTTAAATTTTATGTTGTTTAAAATTAAGTTTTATGATGATTAGAAACATTTATTAAATACTTGTTACTTAGTAATTATTCAATCAAGCAAACATAATTGATTTGTGGTGTTAATTTTGAGTTAGGTGTTTCCAATTCAAATTAATCTGCACTGTCTTGATGCTTGAGGTGCCATTGTTATTATTGATTTATACTTGATGTGGTAAGAATTATGAACTTCTCTATTTTGTTTGATGGGGTGCCATTGTTATTATTTTTCTTTGTTTTGTTTTTCTTAATTATTTCCTCATTTGTGTTTTATTAAAATCTAATTTTTGTTTATAACAGGTTCAATTCCAAGCTATTTCAACAATTGTGGTAGCAAGTTGTATAATCATTATTTAAGCATGGAGGAGAAAAGTAAGACGATTATGTTTAGTTTGTTTAATGTTATTTTATATCCTCATTATTATCAATAATTTCTATTGACTTGCATTTCTTGTTGATTTATCAGGATGTACAAGAAAAATTACAAGTTGATGATAAAACTTGTGTTGATTTGAAATACCAGGATGTTCATCTCTAAAATTTGTTCAAATTGATTTATCTAGATGTCCATCTCTAAAATTTGTGTTGATTTGAAATATTGTCATGTCATAGAGTCATTTGAAACAATCAGTGGCGTTTCATGACACCATTCAAATTAGAACTTAAACATTTCATTAGTGTGTGATTTTTATAACTTGAATTGTTTCTAAGATACACTCATATTGTTGAATATTTTTATTGAGCTTGTATGTCAATAAAAATATTCTCTTGAGTAAGTTGTGTATGCTTAAATTTGATATTAGTATGTAATATGAAAATTTGAGTTTGTTGCTGGGACTTGATAGCCTAAATGGCTCTTCAATAGAAAAATACCAAATATGTACAAATGAACTCCAAATTCAAAGTTTATAAAATGTGTCTAATAATTATTTTCAAAATAGATAAAAAAAAATTTGGGTCAAAATTGGTTTTCACATAAAAATAAAATGAAAATTTAGTTGGGCCAAATATATTTTATAGTCCATTAATTGCTCCAAACTGAATCAACCCATACATTTTACCCGATAATTTGTTAACATGTAACCCGTTCAAACCGAAGTATTAAATGTGCTATATTGGGTCAGTGTGCCTCACCCGCTGTTTGGGCCGGTTATTTATTTTTTGCCCCGAACCGGCCGAATGTCCAGCCCTATAGGTGATGTTGGCTATTCCAACATCTCAAGATTTTAAAGCGGTAAATTTGTTGTTTCCAAAATTGGTAGTATCGTTTTTAATACCTTGGTCCACTGATTTATTACTTTGATTAGTTTATTTTTACCATTAGTTGGCCTCATTTGTTTAACTATCAACCAAACTCCATATAAATGACTATCATCATATTTTTTAGGGATAATTTTAGAAATTTCACTATGATTCTCCAATAATTTCACTATGATTTAGAAATTTTAGAATTGTATATAGAAATTTTATGATGTGTTGTTATATTAAACTTTAGATTTGGTAATTCTTTGACTAGATTGAATTTGTTTATCTTTGAGATTATTCTCAAGTTAGCATGAACCAATTTGTTTGTGTTAGACTCATTGTTCTCCATTCATTTACATAAGATATTTTACCTCTTAATTGTTTTTCTAAATCAAAAAATTTGATTTTGTAAATATTATTTTTCCTCTATCTTGTGGATAGTATGGATTTGTCTATTTGACTTATTGTCTTACATCATATAACTATTGCCACTTAATTGACTTATGCTTTATAGGTTATGCATTAGTCCCTAAACTAGTAAAACATTCTTAATAGAAGGAGAAAAAAAACCATCGTCCATTGTTCCAATACCAATGATCTTACTTTTATGATTCCCTCCAAAACCTAGGTACTCACCCTCTTTAAGGGCTATACTTTGGAACATACGCCTTTCTCGTGTCATGTGTCACAAGCATCCACTATCCAAGTACCATCAATGGTATTTCAACCTTATTGATAATCAAATTTGCAACATATATTATTTTAACTTTAGGTATACAAATATGTTTAGGTCATGATATGTTAGAATTGAAAGGTTTATTGTCTTTCCATATTTTCAACATAGGACAAACTCTTATATCGTGACCTTTCTTTAAATAATAATAGCATAAATGATTGTCATTGCAAATTTTGAATTTTCCTATGTTTCTTGAAAACAAATGCTATGTTTATTGTTTATGCTAACACCATAGATCAATGAAGCTTGTTTGCTCCTTTCTATGTCGTTTGCAAAAAAATATTGAAAAGCTTGTTCATATTTAACATAATTACTTCTTTCGGTGCTTTTAAAGCATCACTTTTAAGATATTGATTTTCGCTTTTTAGAGTTAAAAATCCATTTCAAGAGACTTGTAATCTTTTATTATAATAGAATATACATTTTTGAAATTTATGTATTTTGTAGACATTCTATGAGTCCTACAATGAAATTTATTTAAGGTAGAAATTATCTCTTACGAGCATAATAAAATAATACCTCAATTTCATCTTCTTCTTGAGATTCATTATTAGGGTTAGGGTGAACACTAGCCATTAGAGTCATGATAGCTTGTTCCTCATCTTCATCAAAGTCATCACAAGTTTCCATTAGACTATTCTTTTACCTTCTGAATGTTTTCTTCTTAGGGTTTTCTTTATCAATCTTTGGTCATTCATATTTAAAATGTCCACAATCTTTAAATTCATAATAGATGATTTTCTTCTTATCAGAGTTGTTCTTTCTATCCCATGATTCTCTAAAATATTTGAAGTCTTTCATTGAAAATTGTTTTCTTCTTCCACTCCACAGACGCATAATTCTTTTGGAGATGAGTGACAATTCATCATCATTTAAATCTCAATTCTGCTCACTAGAGTCACTTTTGTATACTTTTTCTCTTGATTGAAAAGTTTTGGAAATGTTTCATTGCCTATAGATTTTACTTCTTCTTTGGTTCATTTTCATTTAGCTTAATCTCACAGGGCTGAAGAGAACTCACGTGCTTTCAAAGGAAGTCTGCAGATATATTTTACTTTCAAAATAATTGTAACTTTAGGTCTCTACTTTCTTGGTAGACTTATTAGAGTCTTTTTACCATGATCAGATGTGGGGTAGCATTGGTCAAGAACTTCAGAAATCTAGAGAACAACTTTTTTATTTCTTCATCTTCTTCCATATGGAACAAATCATATTGTCTTATCAACATATTTTCTTGACACTCTTTGACTTGCTTGTGTAGAACAAATAACAAAAGAAGTGGGGGTTGAATTGTATTTTATTTTAAAAGAGTTTATAAAAAGACTAAACCAAATAATAGAACGAGTATCGTGGTTCACCATCAACATGGCAATTACGTCCAGTTCCTTCAACCTGAAGGATTAAATCCACTAATTTCACACTTAATCAAACTTCTACTGAACACCTACTAGTCAAACTGACTGTGTTTGAGTCTTCTCAACCTTCTAGCTTAGTATAGTCAAGTTGTGGATGGATGCAACCACTATTGGGTTAAGTTACAAAACCACTATTGGGCTAAGTTACAAAAGAATAGGTTTAAGTTTTCTAAAAACAAACTTTCACAAAGTGTGTTTAGAAAGTTGTACTATAAGAAATATTTCTTCGCGCTAGGTAAAACAAAAATTAAGAAAAAGACTACATAAACAATTGTTTTAGGCTTATTAGAGTGCATTACTTCTTGTGCATTGCAAGTAAATATTGTATGTCTTTTTGTAGAGATCTTTAGGATTTTTTGCCATTGTCCAGATTTGTAGAAATCAACATACATCATGTAGTTTTTTATCAAACCTTTTGAGATTGATTCACAATTAAAAACTTGTCAAAATGAATCCTTGTAATTGATTGTGCATATCTTAGTAGGAAGACAAAAGGAACGACAAATACAATGGACAAAGTGTGACTCATAGACCTTTAAACTAATAGTTAATTCAAGGTGTTTATCAGAGAATGCGCAAAAACTTTTTCTTCTTCCAAGCATTGACTATCATAAGAACATTGTCTTCATCAGAATGTTAACTTTCATTAGAGCATACATCATTAGCCAAAGTCAGACGATCAGATTCTTGATGCGATTATCAGAAGGAGATAATCACTTGCTTGTTAGTTTATCAGAGACAGACGATCAAAGGCTTGTTGTAATTATTTGATGTAGGTGAATTATACTATTGCTTGTATATGCTAGAATTACTAGAGACACATTTACCAAACTTAACATAAAAAATTAGAAGGGAGTTTTGGTATTCCTTTATCTTAGTCCAATTATCAGATGATGTGATTTAGGATCATACGAAATTCATTTGATATAAGAACTACACACTTAAGCAAAACGTTAGTGCTTTAAATTGTTCCCACAAAATGATTTTGTTGTCGTTAAAATATGTAAAGGTCATATTTCTTCATACCAACTTGATTATAATAGCTTGTTTCCTTCATACTTGAGACATAGAGCATCATAGATTGTAGTCACTCTATTCTTGTTAATGCATTTATCAAACTCTTTGAATGTTATAACATTCATAATAAAACTTTTTTCTTTATGATGCAACTTGAATTACTTTTATTGATCAACATCAACTTTCTTTCTATGTATGACATCATCATTTGTTTCTACTAGAGCTTCATAACCATCCTCAATGATATCCCACAGTTCAAAACTATAAGAAATGAAAAAAACTTTGTTGTTTATGCTTCTACTATTCAAATTTATGATATCCCACAGTTCAAAACTATAAGAAATGAAAAAAACTTTGTTGACATGTCCACCAAAGACTTCATCACTAAAGTTAGACATAGTTAACACGAGATTAGAAGGTTAGAAAACACAAAGTTAGAACTAAAGCTCTAAAATTATGTATCAAAAACCAATTGAAGGTTAGAAAACACAAAAGTGGAATAGTTTGAATTATGTATTAAAAACTCTTTCTCTAAAGTTAATTACTTAAAACCTTTTTGAATAAAAAATCTTTTAAGGTAAAGAGATAAAGGAAAGAGGATTCAACCTAACTATACTATAGCCTTCTCAAACTTTTATCTTAGTACAACCAAGCTTTTGAGGATTCAACCATTATTAGACAAAGTTACAATGGACAAGATATTTGTGAAATTACAAGTTAACTCTTTAAAAGGAGATAGACACTTAAACTAAAAATACAAGTGATAATATTTCAATAGAAAGTATTTTGAATATAAGCTCATTTGTGTGCAATCATAATTCCTTCTTGTATGTCTTGCAGCGTGAATCTTCAATGATATTCTCTCACATGTAATATGTAATGACTCATGAATACTTTTTATAATATATGAGAATGATTTCGTTATAACTCTTACCATTGCATGTATATGGCAGATAATATTATACACAATTTGTACAACCTTGTACAATTAGGATAGCTAGGTGAATTTCAAAATTAATTCTTTAATCTTGTCCTTTCTTTAGTGCCATAATTCATTCTTGAGAATGTTCCTTTGATCAAAAGGAATCTTTTAATTATTGTAGAGGATTATTTTTCAAGATGCAGCCTATCAGATGAAGATAATTGATTTTTTAGTAGAATTAAATAACAAAGAATCCATATCTTGTGTTTGATACATTTATACCAGATGTTTGCCAATCAGACAAATGATTTTCATCAAAATATTGACTAGATGATGTACTTGTATCATGTGATTGACTTTTATAAGAGTGTTGACCATACAAGGAATAATATTGACTAAGTGATAAGGTTAATTATATATTAGAGGTGTTGGAATTCAATTATGAGTGGTTAGTCCACATTGACTAAGAATGGAGGCTATATTGTATATATAAGGATAATGACCTATAAACCTAATGCCTTAAAGTTTTTGGTTGAGATGTGGTGTCTAAGTCTCTTAAGAATCCTTGATGTTTAGCCAATTCCGGATGTCGCGCTCCCCTAGACTCCCCAACAAGTGGTATAGAGTTTGGTTTGGCCTGGTGGGGGAGCAAAAAGGACTTGGATCAAGTGGATCAAGTCTAGTGGTGGGGACTCATAATTGAGGGGGAGATTGTTGGAATTCAATTATGAGTGGTTAGTCCAATATTGGGAGATTGTTGGAATTCAATTATGAGTGGTTAGTCCAATATTGACTAGGAATGAAGGCTATATTGGATATATTAGGAGAATGACCCATAAACCTAATGCCTTAAGGTTTTAGGATGAGATATGGTGTCAAAGTCTCTAAAGAATCCTTGATGTTTATCCCATTCCGGATATCGTGTTCCCCCAGACTCCCCAACAAGAGGAACCAAATGAAAGCTTCATAGTATAAAATTAACTAGAATGTTGACCAGCTAGTTCACTAAATCAACTATTAAAGGAATCAATTACTACTCTAAATTGATAAGATGGAACACCGAAATACTCATTAAAGGATCTACAAACTAAGCAACACATTAATATGTAAATTGATGTTCGAACCAACTATGTTCTAACAATTATACCATCAAAAAGGATTTCAAATTATTATAAGATTCAATGGCAAATGAGATATCGATTTTCTATCCTTTGGTTTGGAATAAGTTGGTTCTATGAAGGTGTCCGTCTTTTTGTGGAGACTATTACACTTCTGATACCTACAAAGGATATTACGTGCCGAATGTTTGGGCTGATTTGGTTGGAATTGTTAAGATTGGTGGGGGTATGTGTTTTGAATAAAGACTTGGAGGTTCATCACCATCCATTTTGTGAGCTTAGTTGGTATGGACAAGGAGTTCGATTAAACTTTGACTCTATTTGATTGACTTATGTGTGGTCAATATAGAAAATGAGAAATAACATTATTTTTAATATTTAGAGATCAATGACACTCTTTTGCTCGAAAAGATTAAATTGGGTCACATGGATGTGGATTAAAGCAAATGACGAGGACTTCGATTATATTTTAATTTTAATTTATAGTCGTCACAAGTGGAAGAGGTCTCCAGATTCGAGAATTTGTTAGTCTTATTTTTCTTTCTAAATGTGTCTAGTTGTATTATGAGTTTGGTTTTTGGTTTGTATCTTTGGGGTTTGTTGTTTTTTCGTTTGAGACTATATGTATGCATGCTATCTATCTATTATATATATTTAAAATAGACCATCGATGCCACATCATCATATTTGATCCACCTACACAAATGTTTGCCACATCAGCCAAAAACTCCACATCAGTCAAAAAGCTGATGTGTACCTCTTGAGAATACTCTCCTCTTTCAACAACTTCTCCTATTCTACTTATGGTATAATGATTTTATACGTTAATAATTGAATTACTCATTAATGTCAATTCATTTATAATTACTTTCAATTTATGTCAATCTATTTTTTAGTAATATTTTATAAAATAAAAATATATATTCTATTTGACAGAAAATACACAAATTTATTAAAAATAATCATAAAATACGAATATATGAAAAGTTATTAAAAAAAATTACTTTCAATTATTAAAATACACAAATTTATTTAAAATTATACTATATATGAATATACTAAAATATACAATGAACAAAAGTTTACTATATATATATATATATTCTAAAAAAATATGTTAACACCAAACTTTTCATCAATTAAATTATGTACTTATAATTGAATGCTATTTTTTATTTTTATTTTCCTTATTATAATGATAATGAAAAATTAAGTATTGCATAAAATTAAAATATTTTTTAATCTATTATCTATTATATATATTTAAACA
>JBBPBR010000001.1:40493441-40508265 GCA_037974775.1 Cicer pinnatifidum | reverse complement strand
TTAATACATTCAGATATATTCATCCAAACAAATTTCATTTGAAAGTATATTTCGAAAAAAACTAAAAATTTGAAAAATAATAAAAAAAATATAACAGTAAAGTTAGTAAGAAGGAGGGAAAATAAACTCCCTAACTATCATTTTAGAGTAGTTAGATTTTTTTAATTGAACCATTTGATTATTATTTGTTAATTTTTAAAATTTTATGGTGATATATTTTAAACTTTACTTAAAACTTCTCTGTTGACTATAAATAAATAAATAAATAAAAAACTCCTCTATTTGTCTTTTTTTATTATTATTTGTTCATTTTTAAAATTTTATGATCATATTTTAAACTTTACTTAAAATTTCTCTATTTGACTATAAATAAATAAAAATAAAAACTCCGCTATCTGTCTTTTTTTTTTAATTTAGTGGAGACCTATTTTGCTATCACCAGGGCTATAATAAGATGACACCACTTATAAATATAAAACATTTAACACTCATTTTAACATTTTATTTTCTTTATGTATTTCTAAAGACTAAACTCTAAATTTTAATATATCACAATTTCATAATACATTTAATATGTTTTTACTCTCTCATAATATATATTTGATTGATCGGTGTCCATGAGACATTTTCCAGTAATTTTTTTGCATCCGGACAAGATGTGTTAACAATCTCTACAATTGAAAGCACTGACACGTGATACAAACCCATTATGAATAACCATTAGATCAAGTTTTTTCTTTTATGCTCTAACTCAAATAATGTCACTTTACAAAATTGAATAACATTTTATGTAAATTTATTTAATATTTTAAAAGATGTCATTATTTTTTTAATTATCTAGTTTTCAAAAGAATGATACCCTAATAATCTAGAATTTTGTTAGAACATAAGTAAAATATGGCAAATAACTATTTCAATCAGCCATGATTCGAATTCAGACTCTTACGAATGATTTATTCTTAACTAAAAATCATTAATCATTTAAGTCCAATTACTTGGTTAATGTAATTATTTAATTTGAAAACTTAATGTAAAGATTAAAGACATAAGAAACTTAATCCTTGTCCTCACATGAACTACATGTGGAGAGACCACCCTATTCTTACAATCTTAATTATCAAAAAAATGAGAGCTATAATACTAAGCTTTTGTGTGTATAAATACCTACCTCATTAATGTTTAGTGATTCTAGAAATATATGCTTCAGACGCAGAAAAGCATAATAATTTTGACTATAAAACAAATAAATTTATTTGAGTTCTGTTAAATGTAGATATGCCGACCTTCAAAACAGTTTTGTCTAAAAATTATATATTTGAAAGTCAATGTTGTCTATCAATGACATAAGCTTCTCCCTATCTCTTATGGAAGCTAAAAGAATTAACCCTGGGATATATGGAAGCTAAAAGATTAAATTACTCAATAACAACAACAACTATAACTTGAATGCACACTCCGCTGCTTTATGATTTATATACCGATAGTGCAGAAAATTTTGGCAAATCTCCTCGTCATGGATATAAACATTGATTTGAATAACCCTGGGATATATGAAGAGGGGTTGTTGTCAACAGCCACATTATTCGATCTGGCGTAAAGTCAGGTCACGTCTGCATAACAAAGTTGTCGTAACAGTCAATAAAAACGTGAAAATGCCAAGACAGAGAAAACAGCAGTACAGTAGTCCACATTAACATCATGTTGCACACAGACAAGAAAATAATTCAATTGGCCACAGCTTGCAAAAATGTTTTGATTCCATCAAATAAGTCTTGGTTGATATTGCACAATAACAAAACTAAGACAAGTTTTTTTTAATTCTTCCAGGTAAAAAATAATTATAAAGCATTCACCTAGGGTTCAAATAATGATTAAGAGATGGCTGAATAATTGTTCATCGTCACTGACTGAATAAACTCTTCGACAATTTTTACAAAGAACACAACAATAATTCAAAGTGATATTAACAAAAATGATGTGGTGAAGGGACTCCCGATTACCAGGTCTACTATCATTTTATACAGAATCCTTTTGTGTAAACTTTCGCTGTTATATCAGGACATTATCCTATTCTTCAGAAAAAAAGAGCAGAATCCAGATTCTGGGTGTAATATTTGCCATTTGTTCTAATGAATTTATCTTGGCTTTTGCTCTATTAGATGATATAAAACATATCTTATAATATATTGGTCTTATCTTAGTAACTTACATTATCTTTTAAGATTAGTATATGAAGTATCTTAGATTCTGTTTTAGGGTTACTTTTATATTGATTAGGTATTCTCATGATTTGTTTTCCAAGTTGATTATAATTAGTAGTAGTAGTAGTAGTAGTAGTATAAATAGAGGTAAATGTCTTTTGCATCATTTCAAACCATAATCATAATTTTAAGTCATTATTTTCTTTCTTATCTGTCATTCTTTATCTACAACCATATAACTTCAACATTGTATCAAATCAGAACCATCCTCTAACCTATTCCGTCAGTGTTCAATTGCTGAGTTCTCGGAAGTCTTGAACTCCATTATAATAATACCAGTATCTCTATGCTTACTTTCTTTTCGTCCACTGTGTACAAATTCCAGCCAGCTTTTTCAACTGTGTTTCATCTCCAGTTTTTACAGTCTGCCTTTTGTGTCATCTTTCTGGCAAGATTGATTACTTTACTTTTCAAGTCATTGTAGCTGCTGCTTGCCATCATGGAAGATTTTTCCAATGAATATTCTTACCAAAGCCACCATCAACAGACTTGCAGGGAGCTGATCTCCATGCTCCTAAAATTTCGTCAAAAATCTGCAAGCCACGCATTAATACGCACTGTTTCTTCAAGGCACTTATTTTCCAGTGCATCACAAACTAAACCTCACATGGCATGTGGACTACAAGGATCTGCCGTGGATTCTTTAATCTGATATATGGTTGGAGATCTTCCCATGGGATCCTGACTGTTTCTGCTACATGGCCAGGTTGCCAAAGTTTCCCTTCCTCACATCTGTCTTTGTTTGGCAATTTTTTTTACACGACATGCCACACTGTCTTCCTTAAACCACCCTTAGTCAGTGATGTTTCTCTTTTCTCTCACCTCACCCAGAGCCTTTGAAACCTTTTGTCACCCATCCAGCAATCTTGTCACATATGTAACTTGACCTTACAATTATCCGAGATGCAACTTGGCCTTACAATCCCAGAGAAGTCAAACTAGTCCTACAGCTATCTTAGATGAACCCTAGTCCCCTGGCAATGCCATCGACGAAAAATCAGAGTAGCACCAAATTCCCATAGAATTATCTTGGACTACAGCAGTCCAAGAGAAAACAGCCTGACCCTACCATATTGCAGTGTCAAATTATAATTTTACATTTACACGATATTTTTTTCTAGAAGAGTATTTTATAACAAGCCCAAAGCTTGGTAAGATTAATCTTGACGAGTAGTGTTAGATGATATGAAAAATATTCTATAATAATTGTCTATGTTTAGTGTACCTTATATTACGACTAGAACCAATATTATATATTAAGAGTCTCTAAGTTTATCATTTAACATAAGTTTTCATCTTTCTTCATTATTATCATATCCCCTGCATATGATTAGAATTAGTAAGTAGTATAAGTATAAATAAAGACAGTTTCAAAGGACATATAAATAAAGATAAAATAGATAAATATTTTGCATCATGCTCATAATTCAAGCCATTATTTTCTCTCTTCCCCCCTCCTTTATCTATAACCATAATTTAACATGTTCCAATTCGATTAAAATTCCAAATTTACAATTGTAGCTAATGAAAGTGAAAATTAAGATCCAATTACAGTCTATCTTAAAAAGCAACAACAAGGCTATATTAGCAGAAATGGGGATTAAACTGACATGCAATCTTTCATTTTGAAAACATGTTCTATAATAAAAGAAGCAGACAATCAGGAATAATCGAATTGTTAGCAACTTGATTAAAAGTGAAAACATGTATTTTTCATATTTACTTGAGTTCGAATTATGTTTTACAGGAAACGTAATTTTAATATATATTTTGCTTTCTTAAAAAAATAGACTTAATTTTAATATTAAAATTTCAATCATAATTAATTTTTCTTCAAATATTTTAGTCAAAGACAGTTACAGAAATTCATGTTTGCAAATATTCACCGAAAATACACCAAGTCTTTCTGCTTACACCATCTACCTGTTTCTCCCCCAACCCCAAATCATACAGTTGGAAGAAAATATCTCTACGTAAATTGCAGCCACTTCAATTTGAATACAATTAGCTATTAAAGGTGGAAAGTACCTAGGTTAACGTTCACCAATAATCCCGACAAGAGCAAAGCCCATTTTTAAAATGGTGGAATCTTTTAGCATCTCGAATGATGAGTTCTCTTCCCACAAGCTCAGAAATAATCTTGAGTGCAGTATGGCAATCACCACAAACACGGAGGTTCTTAATTACTCTAATAGGAGAGCGAGCAGAACTGTTAAGGAGACCATAAGCAACAGCAAGCCTCTCACTGTGAGCAAGGAGAGCATCTTCTTTACTTTCGAGGTCTATGTCATGCAACACAAATTTGGTCTCTGGAATGTAGCCAGCTTCTTTCATTTGGACCCTCAGACCTCTAAGCAAAGCATATATCTTGTCATTTTCAGGATGAGAAGTATCTCCTGCTCGATATTCATGGATTCGACTTCTAACTTCTAGAAGATTTTTGCTTGCTAATTTGTTTTGTTCTTTGTTTTTTGTCGAGTCTGGATTTTCTTCGAGTAAAAGCCCAGTCTTTGATTTCTCATTCAAACGAGTAGGATCCAGCTTCTCAATTAGTTCAGTACAACGATCCCCCAGCTCGGTGTTCCCATGAACTCTACACATATTCATCAGAGTCTCCCATACATCAGCACTTGGTTCCAATGGCATCTTTTCAATGAACTCCAAGGCTTCATCAAGATGTCCAATACCACCAATCATGTCTACTACACTGACATAATGGGCCATAGATGGTACAATGCCATAATCCTTGCTCATGGATTCAAAATGAAGCATTCCCTCATCAATATCTCCCAACATAGAACATGCAGAAAAAACCGCAATAAATATTTGTCCATCCGGTTTGAGTCCCAAGCTTTTGAATTCAGTGAATAGATCAATTGAATCTTCTGCAAACCCATTCTTAGTGAGCTGTGTTATCATAGTACACCAAGTAGTCAAATCACGCTCTGGCATGTTCTTGAACACTTTGATTGCATCATCTTCAGAACCACATTCAAAATACATCTCCAAAATTCTATTGCATGCGCTAACGTTGAGAGGTGAAAAATGTTGCAAAGCATGTCTGTGTACAACTTTTGCCTCTTCAAGAGACTTGGCCTTCCCACATTGGTGCATTAATTGCACATAACGATTCAAACCCACCGGAACATGAAGCTTTTCCAACACTTGCAAAACTTCAACCGCTTCCTTCACTTTACCCTCCATGCAGAAACTATCTAGTTCCTCAAGTGTACCTCTATATGGACCATCATTGGATGACTCCAATGATAAGCCATCAGGTTTTGCATTACCTGATAGAGGAGAGCCAGCCGTTGGTTTCTGTGTAGTATTCAAGTTTGGAGTATACGGACCATCTACTAGACACTGCTGAGATTGTCTATAAGCTGAGTATTGCTGACCTGTTTCATTACTCCTTGTGTAATAGTCATTTGGTGCCTGCTGAAAATGACCAGTGTTTTGAGTAAGGTTCCCTTTCTGTCCCTGATACTCTAAAGGCCTAGGTAAACTATATGCATTGGGATACTTAATCTTTTCTGCAGATTCTAGTCTCCAATTATGTTTCTCATAAAAAGCATTAGGATGCGTTCCAACGCCTCTTGAATCATCAACACCTACCCCAACTTTATGTTGCACTTTCAAATTGCTTTGACCAAACTCTGCACTGACACTTCCATTATGCCCTGCCAAATTATTTTGAGCTACATTTTGAGGGATATTCATATGTCTTCCACTTGCAGAATGACCAGACCTGTAAGAAATTTGCTCTGAACTAGCATGATTATTCTGATAGGATCCACCTGCATTCTGCTGATGAAACCCAGCATGATTTTGCTGGTAAGAATCAACTGCTTGATAACCACTAGAAAATTGAAAATCCCACTTTTCAACAGCAGTGCACATAGTCCTTAACATATTGTGGCTTTTGATACAATTCCCAACGTTGCGTGAACAACATCCATTGCACAACCTCATAAGAGAACTAGCAGAAACTACTTTCTTAGAAGACATTGTCAGGGACTTAGCATAACCTAAGGAAAGCCAAATTGGAAGAATAAAGTCGGTGTATTTTGTCAATGAAAACAACATGTTTCAGCAAAACTCAATGAGCAAATAATTAGAGTCAACTAAACCAAAAACATCATGTTGATAATCACATAAAAAGGCTACTAGGTGATTGTACCATAAAAGAACCAGTTAACACCCATTGCGGCTGAAAGTTTGTCATAGATCACAGAGAACAAAATAGAACATTGTGAATTTAAAATCTAAGGTTCCTATTCTACCAATTGCTATCTTCATATAGTAGTGCATGGATATACTAACCAGTATAACAGGCTAATTGGCCCACATAGAAAAGCACAACCATACGATTTTTTTCTTCAAAAAATTAGCTTATGTTGTAAGGTGAAATAATGTTTTCTAATATTAATGTTTCAGTAGCAATTAAATGAAAATATTGCCTCATATACACTTATTACAAAGAACATAACTTTAAATTATATTTTGACAGCGAAGATGACTTTAATTAGACAAAGTACTATTGCGTATAAGCAAGGGAGTGTAGATACATAGTATGCACTCAGTAAAAATACTACAACACTATTAAACTGTTTAACAGATGGAATCGTGTAATGTGTAAAATAGTCTTCTGCTTAGAGTGAGATGAAAATAACTTTGTAGAATGTACATGCCCAGTGATCAAGTTCTCAAACTGTAGCAGATTAATATTTTTCAAACAAAAAATTATAAACAGCAGAAACAATTTTTTTATCTGATATGATAAGCAAAGCATACAATGAAGCACAAAAGCAGGTCTCCAAAAAATGCTTTTAAAATCAGTTTTTCAGTTATTGTTTTTTAAAATGGTTCTAAAACCAGTTTACTTGTATTTTGTTAATAAAGACTAATTTTAAAGAGATTTTGAATTGAATTTATTTGAAAAATACTGAATTTTAAGTGATTTTTAACATTTCAGGATATGACTATGTCTCAAAAGCCACAAGCTCATAAATTAATAATGTGCAAGCTGCAACAGCAACTAATCTTTTATCCATTTCACAAGAGTAAAACAAATTGAAAAATAGCGAGAGGAGCATATTAATAGGTCCAAGTCATAGAAGCAAGAGAAGCAAAACAAAGCAGATTCTACAATCCTAATATCCTATAACATTGAACATTGTCAAATATGATTGGCCCCAAAACACAACAAGAATTAAGCCATCAAGCTACATTTTTAAGCCATATGACTTCATAATTCATATCAATCAACAAAAAATAGCAAGACACTATGATAATTTCTTCTAGTATTTAGTTGTCCACATCAGGAAACAACATTGCAGAAAAACAAACAAACAAAAATTGACAGTACCAAAATTATTTACCATATAAGACCTAAAATAGTACATACACGAATTCACTTTACTGAAACTCATTGGAACACCAAAAAATAATTGTCAAAAAAACCGAAAACTTGGTTCTATATGACCAATTTCAACAACTTATTGACCCAACTAGCAACAGAAAGCTAAGAACATAATTTGAATTTTAAAAACAAAGAAGCGCAAAACATATCCAAAGCATTACTCATACTAAATATTAACATCTAGTAGAAGTGAACCAAACAATTCAATCAATTTAGAATCCACTCCATACATTTCCAGCTCAATCAATTCATGAATTAGAACAAGGAACAGTCAAAAGGGTAATTATGCTGAATATTTCAGTTATAAATATTTGTGCAAATCCACATTAAAATTTAATATTATTAGTTACTTCATGTTCTTAAACAGAATATGAGGCCAAAGATCATAAAGAGAGAAGATATCAACGAACCTTTGTATAGAAAGATAAAGCGTACAGAGAATGGTCGCGCACAGAGAAAGAACGCCTGAGGAGTTGCGCCGACGCCGCCGGAGAGAATGGCAGAGTAAGGTGAAATCGATTTAGGGGATTGGGTTCGAAGAAGAAGAAGAAGAGATTTCTTAAAAAATAGCGGCCGGCGATTAAATCCTGCGTTTTGCGGGAAGTTGAGTTGAGTTCAGTCGATGTGACTGAAAATACAATGTGTTTTATGGAGCCACTGAGTTCTTGTGTTTTAGGTTTTACTTAAAATGCTCTTTTTTTTTTTTTAACTTTAACAGCTTGTAACTTTGTAAGAGGAATATGGATTTTTTTTTCAAGAGATCGCATTTTCTCTATTTTTTTAATATTAATTAATTGTTTATCTACTAAATAGAAATAATTAAAAAAATTAAATTATATTAATAAATTTAAACAAAATACATATAAATGAAAAAAAATACAGTTAATGTATTAAGTTGATATGAGAAATTAGAAATTAAAAAAAAAATCATTAAAATAAATGTATTAACTTTTATATTATTTTAATTTTATTAATATAATTTAATTTTTTTAATTGTTTTTACTTAAATAGAACATTACACAGACGTCCCATGAAGTGCCACACACATATTACACGGCATAAATAGAAAAAATGAACCACACTCCATTTTTTTCAATTGTATACTTTTGTTTAGCAATTATGCCCACAAGATGTTTGTTCTTTTGGCTGAACAATTAAGTCTATTTGAATTGTCTATTCCGGGGATTCTTGACAAAGATGTGAACAACATAATGCAAATCAAAACACTACAAGGCATGGATGACAATTGTGTTGTTGATTGAACCTATAATTGTATGTGTTGCTCGATTTAATTTATTGTTGTATCAAAATTAGTTGATGTTGGAATCAAAATATGTTTTTATACAAAAATAATTGTTCTTGTAGTGAGTGATATGAGCAAGTTGTTGACTGATCAGAACAAATTGTAATGATAAATATGATAACAACTTGGTCTTCAATTACATGCTTCCAATGCTTTAAGTGTAGTTACATGCTTCCATGGTGGCACACAAGCTTGGCCACTTGGGTGTTATTTCCTTGGAGGAAACTGAAAAGACTGAAAAGGCTAAGAGTTGGTTTTAGATACAAGGTTGGTCTATAGTTTGAGAATCTGAAAATATTAATTATATTTATCAGATGTTTTGCAATGGTTATAGGGAAGATTTGTGTCGAGTGACAAAATAAAGGGGTGTTAGTTACATCTACACATAGTTTATGGGAGGTTAGTGTATTTTTCTCTTACTTAATTGTTAAAATAAAATATACTGTTTATTAAAAAAAATGTATTTATCTATTGAGCATTGCTATTTGCTACAAGATTTATCTAAAAAAAGAGAAAAATATTTAAAAATAGAGAATTAGATCAAATAAACAACTAGCTAACCAAACATGGGAGAGTGAATTGTTATAATTTGCAAGTGTTATATGTGCAAACATATCCATAATAATTAACATTTTCCTTATTTATTTTTGTCTTTCATATTTCTTTTATTTAAAATATATTAATTCATTTAAATTGATAATTGATAGAATACATCGAAAACATAAAACAACAAAATTAAAGTGTCTACAAATATGACATAATGGAAGTGTTCAGAATACTCACGTATTTGATTTTGTAATGTTGACGACGTCAATGTCATTGAATTTATAATGGATCGAGATTAATTTAATAATATGAACCAAACAAACATTGTACTAAGACAAAAAAATCAAACAACGTAGCATTTAGACAATAAACTCACATGAAAAACATTAAAAGAAAATTAATTTATGTGAAATTCATTGTAAAAAATTGATGTAAGGGGTGATTCAAGCCAAAAAAAAGACCCAAAATAATCTATCTCTAGTGGATGAAAGAAAAATCTGCGAAGAGAGAAGATGAGGGGGAATTGGATACTTAATAATATTGAGTGATGGAATGCATGAAAATAATAATAATAAATGATGAGCCACAATGTGGATTGGGCATGGATTACATTCTCATCTATTTATTTTCATCTCAATTATAATTAGGTTTGTAATTCTAGAACTTGATCATCTTTTGCGGCTTGATCTCTTGATCACGCTTCACAATAATTTTTAGAAAGGTCATATCATTGTCTATGATATTTTTTGCCATCCTTTTCTTTCAAGATTTTGAATGTCACGACGTTTGTTGATGATTTGGCTACATATCATCGCCCAATTCCTCCATGGTGTACAATGAATACCAAATGAGGATATCTCCCCATCGCAGTACATTTTCTTCCTCTTGAATGAACAACTTTATTTGCAGAGCTCTAGATGGTCCTCCATTCAAGTCAAAACAAGTTTATCCTACAAGTTTCAACGACTATTAAAGACACATACCACTGACAGCTATGGTTACATACTCAGGCTCAAGGAACTGCACTAAGCAGTTGTCGACTAAATTTGGCAGATATATCTTGTTTTGATGTAGTGGTAATTCTAATTTTACAATAAAATTGAATTGCCACTAAACCACTTCACAATTTGTAATAGTTAACGAAACATTAATTATATACATCTTATATTATAATATTGATGTAAGTATACTTGTTTTTACCGGAGACGAAAATTTTGGGGTGGTTGTGACCTCTCCCCGCTTCTAAGAAGATTTTCCCCTACCTATTTGGTTGCCTGCTGTTGGGATGAAGGCTTGTTCTTCGACGTACGTACGCATATTGTAAGCATGCATTTCAACATTGTAGGTGAGATTTGAGACATGTCAATCACTCCACTGCCTCATGTGGCCTCCTAGACAAATATACGTCTCCAAATTGATAATTACTCATATTAAACTCATCATTCACAAACTGTTGTCCCAGGGATATTAGTAGATGAGAATTTACCAAATATGGTACTTGAATAGAATTTTGTATTTGAAAATGCCATATTGTAGAATTCATCAACTACCTTTGGATGACAATGTCTATTGTGAAATCAATTAAAAAGATCTTAACAAGTGATTTATGTTGCTTCAAATGATTACACTGAGAAAGAAATAAATTGTGTCATTTGATTTTGAGTGCATTAACTACTCCAAAGAATGTTAAGTCAAGTGATGAGTAATCAAAGCACTTTGACACATGTTTTTAGGTTTTTACTTTGACATTTTAAAAACTCTTTATAGGCTAGATTAATTTTTTACCTTGTTTCTAAACTTTAGGCCGAAATTGAATTTTAATTTTATTATTTGCATATTGACCCTTGGCTCTGTAGGTCATAACTTGAGATATGGATATCGGATTGACGCATCCGAGCAGGCGTTGAAAAGCTAAAAATCAGAGCTACAACTTTTGTATTGGAATAAAAGTCCAATGCTAAACTTTACTAGGTCTAAACTATAAATTATGTGATATGAGTTTCTTCTGAAATAATTTTAAGTACAGGCCACTTATTTGAAGTCCAAATTAAAGTACCATATATTTGGAGTTTCCCTTTTTTTTAGAAAGACACACTGTTTTTCATATTGAGAAACATAAAAACAGTTTTTATTTTATTTTCATGGAAAACTAATTTTTTCAGATTGATCCACTGTTTCAGAGTTTCATCAACATCTTGAGGTTCAGTTTATAATGTTATTTTCACGTTATGATTCTATTTCTCTTTATTCGATTATATTGTTATTTTGATTGCTTAATTTGAATCTCAATATGATTAATTAAATTATAGTTTTGCGACGTTTGATCATTAACTGTAATACATCAATGATTGTGATGCTTAATCTAGTCAAAGAAACCAAATTCACATAGGGTTGATTACGTTTGTTTGATCAATTCTATAGACAAATAAGAATAGAGTCACGATTTAGAAATTAAATTCATTTATAGAATCTATGATTGGTCTGAAACTCTCGAATTAGTGAATTAATCCTTTTCTTAATCTACCTGAATCAAATTTGAAACCCCCCCCCCCCTTTTTTTATTTTAATTCTCAATTCGGTTAATATAATCAGAAGTCCTTTTGAAACAACTCAAGTTATTACGCTACGTTTTATTATTTGTATTTGACATGTGTGCGACAACGAATCGATGAGAAAAGTCTAATAGCAAGCTACAAAATAATTAAAACATAAATGTTTGAAATATAAAGATAAATTGTGAATAAAAAATTTATTTTAATTGATTATTGATGTTCTTAAAATGGGTTAAAACAATGAGTATTTATACACTCAATATCAAGACCTATATTCTACCAACCACAACTCTTGACCAACTAAAGATCGTGCAATCAACTATATTCGTGTGGTCATAATTGAGATTTTGGGTTGTCCTTACTTGGGTTACGATTCCCAAATTGTTTGACTTGGAATTTTTCCTTTATGCGTTATTTCTTTTCTCCTAATCGCAAGTCCTAAAAAATAGCCACAATTTAAAGTTAACAAACTTCGTTGTCTATGCGTCAAATTATAAGTTCACATCAATTTTGAATTAAACTTGACTTAAGAAAATCAAATTATTTTTGATGTGGCTGAGTAAGACTCAACTCCTTCATCCTTGCTTAATTCCTAGTTGTTCCATGATCACCTGAGTTTCTTTCAATTCAACGTATACTAAGCTTGATTCGGTTTTTGTTTCTCGACTAACAATTCATAATGAATTTAGATGTAAACAATATCATAAATGTTTTTAAGACACGGTGGACTCTTGACAATGTCGAAATATATATTATTTTTATTTTTATTTTTATTTTTCACTCCTCGAATAATAAAAACCCTTTAGAGTCCTTTAATGCTATGATAAAAGATAAAATAATCTTATTTCTCTAAGTCAAAATTTTATTCTAAATTTGAGTTAAATTAGAAACTAGTAGCATAATAGGATAAAAAATATTAATGATTTCCCTCTATAAAATATAATGTTACAAAACATATGATACAATAAAATAATGTGATTTTATTTATTATTGTCTGTTCATCAAACAAATTATATTATGAGTGTATTGGATACGGCTCAACAAACAAGAGTATGGTGGACCTAGGACATATGGAATCAAAAAGAGAATTTAATGTGAGACATATTAGAACCAATAATAGCATTTTAATAAAAATTATAATATTTTAGATATTTTAGAATAACAATTTATTTATTAAGTTAATATAACTAATTTTTCTAGAATATTTTTTTCAATTGATAATTTAGTTAAATAAGTTAATATTTATTAAAACTATTAAAATATTAGGAAATATTTTATAATATCTTACAATATCTTTTTATTATATTAGAGTATCTTGATTTATTTTCTATGATCAATTTATAATCATAGAGAATCTTAGAATATCTCTCTTTATTATTATGATTTGTTCCTGATGTAAGATTGAGTCTATATCTCTCTATAAATATATTAGTATTGAATTTTTTGTAATCAAGTCAGCATTAAGCTATTATGAATAATATTCAAACCCTTATTATTTTCTCTCCTCCTTTTCTCTAAAATCTCACAACTTCAACATGGTATCAGAGCCATATGGAATAACCCGTGTAGTCATAGTTTGATGTCGGCAGCCCAACTATCATAATTTGATCCATTCAGTTTTTCAACAGATAGAGGAGAAGTGATGTAGTTAGTGAAGATGATCTTTGTTTCAGACTGAGGTGCCATGGTCAGCAAAGATTTCTAGAAAACGCGTCGGAATCGGCACCTCAGTCTGAAACAAAGAGCATCTTCACTAACTACATCAATTCTCCTCTCTCTGTTGAAAAATTGAATGGATCAAATTATGATAGTTGGGTTGCCGACATCAAACTATGGCTACACGGGTTATTCCATATGTCTCTCAATACTATTTATATTCAACATGGTATCTAGAGCCTATTTCAATCCCCCATGAATGATCCCTCTATTCCGCTGCCGAGTTCCCAATAGTTAGAGAATATAATCATAGTTTCTCTTTTCCAACATTTTGACATGTTTCACTCGCTTTCCATTCAATTCGCTATTGCTGCCGCTGCCATTATTTTCGGCAAATTTTCCTACGAACAGCAGTCATATCCAGATCAGGTTATGCCCGAAAGCGCGTTGTCAAAAGTCGTCACACGCGCTCTTACACGTTATTCTCTCATGTTGATGATCATTTCGACTATCTGGCTAGGCTATATTTATAGCAATTCTCTCCAACTTCACATGCATCCCTGAGTTGCTTTTCCATATTTTTTATTATTTTGTGGAGCAAAATATTGTTTTTTTATAACAAGCTAAAGCTTAGTAAGCTTTAGCTTGAGGGGGAGTGTTAGAATATTAGAAAATATATTATAATATCTTATAGTATCTTTTATATTATATTAGTGTATCTTGATTTATTTTCTATGATCAATTTATAATCATAGAGAATCTTAAAATATCTCTCTTTATTATTATGAGTTGTTCCTAATTTAGGATTGAGTCTATATTTCTCTATAAATAGAGATTAGTATTGAATCTTTTGTAATAAGTCGGCATTAAGCTATTATCAATAATATTCAAACCCTTATTATTTTCTCTCCTCTTTTTCTCTAAAATCTCACAACTTCAACATATATTAATTTTAAATAATATTTAATTAATTTAAAATTTAAAAATATTAAAATATAAAACATTTGTATTATGTATAAAATATTTTTGAAAATATTTTCGATAAATAAAAATTTAATTTTTTAAGAGGTATCAAATAATTGTT
>JBBPBR010000001.1:40479027-40492625 GCA_037974775.1 Cicer pinnatifidum | reverse complement strand
TCACTTTATCTATTTATTTATCTATAATAAATAACTAAAGATATTATTGAGAAAACAATAATAAATGTTGCATTTAATTTTGAAAATGACAAGTAAATAAAAATAATTTATTTTACAAATGCGACAATTAAATAGGAATAGGAAATAATATTAATTAATGATCAATCAAATATTAATTCAAAAATATAAAAAGATAAACTTGTCATTTATTATTTTTGTCCATTTCCTTATATCTATTTGTATTTTATTATTACTATTTTGTTTTTTTTAAATATTATAATTATTTTAAATTTATTAAATAATAAGTTAAATTGAGAAAAACAGATTTTAACTAACGTGTAGATGATCGCATCCTCGAGATGTGATTTACTACTGCCACAAAAAAAAAAAAAAAAATCTTGAACTCGCCATAGGTTGGGGGAGCGATCACTTGAAGGTTTAAAAAGGTAGGACATTTTTGTATCTTTTTCGTTGTAAGGCAAATTGATTACTTTTAAATAAAAGTGGGATATAATAATAATTTAACCGAATTTTGTTAGGGTTGTGACTACGAAAGGAATTGCATGTACATGTGAGTTATTGTGGTCCGTTGACTCCGTATTCCTCTTACAACCATCATGTGACTAGGAACAGAGCTGCAGGTGAGCTGTACTGGTCAATCGACTTCAAATTCCATCTTCTTTGTGGTGAGTAGGGATGACAATAAAATCCGCACCCGCGGGTACCCACCCAAACTCGTTTGATTTGGACGGGGAAAACCCACTTTAATTGGGTGCAGGTGCGGATTTTCCCCGACATTAAAATTCGGGGGCGGGTTTAGGGGTGGTAATATCCACCCTACCCCCGTACCCGAACCTGCCCCGCAAGTATTATTATTGTAATTTTTTAATTTTATATACAAATACTTATTTAATATATTTAATATTTTTTTAAAATATTATAAATTATAATTTTATCTCTATATAAAATATTTTTAATTTTATTATTATTTAATAATAATTATTTTATTATAATAAATATGATTTTTAAATTTAAAGGCGGGGATGGGTGCTTAAATTTTACATCCGCTATGAAACGGGGGCGGTGCGGGTTTTCCCCAATTAGTCGGGTGCGGGTGTGGAGGAGGCGAAATCCGCCTCCGCCCTGTCCCGTTGCCACGCCTAGTGGTGAGGTGTTCTAATTTGAGAACATTTTATTATTTGGAGTCTTGGGTCGGGTTGGTCTAAATTTGGCCCATTATAATAGTGGATTGGGTCACTTTATTCTAAGTTTGGCTCATAACTCAAACATGAGATATATACCAGGCACCCCCCCCAGTAAATTTTAATGACCAATGTACCCCTTGTAAAAAGTATAAAAAAAAAAAAATTATCATATTGGTTTTAGACCCACTTTCGAAAATATTGAAAAGTTCATGTTGGATTCGAAAATTTCAAACTTTCGAAGCCCATTTCAATAAGTATTTCAAAAGTTTGATTTTTATAAAACCTTCGAAGTGTAGAATTTTTCAAAAAATACAATGTTTCGAAAGTTTATATGCATTTGAAATTTTCGAAGGTAATGAAAGTTTCGAAAATTTGGTGTTGTTGTAAACTTTCGATGCACAAAAAAATTCGAAAATTTGATGTTTAACAAAAGGTTCGAAAGACATAAAAACTGATAATTGAAAGTTATATCCTTCGAAAGTTTCCATTTTCCTATATTTTCGAAAATGATTTTCGAAAATTTTAAAATAAAACTGAAATTTTTGAAATTTTTTTTAATTTTTTTTAATTTTTTTAAAATTAATATTATGTTATAAGTTAATATTATGTTATAAGTTAATATTAATTTATAAGTTAATATTATATTAAATTCATGTTATGAGTAGATTTTTAATTAAATTTGTTACTAATATTGAAATTAGGTATTAGTAGAGTTGATGTTTCTGCTTCAAAAAATGTTATAGATTCTACAGAAAAATTCATCACTGATCAGGTATTATTATTACTACTGATGATTCATCAGTGATTAAATTTTTATCACTGATTAAATTTTCATCACTGATCAGTTAATGTTTTATTTAAAATGTATTTTGTAGGTATTTTCTTCTCGAGAAGATGTATTTGAATGGGCAAAAACCATTGGAATACAAAATGGAATTTTAATTGTTACCATTCGATCAGATAAAGCAACCGGAATTAGGGGAAGAAAAGACAAATTAATTTTGGGATGCGAAAGAGGTGGAAGATATAAATCAGAATCAAAATTATCAGTAACTTGCTCTCATAAGGAAAACTGTCCATTTACTCTCAGATGTGTACCATTACGTGGCGGTGAAGGATGAAAAATTAGTGTTCGTTGTGGGACACACAATCATGAATTACTTGATACTGTAAACGGTCATTCTTATTTGGGGCGTTTAAACGAAGAAAAGAGGAAATTTGTCAATGACAAAGTATAAGCTTGCACCGAGATTCATTCTAAATGCTTTGAAAGTGAGAAATGAAGCCAATGTCACTATTCCTAGTCAAATATATAAAGCAAGAAATACTTATCGATCATCATTGAGAGATTCGTGCACAGAAATGCAGCATCTGTTGAAGTTAATACAAGAAGAAAATTATGTGCATTGGACAAGAAGACGGGAATATTCATATATTTTGAGAGATATTTTTTGGACGCATCCTGATTGTATAAAGTTGTTAAACACATTTCATTTTATTTTGATATGTGATAGCACATATAAAACAAACATATATCGGTTACCATTACTTGAAATAGTGGGTGTCACATCTACTAGTTTGACATTTTCAGTTGGGTTTGCTTATTTGGAACAAGAGCGACAAGATAACTTCATCTGGGCATTTGAAAAGGTACGAATGTTGTTCAAATCTGAGTCTTTGATTTCTAAAGTTATTGTGACTGATAGAGATCTTGCCATGATGAATGCGATTAGTGTTGTGTTTCCTACTTCAACAAATATATGAAGGAGAGTCGCAACGTCGTCTAACGTAATAGTCATCTCCCCAATTGGCAAATGAAATGAGCTGGTCTCCCTGTGCCATCTTTCAACAAATGCGGAGATCAGACCAACATCAACCATAGTCAAGTAAGCTGAAGATAGATGTAGCAGGCCAGATTCCCGAATCCAATGCTTTACTTGATCTGGCACAGGTACTTCCGCAAACTTCTTCAACTTTAAGCCATGAGTAATTACTTTTAACGATCCACGATCCTGTGAGTAAACAATTAAACAATTAAACATACACTAAATAAATAAACTAATAATTGAATAATTGAATACATTGAATTAATAATTGAATAAATATATTTCATTAAATAATTAAATATATTGAATTAATAATTGAATTAATACATTTAATTAAACAATTAAACATATAATCTTAAATAATTAAATATAAACTAAATTAAATAATTTAATTAATAAATTTAATTAAACATTTAAACATATAATCTTAATTAATTATACATAAACTAAATTAAATAATTGAATTAATACATTTAATTAAACAACTAAACATATAATCTTAATTAATTAAATATAAACTAAATTAAATAATTGAATAAATAAATTTCATTACTTAATTAAACATATAAACTTAATTTAAATACATTGATAATTGAATTAATAAATTTATTTAAACAATTAATTAAATAAACTAAATTATATAATTGAATTCATAATTTTAATTATTTAATTAATTATATAAACTAAACTTAAATACATTGAATTAATAATTGAATAAATATATTTAATTAAACAATTAACTATATAAACTAAATTAAATAATCATAAATTATTAATTGAATAAATACTTTTAAATAAACAATTAAATAAATATATTTAAATTAATAAATTGAAATATACCTCTCCTTCCCATAGCCTCCGAGCCACGTGGTGTTCATACTGTGTCAACAAGTGTGTTATCATCAGTCCTCTAGGAAATCCAGCATGTGCAGCATCATCAGCATGTTCCATCTGAGGCTCATGGATATCCTCCTCCATCTGAGGCTCAGGGACATCCTCCTCCATCTAAGGCTCAGGGACATCCTCCTCCATCTGAGGCTCAGGGACATCCTCCTCCATCTGAGGCTCAGGGACATCCTCCTCCATATGAGGCTCAGGGACATCCTCCTCCATATGTGCATGGGCAGTAGACTCGACGACATCATCATGGATGTCTTGTCTTCGACGACGCTGCCTAATTGGACGATTTGCTTCGTTTCGTCGTCTATTTGATGCTGTTGGTGGAATTCTCTCTGCACCATCTCCTCTATCACCACCTATAATAAATATTAAAAATATTATAACAACACAAATAAATAAATAATATAATAAAAGACAACTATTAAATCTAATCATATATATTATATAAATATAAACTATTAAATTAAACTGATTAAAAATTTAAATTTTAATCAAATTACCTCTATCACCACCTATAATGTTGCGAATAATTTGGCCGAATGCACCTCTCATCCTAGGCACTGCAACATATCAATATATAAATATTTTTAAAATATATTATAATAAAAGACAAAAAAAAAATGCAACAAAAAAAAGGCAAAAAACAAGGCAAAGACAAAGTCAACATAAAAAATTTCACAAGTTTCCTCCTTCAATTGAGAAACTTTCATCCTTCCATTTCGAAATTTTCATTTCCATTTCGAAAGTTTCAGTACCACTTCGAACCTTTGCATGAGGAAAACTTTCGAAATTTCCATCTGGGTTTCCTTCGAAAATTTCCATCTTTCGAAAGTTTAAAATGTTCGACCTGTATTTCGAACCTTTCAAGATGAGGAAAGTTTCGAAGTTCAAACAGAAATGGGTTTCAAAGTTTCGAAGTTTAAATGAAACTTTCGAAATGGTAAAACTGGGTCTCGAAGGTTTCAGATGCATGCAAAAGCTTCGAATTCTGGATTCCTCCTTAATTTTGAGTTTCGAAGATTTGCAATGTTTCGATTTCAGCTTCGAATTTTTAAAAGTTTCGAATCATTCAGTGAAAAAATTGATTGTGAAAATTTATTTTGGTTTTTATAGAGGTAATTGAGGGCAAATAAGTCATTTACGCATGGCTGGGGGGGTGGCAGGTACAAATGGGGGGTGCCTGGTACAAACCTCCTCAAACATAGTGTTAGAGAGTGTCTTATACAAGACTTAAGTCGACAACTACATCAAAACTTAGGGATTTGTTCATCCCCCCTTACTATTACCCAAAGGCCCATCAAATTTTAAAATTTATCCCTTACCGCATCCCATAATCCAGGTCGGTAAATTTTCGGATGTGTGAATATGTTAACTTAAGTTACCTTTATAGGAGTCTCACACCCGGTAAGCACCAATAAATAAGTCATGTCAACACTATTACCCTACACTTCTTTTTCAACACTCAACCTCAAATCCTTCATCTATTTTCATGTTTTTTGAGTTTGAAAACCTCATTTTTCATCCATGGGCATCATCAACTCTATTTTTCTTCATTGTAAAGGTAATGTAACTCTAAAACATTTCTCATTGTTATTTTGGTTGTTAAAGTTTTTGAAATTATGTATTGTGTTGTATTGGATTTGGAGATTCGATAATAGGTTTTTTTAAAACTTACCATTACCGGATTCACACATTTTACATTATGTTTTTCAAAAACATAATACTACTAGATTCATGGATCCGATAGGTGTTAATGCAGTCCATAATTGTTTGTTTTCTACATAATTGAGTTTTAATTTGTGTTAAATGTTTACAATTAGCTATGGTTAACCTGAAGTTGAATTCAAACATTCACCAACATCCGACTTAAAACTTGAGCCTCCAATTGAACCCAAACCGAAGCCTCTAACTGAAGAAATACCTGAGCATGTACTTGAATTGAAACCCAAGTTAGCAACCGATTTGAAATTGAATATTGCAGAGCTAGTGGTGAATGACATTGATGTTGGGATAAACGTTATTACTGGTAATAAATATAGTTGCCAGGATGATTTGATTGCTTGGGTTCATTGTCAAGCAGTTAAGTTAGGATTTTCAGTGTTAATTACAAAATATGGTCATTTTTTTTATAGAGGAAAACAATTTTTTGTATTGGATTACAAAAAAGGATGTGTGTATAAGAGGATCAATAAGAAGTCTATTTAGGTTGTGTGGTTATTTCTTGACAACCAAAGAATGGAATCTAGTTGTGTCAGGATCAGACAATCATGAGATAGATAAAAACTTAGAAGGTCATCCCATTCATTGATGGTCATTTAAATGAGGAAGATAATGAACTAGTTGGCGAGATGACAAGAAACATGGTCCCACCTAAAAATATTCTAATGACTTTGAAAGATAGAAGAAATGAAAGTGTGACTACAATGAAGCAAGTTTATAATGCACATTAAAGATACAAGAAGAAGACTTTAAGGGGTTTAAGATAAAAAAATGCAACATTTGTTGAAATGTTTGGATGAACACATATATGCATACAAATATATAATGATTGATAAGTTTGAAATTGAAATTTAAGATATTTTTTGTGCTCATTCTAAATTAACCAAGTTGTTTAACACTTTTCTGACTATGTTGCTGATGGATTCGTCTTATAAATCAAATCGATATGAAATGTCAATGTTTGAGTCGTTGGTGTGACTTAAACAAAGATGACATATTCAGTTGAGTTTGTTTTTCTCATATTTATAAAGGAGGATAATTTCACTTAGGTTTTAGAGATGTGTCGTGATTTGTTGAAGTCTGAATACAAGATTCCCAAGAAAATTGTGACTAGTCAATATACCACATTGATGAATATTGTTGCAAATATTTTTTTAACCTCTACTACTTTACTGTGTTGGTATCGTATTTCAAAACATGTTAGAGCTAGATGCAAGTTGGATGTGAAGGTAAAACTTGCAAAACATGTAGATGCAAATGTGAAATAGGTCAAATCGACAATGGAACACCAAAATAAGGGTTTGGTATGTTGTAGTATAATCTACTTTATAGAATGCATACGCTGGTGTCGTTGTCGAATTCAAAAAGGTATATGAAAAATTTCTTAAAATTCTCAAATATGTCGAAAGTACCATATTGAATATGGTGAAGGAGAAAATTGTAAGAGCATAGACAAACCGTGTGTTGCACATTGACAACACAACCACAAAACATAGTTGAATTTGCTCATGGTAGGTGGAAAATGTATTTGTTAGATAGTAAAAATGATTTAGAGAAAGATTGGATAAGTGATGAACACATATACAAAGTGAATTTTTATGATTAAGAGTTGATGAATAAAAATATAAAAACAAAATACTTACATTTTGATGATTAAGACTTGATAAATATTAAAGTGAGTTGTTAGTGTGAATTTGAGGTAAAAAAATGAGATTGAGTTGAATTTTGAGAGAAATTGAAATTTATAGAGTTTTTTATTTAAAAAATAGAAAAGATGAGAAAATCAACGTTCTACCATATATTAAGATAACTATTAGATACGACAATTCAATAAAATTATCGGATGTGTGAACTTGATAAATTACGAAATCATTGTCCCATAAAATATATTTTGAGTTTTTGTATGATTTATTTAACTAATAGGGATAAACAATTTCCCAAAACTTAAGTGCATCAAGAATATTTTCTTTTGCTATGTGAACAACCAGAATCTTAACTCTTAATTATCAAAGATTTTTTTGCCTAAAAAGGTTATCAAAGATTTTTTTTCTAAAAAAAGTGATCAAAGATTTTATTTGAAGACTAAATTTAAAACCATTAAAAATAAAATTTACACTCTAAAATTTACTACAACAAAAATTTCAAGATTCGAATGTCACAACACATTTTTTTTTAATCCGGTTGTAAGAATATCTATTTTATCAATCGAATGAAGGTTGTTTAACCTTCAAAATAACCTCTAAATATAACTTCAATTATGAAAACCGCGAACCTCCGAACAAAGCACCACCTTGAGCAGTAAAGTAACACTTTCAATCAATCATCTTTCAAAGAATCCCCTATCTTATTCTAATAGCATTCACTGACTCAACTATTCTTCGTGCTTCTGTATATTCATTATTATTCTCCGTGTCTTCCCTCCATTCGTTTAGGTTTTCGAACCTTCTAGAATAAGAATAACGTCATAAATGACTTTTTTTTATATGTATATTTATATTTACATGAGTTTTAAATTTGGGTTGCAATTATAATTATAATTAAGATGTGAATTATGCAATTGTAGTTGCAATATCGTTGCTGAGACTTCTAGAATCTCTTTATATTGTGACAGTAATTGCGATTGTGGCACGGAATTTTGAGGTATGAATTTAAGTAAAGAGGGAAAGGAACAAAATAGTAGAACCAAAATGTCAAAGTGCAGTGACGTGGACACTGTGAGCATAGCAGCAGCCGTTACATGCAATTGCACTCAGGTTCTTCTTTTTTTCCATCTCATTTCATTTACTTCATTTATATATATATATATATACACACACACAACACGCACACACACAACTTCACTTTGTCAACTTCGTTTCTTTCACCCATCTGCAGCATTTCTTTCACTTCTGTCAGTAGCAGCATTCGTTCAGGTTTCTATCCAATTGTGTTTTGTTATCTATGATTCTATTCTATTATCTGTGTTCTCTTTTTTATTTCATTCTTCTTGTTATTTGATTGTTTATTTAAGCTTTCGTATTAGTTGCTTGCAATGATCAATTTCAAGAAATTGGAGTTGCAATGTTGATTGATTTTTTAGGAATCTAAAAATGTTGTGCTTGATCACGAGTAAGAAAGCTTCTGCTTTTTTCAATCTTTTCTGCTTTTTGGAGTAGGGATCAATTGGAGGTTTTGTTGGTGTTTATTGCTTGTGCATAAGGAAAGGAATGTTTTTTGTTTGTGTTTAATTTAAAGGCAATTTTGTAAATCTAGATTTCTTGTTAATTGTATTTAATGTTATTATTATGTAGTATGATTATCTTTTCTTTTACATTGATGCTGTTCTGGACTTGGAGAGGGTTTTGATGGGTTATTAGGATCTAGCCTCTTATTTGGTAGTGGAGAGAACAAGATTAGTACTCAAAGTGAAAAACTTGATAATGGATAACTTGAGAACCTGTACTTCACATCTACAGGGTTAAGGCAGTCTTTAGGGCTTCATTGACTTGGAAGTAAGAAATCCTCCTTAGTGGAAAAATCAGTAGCACCCGTTTTTTAATGTGGAGGTTCTGACTTCTGAGGCAGTGAGGTTTCACAGGCTGTTTGTTGGATTTGACAAAAAATTGTCGTTGGGCTTGAAGGGGAAAAGGGCTTAAGGTGCATTGTGCATAGTAGATGAAGTGAGAAGGAAGAGTGAGGCTGATGGGGTTGAGTTATGGCTGCACAAGTCTCTTGTGTTCTTCTTATCATTTAGAAGATGGACTACTTGTATGTGGTTTTGTTGGAGTAGGGACGAGAATACATTCACTGAGGTTGAAGGTGCTGCTACACTGACCAAGGATGCACTGATTGAGCTTCCTAAGATATGTTATGGTTGATAAATAAACTGACTTGTCGAATGGGGATGGTCAAACAAGTAGGATTGTAGGTGTCAGTGGATAATAAAGTGGTGTCTGAAGAGGATCGATGACAACTAAATAGGTTTACTGAAAAGGAAATGTGCCTTCTTTGTTCAAAATCAATGAAGCCCAAGGCTTCTTTGTTCCTATACCTGATTTTGATTGCAGACTCCTTATTAAGGAGATGAATCCTTGATGCAGTTTATCCTGATTTAAAAGCTTACTTGGCATATCTCCCTAGAAAAGAGGAGTTAAGGCTTCCTTAAAGAGGAAAGCTTCCTTGAGTAGCCGAGCTTATGTTCTGTTAGTAGCAATGCTTTTTTTCTTCGAGAACAAGGTGGGTTCCTGCACTAAATGCATCTCAGATTCTCTTGAGGTTTAAAAACAAATGCGAAAATGATAACGATCTTATCACAACTTCTATATGACACTATTAATGTTTTCTTTCCTTTTGTTTTAATTGCTAATAATTGTTCATATATTTCCTCAAAAGTACGAGTTCTTTTAAATTGATCTTCTAAAATCACTTATATAACTGCAAATTCAATGGTTGATGCTTAGTACCAAACCCAAAAGAAAAATTATGTTCTCGTAAATATGTGTTTTATTGTGTCTTAGTTTTACTTGAAGACACCAAATGATTCCAATTGCTTATGTATGGCTTTGCACATATAGATGCAAGGAGACTTGATCTGTACTCATATGTTTTGTTGGATTAATGTGGCCTTCAGTTGATCTCACTTTACTATATAATTGACTTGCCAAGTTGTCTTGTTTTATGCGTTTTTACTGATTATTTAAGTTATCGTTATCCTGTGGCCTTACTAATTTCTTTCCGCTTCCTGTGATCTTTCAAATTGCTTAAGTGTTCAAACTCATTTAAGTATAATAGAATCATGAATTATCTTTTCATTTTGTATTTAATTGTCGTCAGCTTATTTGTAATTCTGTTGTTCTTAATTACTTTCATACTATCATTATATTTATTTCCATTTTTACCTACTGCGAACATTTCAATACTTAATAGCCTTCTATGTAGCCAATAAATGTTATTGTCGCTGGGTGTTTAATTCATATATGATATTTATTTTCTCCGCAAAGTAATTTTAAAGTGATATATGTACTAGATTCTGTATTTCGACAGATCAGAAGATTTGAAATGGGTGATTACTATGTAATTAGTTCCATAGTTGTTCATTCAATTATGTGATTCTTTGCTCTTGTTTTTTTTTCTTTCATGCGTCAAGTAGTCATCATAATTCCTTTATTATGTTCATCATTTGAAAACATTTCAGGATGGATTCAGCTGGGGGTATGAAAAGGGATATAAGATACTTTAAGCAGGTGTATGTAAGAAGAAGAAGAGGCGCTGGTTCTGGAAAAGTAGTACCAGATCTGGATTTAAACATTCCATTGCTTTCAGAATCTTCTTTGCCTAAAACTGATGGCTCACCCGAAATTGAAGATGATGGTGTAAGTTTAGTTTTACTTTTCGTCTTTCTGCCGTAAATAATATGCGGTTTGCATTATTTGTCAGCTGCAAGTTAGCATGAATCATTTTGGTTGAATCAGTTTAGTTTGTACTCAAAGATAAATGTTTAAAATATTTTAGTTTGAAACATTCTAGATATACTTTTTCAAAATTTTGTTTTATTTAATTTCTCAAACATGTCAATAGAATTTGTGATCATAGAAGCTATTGATATAAGCTTGCTATAACATATAAAGATAGGCAGATCCACTGCAATTGAGGGGGTGCAGCTGCACGTTATGAGTTTTTAAAAATCACATATAGTACCTAGGATAATTTTAATTTTGAACCCCTTCTCCAGTTCTTAGATATTGTAAATTATGTCACAGTTGTATTTCCTTTGACATAACTATGCTGAGACTTTCATTATGTCACAGCCTCTCTCTCCTGCTCTGGATTTCTTAGAAACACCACTCATCCAGCGTCGGAAGCGAAGCACCCTCAATCGCCGGCCACACCTCCATGTGCGACCATCCAACCCCCCAGCAACGCAAGTTTGTGACCATTCAACCATCATTCCCAGTCCTGTCGACAGCCACCATTCATGTCCACTTGCAGCACCGTCAGCAGGCACCATTGCACGCAGTCCATCACCGCCTTCAGCCGACCACCCCAAGACACCAGCCGACGCGGTATGTATGATAACAATATTAATTATATTTTTAAATTAATTTCTTAAAGGTCTTGGATTTGCCATTGCATATAATCATGGCAGAAGTAGCACTCACACATGAAGCAACACATATTTAATGAACATAGTAACAGGCTTGTATGGGTAAAAGTTGCTTGGTTTAAAGAAACTGTATATTCATATGGTATTTACATTCATTTTTTGAGGGGATATAATTTTGGAAAGTCAGTTTAAATAAATCGAAAGTGAGTAGATATGTTTTAATTTTCTAACGATGTGGGAAGTTGTGTATTCTAGTTTAAATATATTGAATGCGAGTAGATATGCTTAAAATTTCTATTTTGTGGGACGTCATCTGTTCTAGCCTCATGAAGCCGGGTTTATGAATTACGTAACTTGTATAGAATCCAAATGCTTTAGCTAATCGTAGTCTTAAAAACATCAAATTCTTAAGAGAAACTTTGTATGTGAGCTGCAATGGTGGAGAGTTGATCCGCTGTGATGGTTGCTGTTGTTTTACCATTTAAAATGCATTCACCTTAAGACATGCTTACATTTTGTGTTGTAATTGTTATATTCTATTATTTCATTATTTAACCTTAAGGTATGCATACTTATATTTTGTTTCACTTGAAGTTTGCTCCTGGCAAAATATGGCGCTGCCCAACTTGCCTCAAAATTGATGTCGATGAGCTTTCGATGCCCATAAAATATTTGAAGAAATCCAACTCAAAAAAGGGCATGCCATCTAAGAAAGTTAAAGATAATTCTTGCTCCATTGGCACAAAGAGTAATGATAAATCAAAACTTGCAATTATTGATAATCAGGTATGCTTTACAGTCTAAACCTCTTTATTTCTAACACTAGTAAAAAGTTGAAGATACTAAGCATTTTAATCTACGTACTTTTTAGTCCTTTTTAATTTTGAATATTGGATCTTGTATAATATTTTTTCAATTGTTTTTTAAATGTCAAGTCTAAATTATTGGTAGTGTAGAGTTATTTTGGTTATCCCTAGCCTAATGTAAATCATATAGTGAATTCCTAAGTCGTGTTTCCTATGCCATTAATAGGTTTGAAGGGTGAAAGAAACATCATCATTGTGCATGCCATGCGTGCATGCCATGCGTGGACCGGAATGTTTAAGCTGGGGACTAAGGTCCAAATTTTAGTGAATATGACTAAATTTTCAGACTCTCATTGTAAAGTATTTGACTTTATAGTTCTGTTGGTAGAGAGGTACTTAAAACTTGAAGATATTTATCCTATAGAAGGATATTTAACTTCATTGCCTACAGGCTCTGCTGGTATAATACTTTGAGGATTTTAAACCATTTCTTCTATGTCTAATTTGATGATTTTTAATTTGGTTGAGTTCGTTAATATGAGTTTAGACTTGCATGTTTATGTATTCATTGTGTTTTTTACTTGTGGGGTGTGATTACGTTGCACAACAAGTGTTTTATAAAGTATGAAATGACAAAGTTGAAGAAGTGATTACAAAGAGGTGAAGGTGTATCACTTCTTGAAGATAGTTTGAAGTTTATATGTAGTATGTTTTGATTTTGCTTTTTCACACCCTTACTAAGTTTATGAAAAAATAAAATACCCATTCTACTTTTCTTGCATTGTTACAATTTTTTTTTTTTTATAAACACATTGTTACAATCTTAACCAAACAATCATGGCGATATTTATGTTAAACTTTTTGTTTTGAGCAAAATGTCGATTTTAACTGAATAAAAAGTTTTCGATAAAATTATTTACTAACTTAATAGAAGATTTTTATAAGAAATAACACAGACCCTAGTTTATAATAATAGTTAGTTTGAGTCTGTTAATGTGAAAATCACTTCATAGTTATTTGTTATAATAAAAGTATCATATACTTCACAGTTTTTTTTTTT
>JBBPBR010000001.1:40451641-40474907 GCA_037974775.1 Cicer pinnatifidum | reverse complement strand
TTTTTTTTAAATAATTGATATTCGTTGAATGTTAAAATTGATCTTATATTATCGGATAAATAAATCTTAAAAATAAGTCTTATAAAAAGTGTCAAAGTGACACTAGGAGTATTTGACTCAAACATTTTTATCTTATCCTTAAGATTTTTAGGAAAAAAGATTCTAGAAAGGTGAGTTCGATAGATATAGATGATTAAAATTAAAACAAAAATTGATTTGGTCAAAGTTTAAATTTAAATACTCTTAATTTATTTATTTTTAATTAAAATTTATTAATTATTTGAATTTAAACAATATTATTTATTAGTTTTAAATTGACATCCATTGAATAAAATAAATATCCTTAAATAAAACTTTATTTACTATCATTAAAATGTAAATATTTTAATAAAAAATTGAAATTACAATTTAAAGTAATTGACCAAATTCCAAATCATATATATATATATATATATATATATAATATTCAGTCAACACATTATTAATTAGATAAATATGTGTAAAATATTTTCACTAATATTTATTATAAAAAATTAAATCATATATAATATATTTTTGTTTTTCTGCCTAGCATATACATCTCATTTGGTTCATTTTAGTGTGGAAGCTTGTTTGGTTTTTCTCAGGTCAGTTGTTGGCTGTCCATGTTTAGTGACTTTTTCTCTTTCACTTGGCATATACATCATCATGTTTGATTCTTTTTTTTTTCAACAACAAAATATCTGTGTTGAGTTTTTTAATTTTACTAAGATGAATAGTTTCTTCCATTTTATGAGTATGTTTGTTAGAATTTATTTTCAAAAATCATATTTGTTTTTTAAAATAATCACTTTTAAGAATTTTCTTCTATTTGTTATGGTTAAAAAAACATCAGAAACTAAAAACATTTCAAAAGAAATTGTTTTGAATTGAATGTCAAAATCATTTTTTTTATAATCTATAACAAAGAAGGTTATACATGTTTTTATTAATTGTTCTTTTATTTGTCAAAAAGAAGTTTGTTGTATTGTTATTTCCTCTTCATTGTGTTTAATGACAAACAAATTATAGTTATGTATGGTGATTACATGTGACAACAATGTCTAGAGTGAACCATTGACTATTAAAAATTGAAACCATTTGTGTGCTATTTTTATTTGGCTTGAATGCATGCACATTAATTTAATTGAACTTGTGTAACATTTTTTTTTATTGTTGCCAGGATTATACTCTAATTAATCCAAATTGAGTAAAGGAACAAAAGCTTTCACAACTTCTAGCTTTTCCATTCAAAAGCTTTTTTGCTGCTTAACCAACGGAAGTTAGTACTCTTCAACATTTTACATGTCTTAAGTTGTATATTATTACTGATTTTTTTTAATAGTTATTAATAGTTTTATTAAAGATAATATTGTTGTCCTAGATTTTTCATCCCACTCATGCTTGAATTTAGTTCCCCTTAAATATATTTTGCTTTTAATTAAAGTGATCTATTTGATACATCATATCACATGCATCTAATCAATATATAGTAAAAATAATATTTACCATTAAAAATCCTTATAGCGATTAAAAAAAATTGTGATTTTTTGAGAAATAAACTTTTATTACCCTGTTGTTGTTGTAAAGTTAATGGAATTTTAAAATGACTTTTATATGAGTTTGTGAAATATTTTTTTGAGAATTTTCAATTTAAATACTCATTTAGTGAAAAACGAACTTATTTGAGAGATATTTCCTTGGTTTGGGTTGAAGTAATTGAAGTCACTATAAATTATAATTTCCCCTTTCAAATCATTCTTTGAATCATTGAACTCGTATATGGTAATTGATGCTTTCTCAACTTGATCAATTATTTCAAGTGGTTTAAGATTCTTGAATTATTTTTGATTTTTTTTATGGCCCTCTTGTAACATTTTATTAGCTAAATTATTAATTTTACATTAATTGAATTTTATGTCTTAGTGTACTACTTCATCAAATTAATTGCATGATTCTATTTGGTATATGTTTTCTAAAATAGATTGCATTTTTTAATATAGATTATGATATTGCTAATAGCCTAATTGACTTATTTGGATTTGTCAAATTAAAATAGAATCATTAAGAATGGAACCACAAATGAAGAATAACTTGGAGAAGGTTGATGGATTTTTGGTTTACACACGCAAGAGAAAAAGAAGTACTTCTTCTTCAGAAGCTATCACCAAGTCGAATGCCCTTGATATAAGAGTTGAAGACCATGCTGCTCAAATTGATACAGTAACCATTGCTTTTGCTTTATGATTTTATGATTTTTCATTGTCAATTTTCTCTATTGACTCTTGCAGGCAAAAATATAAAATAATATGGAACTGATTAATATAACTTGGTCTAGACATAAATTTCATTATTTTTAAAATTTATTAATAATAATGAGATTTATTTTTGGATCAAATTATATTAGAGAGTCTTTATGTTGATTATTTTTTTTTTATATTCGATTTAGATTTTCATTTGTGGCATATTTTTTATGATAAGTTAAGGATCATTATTCATTTATCCAATTACTTGTGATAAAATAAAAGGAGTGAAATCTTAAGTATATATGAAGTTAGATTTTTCCTAGATTTTTTTAATCTATTCATCCAATTACTTGCTATTGGCCTCAATTGCTACCATGACATTTTATAAGTTTTTTGTTCAACAATTTTCAGCCAAATTCTACAATCCCTGATTCTGCTATCACCCCACAACAAATTATCAATGATACCGTTGATAAACTTATGATGTTTAGGTACTCTTATACATTCTCATATGGTTGATTTATTTACTTTTTTTATTTTATTTTATTTGCAGCCACTTTGAAATATTTTACTTTTCTACCATGCAACCCATTATTATTTGCAAACAATTTCACATAGTTGATTTACCTTATTGATTTTAAAAACTTGACACTTACAAACTATATGATATTGTACAATGAAAAATAGCAAATATTACATGGATTCAGTTAGCAACACTCAAAACCACCACAAGGTAAGTGATAAATTAAGTTAATAACGTCTTTGTATTCTTTATAATTTTTAGTCATTTCATTTTGACTTATCATTTATAATATGTTATATAGGATACAACAGCAATGGTGAAAAAACCGCCACAACAATTTTGCTTGGACTCAATTAGCAACACTCAAAACCGCTACAAGGTAAGTGATAAATTATGTTAATAATATCTTTGTATCATTTATATATTTTTTTGTCATTTCATTTTGACTCGTTACTTTTAATATGTCATATAGGATACAACAACAATGGTGAAAAAATCACCACAACAATTTTGTTTGGACTCAATTAGCAACACTCAAAACCGCTACAAGGCAAGTCATACATTAAGTTAATAACTTCTTTATATTCTCTGTATATTTTTATTCAATTCATTTTGACTTGTAATTTGTAACATGTCAAACAGAATACAACAATATTGGAGAAACCAAATCCACCAATGTCTCTAGACAAAACCAAAGAAAAAACATCGTAAGTTTTTTAATTCTAATATACGAAAACTTCTTTTTCCACACTACATGCACTCAGAAATATGCTTTTAAAAAAATTATGTCTGAAATTATACTTTGAGATACAAGAAACATAGAGGGTGAATAAATTCTCTTAATATATATTAGTTATGTTTATGTCCTATAATTCATACCTTTTAAAAAAAACTATGTCCTCCAAGCAGTGTTAAGATTGAGGCAACCCAGAAGAAAAAGTTGGTTTTGAAGGACAAAGGGAAGAAGCCCATTCCAAAGCAACACTCTAATATTCAAATCATAGAGTTTGACAAATATGTTGGATTGAATGATGATTTAAAATTTAGAAAAGGTAACCAATTCATTTAACACAATGACATGATGAAGAATGTCAAATATTACATAAGTGATAAGTCCTCAAAACCTTGGTAATAATTTTAAAAGTTTCATTTTTCTAGGGGCATATGCTCCACATCCATCTTATATGGGTATGTTTGGCCAGAATAAGAGCACTCCTAGTTCATCATATCTAAAGGTACTATGATTATACTCTTCATCTTTTTTATAATACCAAACAATTAAAATAGTGACGAAAATTTAGAGATAGAAAAAATCAAAACTCGTTTTTAATTTTGTCGTTAAGTGTTTGAGATGCCAAATTTGGTGACCAGTTTCGTTATTTCAACTTTTTCTAGTAGTATATATCTTTATGGAAAAATTTGATATTACTGACAAAAGAAAATTTCATTTGATTGTTTTTTTAGATGGATTCTGCTTTGAATTTAGGTCTAATATCTAGACCTAAAATTACTGATGCAACTACTTCAGAGAGGTCTTTAGGATTTCAGAGATATAAACAAAATGCGGATTCTTGGACCGAGATGGAACTTGATTGTTTGTGGGTCGGCATTCGCAAATACGGTCAAAGGAACTGGAATGCAATATTGGCCGACCCACGTATGATTCTCTTGCGGAAGAGAACTCCGCAAGAGCTATCAACAAGATGGGACCAAGAGGTTCTAAAGATCTTTCCAACTGCACAAGCATTACCAATTAGAAGAGTGCATGAAGAGGTGAAAAACCAAAGTATAAGTAAGAGTACTATTGACATCAACATGCCTTCTCAAAATTATGGTACGTTGGATTCTCATAATCAGTTACCTATTTTTATAAGTGTTAATTCTTCTTTGACTCAAATGCTTAATAGTACTCCTCAGAAGGTTTCAACTGAAGTTGAGAGTAGAAAGATGCATCATTCTTCTTCTTCTTTAATGCTGCTTCCTCCTGCGGTAGAGATGGATGGTGCTGGTAGAGAAAATGGTAAATCCAAGGAAAATCCTATAGAGCTAGAATGAATATGGTTGCTGACTTCAACAAATTGTCAACTTTTATTAAACTTAGTGTCATAGATTTCATTATATCAGTGGTTGGTTGATGTATTGGTTTAAACTTTTAGAACAAAGTTGAGGCTGCAAACAAAGATATGATGTTTATTTGATACTTATATATCATATTTATCATGTTTGTTTATTAGGGGTTGGAAGGTGAAGAGTGTCGCTATTTATCTCTTTTTAATATGGAATTTGAGTTTTTCTAAATACATCCCTTATGCACAAATATTATTGGACTTGGTGCATGGATAATGTGGTGGTGGCTGTGAATGCATGTATCTCTTTAGCTTAGTTTGGTTATATAGTATTTTGATGTATGTCAAAACTAGAACTTAGCGTAGCTTAGCATATATAGGTGTGAGTGGCTTTGTCGATCTCAATATCTACTAAGTGTGAAACTGTGAGAAAAGAAAAGTGGGATATATTTTTCTAATGTGTGTTCATGGTGGGAGGATTTGTTGGATATCAAGTTTTATACCTTGTGAGAGAAAAGATTGGATATTTTCTGAACTAAGTGTGGTATCTTTAGTTCTTGATGAGTGAGTTCAAGTTGAATAAGGTTTCTTCAAATGAAGGGTATTTTTAGTTAAATAAATTGAAAAGGTTGTTCCTCAAGTTTTTTATTGTGAGTGATTCTTGAAGAACGAGTGAAATTTCTAATTGCAAATTCATTCTCAAGAATTTTGCAACCACTCAATCAATTGATAAAGGAAGAAAATTTCATACATTTTGCATGGGACGAGGAAGTAGTAAAACTAGGATAAATCACGATGTTTTTCTCTAAACTCTACTATTTATATTTTTACATATTTGTGTTTTCATAATTTCTTGAGTATTGGTACAGACATTCTGAATTGTTGGAAATTTTTCACTAATTTATTGCGCATTTTGATTTGATTGAAAATTTTTCACTGATTTTAATAAAAAATATTGTTTTCATAAAAAAAAAATATACGACTCTATTTATCGCTACTTTTAAAGTCTTGAAACCATCATTGTTTATCAAGGGCTCCAATTGATCGACTCTAATAACATACACTTGACTCTTTATTATAAATCACTCGTAAGATGAAATGTGTCACCATTTATAAAATCTTTTCAAATTTTATCTCATTTTAATATTGGACCAATTTTTTCCAATAATGTTAATATAATATTAATTTTTTTAAGCAAAGAGTAAGTAGTGTCAACATGAAAAATATTCCCAATTAGGTTAACACCACTAACCCAAGCTAAGAAACTACAAGCAAAATATATTAATAACAAGAAAATGAAAACAAAAACCTCTGAACATAATAGGTATAGATATCATTTCTATGGAATTGACAATGGTTGGTTGAGATTATTCTCAACACGGACAAGATAATTACACTTCTTATTGCACTTGTTTACACTTCTCGAGACACTTTTTTATCAATGCAAGTTTTCCTTGCTTCTAGTGAAATTACTTTTGAAGCCTAACAAACATCCTAGTGCGTGTACAATGAGTTCTATACAAGAAGTAATTAATTACTTGGAATACAAGTTTCTTTCCTTTCATGCTTTCTTCATCCTCTTGTTCCCTTTTCTGTAGCACACCAATCACAGAGTTTCACTTCACAATTACAGAGCTCTCCAATAAAACACAACAACACAAATTTGGATAGATCCTATTGCTAGGCCATTGTCAGCTTACATGATGGAGCAGCTATCACCACCATTCCTGTAAAGAGAAATCCATGTGATCAGGTTAGTATCCCCTACAACTAATGTAAACAAAATGATCATCTTTTAAAATAAGTTCAAATATATTTTTGACTCTGCAAATATACCACTTTTTTCTTTTAATCCCTGTAAAAAGAAATTGTTATTATTCTTTGAAATATATCACTTTTTGCTTTTGATCCTTGTTTTATTTAGTCCATGTAAAATTTGTTTGTGTTGGAATTAGTCTTTGTAATATGTAGAGTATTTGATTTTAGTCCCACCGATATAGGCTACATAAAGACTGAAATCAATATTAGACACATATCATAGAGACTATGTAGCTTGGTTGGTGAGCTAACAGTGACAAATGTCAAATTATGTGAGATAAAGATAGGGTTATCTACTTGTCTTTAGACAAGTGAAGGCACATTCTTGTGAATAAAGGGGAGGATAAAAAAATTGTACCTTTTTCTTTCTTCTTCATATTTACTGAGAGCTTCCTCAAATTTTAGCCAAAGAGTACTAGTATCATGAGGGTTCACCTTTTTCGGTCCTACAAAATATGCCTGAACAAAAAACTCTGGAGTTCTTTCCCTAAATAATAGTAATTTGAATTGAATATAAATTAGTCAAGGTAAACGGTCAAATTAACAATGATTAAAAATGACGCATTTTTTATTGAGTGAACACTTATTTTAGTTCTCTGAAGATGCGTAAGTACTCATAATATAAACAACAAAGCTTTTTATCACTAGGTAAGTAGGTAGGGTTAGTCACATGGATTAATCATCATCATAATGTTCTTTTGTAAATCATATATAGTGACAGCCATTTAAACCTAAATCCTTCTAAAGAGTTGACTTATAGACATGGATTTCCATATGCATCTAATGTAACTTTTAATTTTATGCACATAGAAGAATCTCTATTGATGGTTCGATCAGATGTACCTTCCTTCATATTCTGATAACCATGCCACATAGGCAGCACCAAAGTACATGGACACAAATGGATTGCTTAGATCATCAACAGTTTCAAGTTTGTAAGCCATGAAGCCCAATTCCCTAAACAAAACACCACATTTCACACATGTATCAATTTTAAGGGAAGAAACAAGAGCATTGATTGAACATTAGTATATCCATTTTAGGCAAAACTAAGAAAGCATCCTTTTAAAATTTTGAAAATCAAAGATAGCTGCACATTTGCTGTATCAGAAAGCTTCTATACCATGTGAAACAGAACTGAATACATTATAGTTTGATGATAAATTGATAATGGACATGGTCTAATAATATCAAATACATTCTTAAAATTTGTAGTTGGCTTAACTCAACCCCTTTATAAAGTCATTATCTGTTGATATCTCATCCGATGTGAGACTCTTAACACACCTCTTTCACGCTCAAGATTCGACATCTAGAGTACGATAGTACGTGGCCCTATGATGGATCTTGAACCATGCACTGGTACCATCTTAAAATTTAGGTTGAACCTAACTCAACCCTTACAAAATCGACTTGTAATGTGAAAAAGGTCTCCCATAAGTCATTATCAAACCAACAAACATATAGTTGTAAAAGTGTAATAAATTGATGTGTCTAATACATACATGTAAAGCCAGAATGCAGTGGAATAGTCAATCCCCATTATTCCAGGTCTTGCTCCAACTCCATGTACATATCTCATGCTAGCAACCTCTGCAATGGCACAAAGTACTGTCTGCGAACCAAACAATATTCAGAAAAGAAAAAAAATACAGAAGGAATTAACATTTTAATATATTAAAGACATAAGGCATGTAAAAGAAACACACATTGAAAGTATACTGGTTTTTTTTTCCTTAATGATAAATCATACATTCTAGACATATTGTTCTGTACCAAAAGGGTTCTTCAACTTTATAAACTTGTTCAATATGTGTTGACAACATACTTGCATTGCATTTAGCTAAATCATTTCCAATTTCAGGTAATCAAACTCCTCCAGTTCTGTATACTTACAGGTTTAACTTTTGTGGTTGTGAGGTGTTTGAATAGAACAATTTCTGCAACTGCCTGTAACAAAAAAGATTAATATATGATAAGGATATGCATTGTGTCGGAACCGTGTATTCATATATTTTATTTCTTTGTAAGTGCTCAATAAGCCCGAAGGTCTTCCCTACCATAGACTGGAGCACAATCCCTTCACCATAAATTTATTTTAACAAAACAAAATATAAGTTGTCTTAACGGCTTACTTTTTCCACCCCACATTTCTAAAAACCCGCATAGGATTCTGGAAATACACATCTGGAGGAAAATAAACTCATATTTAAGTAACAAATTGTGATAATAATTCTACTTTATAAATGAGTTCCAAATAAGAACTTTTAACTTCCCAAATTTCAAAAAATTCTTAAGAGAAAGAGACTGAGGAAAAAAAATCAAAGAATAAAATATGATCTTTATAAAAGTTAAGGAAAAGAAATTCAAGGAATGAAGCATCATAATGTAAAAACCATCTCATAAAATCTGTGGAAAGGCCCCAACAAATAGAATGAATAATTTTAAACATGCCAAACGTTATCAAGGAATCATATGTTGTGAAGTTCTCAGAGCACCAGTTTTTTATGGAGAAATCAGCATCATTTTCAATCAAAATTATAAATTCTCATAATGTGTAACAGAAGGAAAAGAAAAAGAGAAGAAACCAATTAATGCAGAATCATAGTTGTCATGTGATGTCTCTGCTCTCTAATCTTCTTGATTAAAATAAATAATTACTTATACATCTGTATAATTACTCATAGTGATAGATTCATACCTTCATTTCCACCCGGGAAAGATACGGTCTTTTCTTTTCATCTTGAGAAAAACGCACTTTTCCGTGCTTTTCTTTGGATTTACTCCATGCTTTTCGGACTGCAGGATGATCCCACATAGCTTTCATGTCTTCTTGAGATGCTCTGGTATCCCAATATGAGTAATCATTTGCAACTTCAATAACAGAAATACCAAATTACTTGTCAAGCAATATAGCTATGAAAATAAAAGTATATATTGTTGTAAGAAAGTTAACTGGACATATAATTAAAAACACAAAAGGGATTTCTCACAGTATTCAGATTAATATTTATATGAATTGGACATATGATACGAAATTAAGAAATTAAATGAAAATTTGATGATAATCATCAACTTAAAAGCAGACACAATGCAAGAGAGAGAACCATCAGTCTATCAACATTTACTTATCTGTACAATTTAATGCAGATTACTTGATCTTTCAGCGAAATGACAATAATATTATACGATTACCAAAGAAAATTGCCTATTTTTTTCCAACATAGTTTCATCATTTTTTCTGTTTCCTGATTTTACATTATGCCTATGGCAGCTACTGAATTCCAAGATTAAATGGGAAAAAAATACAGAACTTTGGAACTGTCAATCAAAACTGAACTGAAACTATTGAAGCCTCAAGCGTTGGACACGGTTTATATATATACTGAACAAATTAAAATACAACAATAACTTTGAAAAAGAGTAGTCCTTAAAACTTTTTACAACAAAAAAAAAAACTTCAAAGATTCTATTATGTATTTTTCCCTTTACAGAACAGACAATAAAAAATAAGAACATGCATCACCATCTAGGAATTCAAAAGCTTTTGCATCTAACTCTTGAGAAATAACATGTTAAAATGGGAGTATTAGTGAGAGAAAGGAATTGACCTTTTGAATGTTCTAAAGGTATAGGAGATCCATTATGCGAATGAACAGGAGCGACAACATTGGTTAGTGGAGGACTATCATCAAGAGATTTTCTGCACAAGGATGAAGAATTAGCAATAACATACTCTGGTAACACAAGGATTTTTGACGCGTGCGCACACACACACATACATACATACCTGCTTTAGCAAAGTACGGAAACATACATGCAATAGGAATCATAAAAAAGAAACTCAAATGAACTACAATTATCAACAAGAAAAAAAAAAAAAGGAACCACCTGCATCGAAAACTTTCTTTGACTGATAGATAACTTTTCCAATATGGCAATGTTGATTTGTGAGTTACCTTCTTCGTACCACCTTTATAAGCCCTTACCATAAACTCTTCATTTCTTTCTCTGCAATAAATGTCCCTCATTGTGATTAATGTTTCAGAACAAACATTCATAGGCAACATTTATTGCCAGTGCATACTGTATCACATGAAATATACATAACTTACTTGTTATCAAATTTTGACAGCCATTTAAGATAGGCAGCAGCAAAATATACATTTATGAAAGGTTTGAATAGGTATTCTATATTCTCTTCTGCGGCATAAGAATGATAACCTAATGCACTGTAAGCTGCATTAACTTTACTGAACCATAATATAACAATGAAATAAGGAAATTTTGTTGCTGTTTGGTGTATCAAATAAAGTCATCAACATTTAATTAGTACCTTATCAACCATTCAACAGTTTTTGGTAGAAGTTGCATAAGCCCCACATAAGGCTCTTTAGATTTGTGACCAGAGTTCAAAACAAGTAGTTGCCTGTCACTTTCAAGTTCAGCAATAGCACAAATCATGCCCTACAACAAGGATAAAATGTGCACCTTACAAACATTAATGACTGAGAATTCTTAACAATTAAATTATCAATTCTAGTAAAATAGTCCCACAAATTTTCAAAAGTTCAAAGGTATAAATAAAAATACTTATGTGTCATGCCCAAATTATTTTAGTCATGGAATAAAATCTATTCATCTAAACTTGTGCGCTATTACTTACCTCAAAGGATGATAGGAACCGCTATTCTATTATGGGGGTTACTTTTCAAACCCCCACAGTACTTCCTGATGCTATAATTTGTCCCGATGTACTTCCAAACAGCACAAAATGTCTTTTTTCTTCCAGATGTGTACATTCAAAGTCATGTTTGGGGTATAAAAAGTTTTTCGCATTAATTACAAGGAAATAGGGAACTTGAGAGTCTATAAATCTAATAAGTCCAAAGGCCCCAAATTCTCACAAAATAACTAGCTATCTCTTCTTCTTGCGCCTCTTATTTTAGGCAACATTGTCGTATTTCTCTAATTATCCCAGCCTCTAGCTACTAGCTACTTACTAACTAACTCTTACTCCATCAACCAACAAACTATTAGATAGAGAGAAATCATCAGGAAAAAAGAACGATCAAGAATTAAATTAACAAAACTAATCATGTTGAGGACGGGTTTAAGTTAACAATGGATTTGCATTCATGCAGCAAACCACTACTTTTACTTTATAGATTCAGTTTCTTTTTGTCCTTGCTAGGAAATAATATTAAGTACCATCTAAAACCTCTAACACCTTATCATATAATGCTGAAAATAGGATCAAAGTTAATCTAATTTAGGACTTGGAAAATATAACAATGGCATAATATAATAAAATACTAAAATACATACAGGATTTATCTCTGACTGAAAGTGCCTGCTAATAACAATGTCAGCTACAGCCTGAAAATACAAAAAATGATGTCATTGTCTAGCAACATATTTCAAATCTATTATACATGTATCCTGCATTTAAAAAACTCCCATGACTTCCCATTATTAATTAAAACCACTTTTTAATACTTCCAAATACCTAAATGTACATGCAAATGGAACACAAATAGCTTCTAAAAGTATCATACAGAAACTTCTTTTACCAAAATCCTAAAAGCCAATCAACTAGCAACTACAAACTTTGTCAAATCCTTAAGACAGAGGGTGTACTATTTTACCCTCATTTCAGTCTGTGTTAAATATGGTTGGCCATCAGGATCGCGAGAGAGGTGAACCTTTCGACCTTTCGCCTCGCCGGCTTTTAACCACTCAGCACTCACTTCAGGTACATTCCACATTGCCTCTAAATCTTCAGGATCAACACAATCATCCCAATAGCTAAAGCTGGCGGCCATCCTGAAATATGAAACTACAGAATGAATTAAGTGCTGATACCTAAAAGAAATTTATAAACACTAGAAACATTAATATATAACAGTGACTTCTATTTGTGTTAGGATGAACAAGATCCATGACTGTGTGTGCTAATTTGAAGACACCAAGAACTACTAGAGAATGAAAAGATAAATAAATAATGGAAAGTTTCTTCATGTACTTCAAAGCTCAAATTTTCCCAAAGAAATTTGAACTTTATATGGTAGACACAAAAAATAAGCAAAATTGGAGGGTAAAACAAATGTTTGACATTTTTTATATCCTATTTTCAATATAAGGAACCAAACAAAGCCATGAATCAGCACACCGATTATAACAGTTCAGATTTTGACAAATATCGATATGATTACTATTAGTTCACCGTGTAAACTCTAATATTGCATAACTTTTGAAAAGTGCCACATTACTTTCATGATTAAATGGAAAATAAAGTGGAAAATATCATAATATAAGGAAAAAATGATGAGCAGACAGAATCCAAATTAGCTTTGTATTTGAAGGGAGGAAATAATGTTTTTAAATGATATAACCAAAAATCCTCAAATAAAACTATAAAAGTAAAGCTTGGGTGTAGTACTAGGATGGGTGATCTCCTAGGAAGTACTCTTGATGTACCTCTACCATTATTTTTATCCAATGGGTGTAGCTCAGTTGTTTAAGCAGCATTGAGCTTGTGGGAGAAGACTGCAGTTCAATCCCCCGAAAACACACTCTTGGAGAAGGACAAAGAGATTTAAGTCGCGACCTAAACACCTGAGCTGAGATTAGTCTCGTCCAAAGGACCGAAGCTTATGGGGATACTCTATGGAGCCACTGAGGCACCAACCAAAGGTCCTAATTACAGTGGTTTCCTACCCAAAAAACTAGATAGCATTTATTGTAGAATTACTGTGAGAACATAGATTACAGCCAACATGTGGTTGATCAAAAAAATTTGAGGAAACATATATTGAAGTAGCAAGGTAAGGTTACAATAGACAAAGAAAGGGAAAGAGAACAACACTAAGTACATGTTTGGTTTTATAGTAAGATTGATAAAATCACAGTGACCTATAGTGATTTTGTAAAAGCTACAAAGTGTAACTTTCGTAAAATAACAGCGGCTCAACATGATTCTGTAAATCCTATTGTGAAACCAAATAGACAATGAAACCTGTAAGGTAATCAACTACAACAATGCATTGCAAAGCAAAATAGGACAATGCAAGAACTATTAAATGGAAGGAGTTATTAAATTCTCATGCTTTTTTTATTTTCCATTACTTTTGCTTCTCTTATTTTTTTTTTTTTTCTTTTTCTTTTCTCTACCCTACCTATCTCTCTCTTCCTTACAATTCATACCATGATTTTCCAAATGGAAATTACTATTAAAGAAAATATCCAGTAATAAAGGAGCTAAGAATATATGATATGAAGAAATTCATCTAGCACAGATTTAAAAGGGAGAATAGCTCCTAACCTGAAAAATTATGCTGAAATTAGGGTAAGTCAACAAAACATTACCTTTGTCAAATAGGAAACAAATCCAGCTCAACAAAATAGGCCTCATTCAATTGTTACATTGATGAAAAGTAATTATCTAATTGATTAAACACAATAGATTTTGGGAAACCTATGTAGTTTAATCATATCATATAAACAACCATAAATTTGTACCCCCAACGCATACATAATAATTCAAAGACCCTCAACTCCAAATTCAATCCACACAAAAAAATAGCTATGTCATTTTAAGATGTGATAAATTCATTAGCCACATTTTCAATTTGTATTAAATGAAGAAATAAAATCATATGAATACCTCCAAAGACAATGGCAATGCAATACAGAAGGACTTTAGAAGATGGGATGAATGAATTTCCTATAAAACGTTAAAAACATAAATAATTAATTATAGGTAATAATATGAATAACCGTTGCCAGGAATTGAATGAGGTGTTTAAATAAATCATGTTTTGAGAATTACATATTTTATCTAACAACTTTTTTTAAGAAAAGCCAAAAACGATAATTTCATATAACGATACATTGCATGCCACGGTGGTCGGTTAGCGCCATTTTTTTTTTTTTGTTATTTCAAATATAAATAAATATAAATACGTGTCTCGCAACTAAATATTAGTCTATTTATCACTATATAAAAATAAAATATAGATCAAAAATAAGTTAGATGTTACCATAGACCACCTTGTTGGGTGGTAATTTACCATATATTAGAGTTTAAAAGCAATTTGAAATTTTAACGATACGTGGATGATCCTATTTTGAAGTATAAGTTAATTGTTTTTTTAATTTTTATGATTAAAGAAATCATTTGATTTATATATATTAGTTTCATGAAAATAAGATACTGAATGTAAGTTTAAAATTTTAATTTGTCGAATTGATATTTATTAAATCATGATATTAATCACAAAGATAAATGATACTATTATCTTATACTTTTGAATAGTTTCATCAATTTTTATTATAATTTCTAACAATGTTTAAAATGTTACGGTGGACCACTTATTCATTATATATGGATAAAAATAGTTGATGATAGATTGATGTAAAATTGCTCTAGTTGAACAAATAAATGAGATTAATTATATTATTTTATTAGTGCATTCGCATTTGCAATAGTGAACCTTCTAGACTCATATTGGAGAAGACAAATTGCTGCTTCATATGTGAATGACCTCCCCTTGTGTATATAATGTAACACTTGATTTTTATAATTTGTTCTCGTGAGTGTTTTATATGTTTGAATTATTATCTGTGTAATTAATATTTTTGAGTTGAGTTTGAACATAGGATTATTTAAATTAATGCACAAACCCTTTACAATGATCTAAAACTATTTTTAATATTATACTTTTTAAAACTAAAAAAACAAAACAAAACAGATAAATGGTATTTTACTTTTTATTTTTCAATTTTTTTAATTCTCTAACGTCGGGATGATTAACTAACGTAACATATAGTTTTGTATGTGTGTGTTTAGGGTTACCACCCGAGGATACCTCATGTTTGTTTGTAACTCATAAAAGTTATTAATTAGGTTATGTAAGCCTTATCTCGTTTATCCTATAATTGATCTATTTAATATTATTGGAGTGTGTTTAGAGTTATCATTTGCTCTAATTGTTGGAATGTGATATGTAATACTTGTATATTTGTGTTTAATAGATTAAATAATGTTGATATGATGAAATAATGGTTGATTGAATTAGATAAGGAATGGTGAGGATAAACAAGAGAATTGCCAATGAAAATTAATGAACTAAACTATAGGTGACCAATATAGAATATAACTCGGAAATAATAAATGTGATGATGATATGAGAACTTATTAGTTCTTTGGGATGGACTCACCGTGATTTGAGAAACCATATAGTCTTGCTTTCATCTAGTTAGGACTTGAATTGAGATAGTTAAGAGTTTATCTAAGGGATATAATTGAAGATGGTGTCCTTTATGTGAATACTTGTGTTGCGACATATATATTCTTGTTTTTACACCTCATTTTCTCTTTGTATTTTTATGTGAATTTCATCCCTTATTTTATTGTATATGTTGTACTTTTATATGTTGCAGATGGCAAAATACTTCTCTCCCACAACTATCAGGCCAAGTGACAAATATCAGGTCAAGGATACATCATTTATTATTTTTCTCAATATTGAATTAGTTTCATACATTTGGACATATAGTTATTATGTTGTGATTTCTTTTTTTATTAAAGTAACCTCATGGCATTTTATTCAAAATAATAGACATGATACAATCGGATATGTAATTAAAGTTATTGCGAGAAGTGTAGGAGATAGATGCTCGAGCCAAAGAATAAGCAGTACCATTTGTTGGTCGTCTAGCCAAAATAATTTGATAATTATTGTACAAATGAAGTAAATCTCTACGCTTGATTTTGTATAATTTGATTTAACTTTGAGCACATCATCCAATGCTTGATTGCAGTCCATCTCAAAAAAATGAGTTAACCCATAAGATGTTATCTACTTGATCGCTTGAAATATTCACTCTGATGCGACCCATATATATGTGAATAGACATGCAACAATGTTGTATTTAATTGTACATGTTGTCGGTGCCTTCCACGATGATGACTCTTCATCATATGCATATTGTTCTTTCTTTTTAGTTTTATTTATCTTTAATCATTAGTTAATATAAGGAGTTATTTGATATATTTGGTTTATTTTAGTTATTTGATTTAATGAAATGTTTATGTTCTCATTTCTTTGATTAAGTAGAGATTTTTCGTAGTTCTGCGTTGTTTCTTTGTTTTAGTTCAGTGCTGAGTTTTGGTGATAAATCAACATGACTTATGTAGAGTATTTCAGCCATATTTAGAGTTTTATATATCCAATTGGATTCAAACAAAGTGAAAATGAAAGCTACGATTCATAACTACAACTTTCATGAAGACACCATAACCAAATTCAGACTCCAAAGAGAAGAAATGTGTTGTATAAGTCAGACATCATATGTTGTGCGTCTGAAGCGCAAAAACTTGCGCCTGAAGCACAAAAACCTACGCCTAGGGCGCATTTCGCCCTTTCTGACTTTGTCCACTTGCACCTGAAGCGAAAATTTCGCGCTTGAGGAGCGTGGCACGCGGCTGAACGTATAAAAACACTTTTTTTTTCACTTTCTATGGATCTTTTTTACTATTGGGAAGTTTAGAGACTTGTGCCCTAGCAGAGAAACTCAAAGTCGGTCATTTCTAACACCATTGGAGTAGTTTTATCAAAAATCATTCATGAATCTTTCTGGTAATTCTTCTCTAATCTCTATATTTTCTATCTCTGTCATGAGTCATTAAACCCTATTTGTTAGGGATTAGTGTAATAAAATGAAATTCTTACTTTTCTGATTTGATTTTTAGTTATATAAATGAGTTTATTGAGTTATTTTTCTCATCTTTGTGCTTAATGCTTTTTATTGCTTGATCAACATTAAAATGTTCTACGATTCGTATTTTGAAACGAAAGTGGACTTTACAAATGGTTACGATGAGAAATTCATGATATTGTAGTCTATAGATAGATGCATGGCATGAAACTAATTATATTAGTTGCAAATACAATACTTTAACAAGAGAATTCATGTACGGTAAGGCTTAATTCTAATCTTAAATCCACTAAGGAATTATAGATTACTTTGGAATTAAAGGTTTTCTCACTAAGACATTAGGGAAAGAATAATTAAGAGAGTTCAATAATAATTCAATAAAGGAATTCACTAACTAGGATCAAATTAGACCAAAGATTGGATTCGAAGTGAAACTCATCCCTGACATTTTTCTTAATATAAAGGATCAATTTTATTATCATTGTTAGTTTTAAATAATATTTCAATCAATTTAGAACTTTTTGTTCAATTTTAGTAATTAAATGTAATCCAATACTAAAACGCAATTATTGAAATGTAATCCAAGTTTTTGACGTTGTTGAAATGTTGCCAAGTTTTTTGCGTTGTTGCCGGGAATTGTCATCTTACTATTGAGTTATAATTTAGCTACTTAATTAAAAAAAATTTGTTCTGCAATAAAATTTTGTTTTTATTTTATTTTTAATTTAAAAAAAACTGTTTTTCTTTTATTTTCTATCTTTATTTGTTGAGTTTGCTAATGTTGTGTGCTAGTGGTTTGTCTCTTCTTTGTTTGAGATAATTATTCGTTGTAGAGCATGGAAGATTATAATGATGATATTCTACTACAATTATATGAAAAGGGTGATATTTGTCTTATATTAGCTCTATTACACATAATAGAGGAACAAATCTTGAGAAATATATTTTTAAAATATCACCCTCAAATCCCTCATACGTAGCCTCTTAGGTGTGACTTTTGTGGAGAATGACATAGGAATGAAGCTTATTTTGATGACTATGTCGCATTATTAGAATATGAGTATGTATTGGTCAAAGAAGCAGAAGACGACGAGTGTTATAATAAAAAGATCAATTGGGAACAAATTCTACCTCCTAAAATTCTATCCAAAGAATCAGATGACAAAGACTTTCACATTACGGACGTTTTGATTGAATTCATAAAGAATTAAATGGTTTCAATTGAAAGAATTGAAAGTCAATGTGAGAGGTTATTTAAGCAAGTGGTTAAGTTTGAGAATATGGAGGAGAAGTTGAAGATTAAAAATGATTTCATTGTTGAGATAGAAGAAGATAAGCAAAAGGAAAAGACGGACGAGGAAAAGAAAAGAAAAAGAACAGATTGATAAAGTTAGAGATTCAATTTATGCCTTGTTCATCAATGTCCAATTGAAAAGGACATGGAAGCAACATCATTTATTTCTCAAGTTCATGGAATTTCTACCAAACAAAAAAAGGAAGAAGGATAATGTGTTCTTCCTGTCATATATGTCACCTTGATAATAGTTGAGGCGTCAAGCTAATGACTTTAAAGAAGTGATTCGTGGAAAGCAACCCTTAGGTAGAGGTAATTTGTATTTTTGCATCTTATTTTTGTTATTTGACTTTGTTTCTTTTTAATTGTGTGTAAACGTGCACTATGATGAAAAATTGTTAACAACTTGCATTTGATCTTAAATTTTCTATTTGGGATTTTGAAATTTAAACTCTATTTATTTGCTCATATCATTGCTCAATTCGATGAGTTTCACTAATGCATGTATCGTTGATTACTTCTTGGTTGTCAAAGTCTCACTTGTCATTTAAAAAATAATAATAAATAACTTTTGCAGTGGCATGTTTGGCATTATTTTGACAGTTCATACTCTCTCTTATTATCCTAGATGTGAGCTTTTGGGACTAAACACTTTAATTTTTTGTTGTGAGATTATCCAGATATGTATTATCCCTTCATAACTTGCACTAATTCTGACTTGTATCACTTGTAAATTATGCATACACTGAGGCAATTGTGTTTGGTCGTTTGATTCTTTCTAACTATCTTATGCAAATTTTATAATTTTCTAGCTCCTTTGAGTCTTGCCCTTTTATTTCGGTTACTAGCCACATTACAAGTCAAATACATGACTTTAATTAAATCACCTTACTTGGAGTTAGGTAGAAAAAAAATTATCATCTTGATAAAGTTCTAAGTTTGGGATTGCTCATGGGATAACAACCTTTTAAATTTGAGGTTGCTTATGGGATATCAATCTTTTAAGTTTGGGATGGTGGTTCTCATAACATACATATATCGAAAGAAAAAAAAATTAGTACATTGATAAATAATATGTTCTTAGTTCTTTTGTCAATGATTGAGAATATCCACCAGAAAATGTGGAGGAAAAAATAGAATAAAAGAGATAGAATAGTTTTAAAATGTATGTCTAACTCCAAGTAGTAAAGCATATTATCCCAAAATATCATACCCTTACCTAAGCCCTATTACAATCCGAAAGTCTTTAAAACGTGTATTCGTTTGTTGCATTGTGATTGATAACGATAATTTTTCAAGCCTATGGTAGCGTGATGTATGTTTTAGGATTTGAGTGATAAATTCATAACCCTTGCAAAACACTTGAGAGACATTTTGGTGAGATTGTGTGAAGAGATAGTTGAACTTGATGAATGAATGCTAAAATGTACAAATTGTATGGTTTTTGTTTTTAAGCAACCATAGAGCATGATGAATGTTTTGTAGTAGCTGGAATTTTAAGGATTGAGTTTGATTTGATTTTATTTGATTTGAAAATTGAGTTTAAGTTTTCTTTTAACTGCATCAAATTTGAAATTAATTGTTGCTTGGGACAAGCAATAGATTAAGTTTAGGGTTGTGATGACTCTTCATCATATGCATATTTTTTATTGTTTTTAGGCTTATTTATCTTTAATCATTAGTTAATTTAAGGAATTATTTGATATATTTTGTTGATTTTAGTTCTTTGATTTAATGAAATGTTTATGTTCTTATTTCCTTGGTTAAGTAGACATTTTTCATAGTTTTGCGATGTTTCTTTGTTTTAGTGCAGTGCTGAATTTTGATGAGAAATCAACATGACCTATGTGGAGTATTTCGGCCATATTTGGAGTTGTAGATGTCCAATTGGAGCCAAACGAAATGCAAATGCAAGATAAGATTCATAGCTACAATTTTCATTGAGACACTGGAACCAAATTCAAACTCGAAAGAGGCGAAACATGTAGTATAAGTCAGGCAACAGATGTTGTGCGCCTAAAGCGCAAAAACTTGCGCCTGGGGCGCATTTCGGCCTTCCAGGCTTTGTCCACTTGCGCCCGAAGCACAAATTCCGCGCCTGGGGCGTGTGATATGCGGCTGAATGTATAAAAACGTTTTTTTTTTTCAATTTCTAAGATAGAGATAGAAAAAATAGAGATTAGAGAAGAAAAAATCTTTCTAAGAATCTTTTTGTTAGTTACTCATGATAGAGATATAAAAAATAGAGATTATAGAAGAATAATAAAGAGAATTCGGTAATAATTCAATATAGGAATTCAGTAGCTAGGATCAAATAAGACCAAATGTTGGCTTCGAAGTAAAACTCATCCCTAACCTTTTTCTTCTTATAAATGATCAATTTTATTACCGTTGTTAGTTTTAAATTATATTTCAATCAATTCGAAAATATTTTGTTCAATTTTAGTAAGTAATATATAATTCAATAATAAAACGCAATGCTTGAGTTCGACACTCGGTACTACCATTTTAATTATTACTTGCAACGATTCAGTACACTTTTTGAAACGTTATCACACCACACCTGAACATCCAACTACTATTGGTGACTTGTTGCGAGTGTTGGTCTTTTAATGGAGCAGTTGTCTGATTCACTGATTGGTGCACAACTGGTTGCACTAGCTAATTTGTTGAAGGCTACTCGAGCTAAAAGCACATACATGTCATTGCACTGAGTTGTTGTCCAAGCAGCTAACAACACTTTTGCATGATAAATAACCTGATCGATCGAGTCCCTAATGTTATCCCAAAGGATCCAATTGCATTTCTTCCAAATACTCCAAGCAATAACAAAAAAGACACAATTGATTCATATTAAAAATGCTCCATATTTTTCAAAGCACATCATCAAAACCTTCATAACCCCATAAGATAGGCACCGAAATATGCCAAATATTTATCTTCCTCTAACAAGCAAAACTTTTTTCACAAATAAAGAATGTGTCAAGTGGATTAATTCCGATGTATTTTGGCACATTGCACTAGTCAATGTATAGTCAATGCCTTTACTTTGGAGTCTTGATCTAGTAAGGGGACAATTCCTTCTTGGTTGCCACATAAAATTCTTCACCTTCAGTGAGATTTCATACTCTATAATTTGTTCTAGTCACCAACCACTTTCCATTCTTCCTGATCAATTAAATTATTAATACAAAGTTGATAGGCACTTTGAAATGTATAGTTGCCATTAGAGCTGAAATGCCAAATAATTTCATTTAGATTGCACATACTAATAAGAGGGATTTTTAAGATTTCTACCACATCTCTATACATAATTTTTTTTCTAATAATTGGTTCTTTCCAAGTTGTATTTTTCTCATCAATCAAGATATTCACGCACTATGAAGAATCAAAATATAATGATGGAGTAATAATACGAGGATTGGTTTCACAACTGAGCCAATGGGTATCACTAATTTTAATGGAGGAGTCATGACCAATCTTCCATTTATGCCCTTCATCCAGAAAAATTAGAAAATACTATATGCGAAACTTAATTAACTAGGATTCTGTCCAAGAAACGCTCTCAAAAAATTCTCATTCGAAAAATATTTAGCTTTGAAAACATTACTCGCCATAGCATCAAGGTTGGTCATAAATTTCCAACCATACTTCCCCAATAAAATGAGATTAAAAATTGTGCATGTACCAAAAGCCTATTCCACCTTATTCCTTCTTCATAGTTTGTCTCTCTCCCAACTCATTCATGCACCTTATGCCTTTTCGACCACTATTAGACACTCCCACCAAAAATAGTTAAGCATTCTCTAAATTTCTTCTTCGATAGATATGGGAAGGAGGAACACACTCATGCAGTACAAAGGAATAACTTGAGCAACATATTTAGTAAGCACTTTTTTCCTAGCATGTGACGAAGTTCCACTACTCCAACTTGTGATACGCTTCTAGATTCTATCCTTTATGTAATGAAAGATAGATTTATTACTTTTTCCAATCATAGAAGGAAGACCAAGGTATTGACCAATGTCAATACACGCTCGAACTCCAAGAATATTTGAAAGCATAATTTTTTAAGGCTCTTAAGCATTCCTGCTAAAGAAGATTTATGACTTATGAATGTTAATATGTTGCCATGAAGTTGTAGTTGTAGCATGGACTTTAAGAATGTCTTGCATAGCTCTAGTTTCTTCAACTAGAAATATTTAGTATTCATGTCTCCATCTCCGTTCAGTTACATCGGATTAGGATAAAACTATTTTATTTTAATATAAATTCGATTATAATTTGAGTTATGATATTTTCTAATTTCCTATTTAAATTTTGAATTAGTTTTAGTGTGCGAAAATTATTTGAGCAATCATATGGGTGGTTTGGGTTATGGTAGTGAATATACAATTATAATATATGTACTATATATATATATATATATATATATATATATATATATATATATATATATATATATATATATATATATATATATATTTGAATATATTATATCACTCTTAATTATTTTTTATTTTTGAGAAAATTTATTAAAGAGACTATAGTGGATCTCCAACCCTTACATTTACACATT
>JBBPBR010000001.1:40421687-40448001 GCA_037974775.1 Cicer pinnatifidum | reverse complement strand
GTGTTATATTATAACAACTTCTTTATATATTTTTTTCTTTTGGATTTAATAAATAAAAATTAATGAAAATAATAATAACAAAATTTGAATTTGATGTTTTTTATTTTAATTTGGGGTATTGTTTCTTTAACTTAATGTGTTTTGTTTGTTCAATTTAATTAACTTAATTTTATTAATATACTTTCTTTATTATTATTATTATTATTACTATAATTATTATTATTATTATTAAAATTAATAATATTATTAAAATTATTATTATTGATTATTAATGTATTTTATTTTATTAATAGTAATTTAAACTTTTAAATATTTTAATTATTTATAATTTATTAAATAATAATTAACAGTATTAATAAAATAAAAAAAGAAATATACATAGTAATAGATTGTCGCATTTCTAGGATGCAACCTTCTATTAAGGATGAAATTTTTTTTATTTCAAATCGTCACATCTTCAAATTGCGATCAACAACTGAATCTAAAAAATAAAATATTTGTGTATTATTTTTTGGAATTATGATATTTTAGTAAAAAAAAAAGTAAATTAAAAAGAAAAGTAAAAAATATCAACAAATTAAATATATTTTAAGCTTTGGAATCATATTCCTTTCTTTTGAACCCCACCACGAGATCTACCTTGAGTCACAAGTGTAAGTTATCAAAAAGGACAGATATATGTCTCAATCCATACATCTGCATCTATACGTCAAATCCATACTTGCATTGAATCCTCATATTGAAAATTCTAGCCAACAAAAAGCCACCCAAAAACAATATAAAACAAAAGTGCTTTCTTCTTTTTCTTAAAAATTTCTAAATACATATATTTAAATTAATTAATTTTGATACATATTTTAATCTTTAAATTTTCTAATAAAAAACACATCTTATAAACATTTTTAAAAACTTTAAACAATGAGAAAAAAAGTCAATTAAAACAAAAACTATTTAAAGAAATCATAATAAAAAAGTCAAAAGAAAAATGCATAAAAAAAAGTGGTTTTTTAATAAAAAAAAGAGTAAAAATAATTTTTCTTTTATTTTTAATATTTTTAAAAACTTTATACTAGTCAATTCAAATGTATACCATATATTTTTAGATTAATCAATTTAAATTCATAAAAAAAAACTATTTAAAAACATTGGAGAGAAGAAATCGCCTAAAACAAAAGCTACTTAAGGAAAAAAAGAAGAAAAAAAAAGCATAAAACAAAAGCCACCCACCATGATATTATACTCAATAATGGTTGGTGGGTTGGTAGTAACTCTTGGGGGTAGGAAAGGTAGCACCTGTTGTACTTTATTTGCCTACACAATATTTGCACGTGTCTTCCCCATGTGTTTTTATTGACAAAGATGTCTTCCCCCATATGTTGAATTATCCAACATCATACCATCTCCATCTCCATCTTGTAGGGACCGTCTCTACTTTGAACCATCCGATCAATTTTCATATGGCTTCCATTGCAACTTAGAAGTTGATGACAGTTTAGTTTATGAAAATATTTTAAAATTATATTTTTTTTAAATTTATGTTAATTTTATTTATAAATAAAGATATAACTGACTTTTAAAGTAAATAATTATCTATATATTTGTTTGGAAATGTAGTGGTTTATCCATTCTTACATTTCGATGCAGTTTTCAAAGTGAAAAATAAAAGTTTAAATTTGTAGTGTAAGTCTCATTGTGAATTTTTATCATAATATTATTTACTATGTTATTAAACAAATGAGAATGTCAAAAAATTATTTTTATTATTTTTGAATATTTGTTTTCATTAAGTTAAATTTTATTTTATTTTCATGACAATGACTTATTTCAAAAGCATATTTCTTCAAAATAAAATAAATATAAATTCTAAAATATAAAAACACAAAATTTCCTAACGTAAACGTAGCCTAATAATGTTGATAATTTTAAGTCAAAGGGAGATTGAAGTTAATGCAAAATAAAAAATATATAGATTTATTACCAATATATCTTAATTTAGATCCATATATAAAAAGATATATCTTAATTTAGGAAAACACGCTATTATAACAATGTCCTCATTGTTTTGGCAAATTATTATAAAAATATATTTTAATTTGACACGCTATTATAATAATGTCCTCATTGTTTTGACAAATTATTATAACCACTTCCTCCATTATTGCACATTATTATAACAACTTCCTCATAGTTTTTTTATCTAATAAATAAAAATTAATAAAAATATAAATTTGATGTATTTTTTCCTTCAATTTTTTATATTTTTTCTTTAATTTAACTTGTTTTATTGGTTTAATTTAATTAATATAATTTACTTTATTATTATTATTATTACTATTATTATTTTTATTAAAATTTAGAATATTATTAAAATTAAAATTATTATTATTTATTAATGTATTTTATTTTATTAATAGTTTTTTAAATTTTTAAATATTTTAATTATTTAGAATTTATTAAATAATAATTAACAAAATTAATAAATAAATAAAAGTACATAAAAAATGATTATATATATATCAAGTACATGGTCGCATTCCGGAATGCGACCTTCTATTAAGGATGAAAAAAAAAGGTTCTACATGGTCGCATCCTCAAATTACGATCAACAACTGAGATAAAAAAGTAAGACAATTATATATTATTTTTTTAAAGTTGGACATTTTGGGATTAAAAATAAAAAAAATATAAATGTCAAAATCACTAATTAATCTACTAATTTTTTTAATAAAAGTAAAAAAAAACCAATAAAAAATATTATAAAAAAATATTTAAACTTGTTAATTGTGAAATTTTATGTGCGTGTAAATGTTCCCAACAAGTCTCATTATTATACTCCAGTGACCCGAGAGGATCCAGCCCCCAATTTTTTACCACTTTTCATCTTATATAAGTCTTTTCCAAAAAAATAGATTAATTTGACTCACTTTGAATTAAATAATGACAATTAAAAACCCAAAAAAGGTTTGATAACCTTTCGAGGGAGTTAGCGGACAACTTGGCCTTTGCAACCAAGAGCAGTTGTACATTAATGTATATATAGTTATAAAAATCGTTTAATATAGTTATATATGGTTCAACATTTGGTCTTACATACCTTTGTAAAAAACCAGAAAAATTACCATATAATTAAGTCAAATTTTCAGATGAATAGAATTTTTTTTTTATTTTATTATTTTATACCATGATCGTAACTATTATTATTAAATAATTACTCCATTAATTGTTTGAATTAGTTGTTAGTATAAAATTATTTGTATTAAAGATATTTACACTTACTCTGTATATCGATATTAAGAAAAAAGAAACTATTCCTACCAACTTTGCCTTGAATTGAATCTAAATCCAAGATTCTGCTTGAAGTTATTTTTAAAAAAATTATATTGTAAAATATTATTCAATGATCTTGTACGATGGTATGCATGCTCTAATATAATATTGTTTATAAAAAATAATCAATGGAAAAGAAATACAGGGAATCACTGGATAAAATATATATAGAGAGAGAGGGACCAGTCACAAGCAATAATTGTATGATTTACTATGTGACCATTTTATTATATCAATTTAATACAATATACTTTATTAGAAAAAGCAGAAAAAACAACATGGGGACATCGAAAATCTGATGATACCAAACCGGTCCCGTTAAAAGCAGTGACGTGACCGTAAGATCGCCTACAAATCTAAATACGAGAAAATGCCAAACACAAACATATAAAGAAACCAAAATGTATTCTCAAAAATAAAAATAAATCAAAATGTAATAATAATAATAAATATAAATAACAAAAATGCATAAATACCCCTTTTATCTCAATAACTTTTACATTTGCAAAAAAGCTTAAAATAGAATATTTATAGTTTTTTGATGTAATATTAATTTCTTTTTTACTATATGTATATTATTTTTTTTTATTTTGTATTTATCATAATTAATATATATCCATAATTAATAAGAATATTTTGATAAAATTACTGTTTTTTTTTTATTTCTCATTTTTTCTTTTAATATGTGAAATTAGAGACACAACTCCATTCATTTGGTCCAATGAATATGGTGGGTTAAATGTTGCATGTTTATAGGTGATTTGAAATTGGTCAAATCTTCAAACAACAACAAGAATAATCAAAACAAAGCAAAACAATACAAACTTATATTTGAATGCAAAATACAAAATATGAGAGGAGGAAGAGGAGAGATTATCCTTTGTTTGTCAGTTTCATAGTGATTTTGGTTTGGTGTTTGTTGGTTTTCAGCATGCGGCGACTCTCATAATAAATATATTAATCATATTTTTTTCTAACATGTAACATGAAACAATATGTGTATCTAAGTTATAAATAAAGTAATCATCTTATAAATGGTTTAAAAGCTATTTTGTGTGTATAAGGATTATGAAATAATCAGCCATCTAAGTGATTTATAAAATATAGATTTTGATGACATACAAAAAGAGTTTAAAAAAGATAATTATGTTTTGAACTGAATGTATGATCTAAAATGAGATATAAATAAATAAATTAATTAAAATATTTATTTACGTGAGAAAATCACTTAATGTTAATTTTCAAAGAGATATGACGAAAATCCTCCTAATTGTGATGACGTGGAAAATAAAGAGGAAATAGTACTATTAACATTTTACAAGTCAAAAGATGTGTTAAGTTTAAATTGGATGTCAAACTATAAACCATTAAAAAAATTTATTCGGCCTAACAAAACCATTTATTTAAATAAATAAAATAATACATTTATTTTTTTTTATAATAAGTCGAAATTTACTCCTGTAAACATTATACATATTAATCTATAAAAAGACTCAAATATATAAACTATATAGCAACTAACTTTAAATATTTTTTGTTGTCCAAACATTAAATGTTCTAGTCATGCGTAAATTTAGTCCCCTTTTACTTATTAGTTAATTTTGTGAGAAGTCTAAGTAAAAATAAACTTTGAAATAAGTTTGATGACGAATCTTTAAACAACTAAAACTAGATCATTCTTTCAATAATGTTAGTCAAGTTCAATTGTTAAGGTCCAATTTAGTCAAGCTCCACCATTTAGGTCCAATTTAGTCTAACTCCACCATCCAGGTCCAACTTAGCTCAAATCCACCTTTCATGTCCAACCTAACTTAGTCCCAATTCAATTAAAATGTAGGTTCATATCACACTAAGCTCCAATTTTATCAATTGCATTAATATATTGTCTGTGTGAAAAGTTTTGGTCCTTCAAGGAAACACTTCATAGCTCGCCACACGTCTTGCACAGAAAGGGGTGTGGGTCGGGATGGAAATAAGTAAAGTCAGACCAAACTTTGAAATACCTAAGTTTGACATACGATTAGTTTTTTAGGCCTAAGTCTGACCTACGATCTATCATAGACTTTTTTTTCATTGGGTATGACCTGACCTTTTTAAAAGTATGACTTGACCTAGAAGACTATTTAAAAGTCTTATTCACATTAAAACATTTAAATGTTCTACTCATAGCATATGATACTCTTCACATACCAATATCGACGCACATATCTATATATATTAAACAAAAAATAATTTTTCTAACAAAATGATTTTTAAAAAATTTGAAGCAAACATCCTTTAAACCCTAAAAATTAATTTTTGGTTTCAAATAACATTTTTTTTTCCTGAAACAAACGCACCCATTGTTACCTCTCAAACAAATATGGAACGACTATTGAGTGATTGACTAATTGAACGACTATCAAATATGAAATGACTACTATGATTGCCTAATTGATAGAATTTAAAATAGGAAATAATATTATTAATATAATAATAAAAAAATAACATTAATAATATATATATATGCCGGCTTGTCAGACTTAATATATTTTTTTTATAAGCTTGAACCTGACCTATTTAAATAAATAGACTTTAAAAATCGCATGAGTCTAACCTTTTTGTTGAATAGGTCAAACTGTGTCAGGCCATAAGTAGGTCATGCCATAGGCCCCTGACGAACGACCTAACCTATTCACATCCCTAGGCGTGAGATATGCGTGCTACAATTCCACACGCCCAATATAGATGAGTTACATGATTAGGAGAAACCAACTCCAGATACTCTATGTAGTAAGGACTTTAGAGAAGCAATCTAATGGGACTTAAACAATGTATTTTTTTTTATCTTAGTCATTTTAGAAATTTTTTGGAGTTATTTCTTGTTTACTCTATACGACAGCTCACCTTTTGTATCTTGTGTTTACATACATGAACAACTACAATATATAAACCCAAAACAACTTTTTTTTTTTTAAAAAAAAAATCTCTAAAAGATAATTTATAAATAGACCGTATATATATATTTTTTTTAAATCTATAACAAATGGACATATAATTTTGAAGGTATATCAAAGACTGAAAAAATAATTAAATAACTAATATAAAATCGTGGTGGTCAAAGAATATTTTAAAGTAAGTTTCATTATTTATTCAATTCTAAATTGTAAATATGAAGTGATACCATATTTATTATTTTTTGATATAATAAAATTAATAATAATATACAATAATCCATTGTCTAAAAAATAATATAAAGTAAAACTAGTAATCCAAATTTAATAATTTGTTTTACCATGTAAGTTATCTCTTTTTTTATTCCTATTATTTTGGATTAGGTAAGACTCAATCTAAAACTTACAAATCAAAATAAGTAAATAATTCAAAACTTCTCGTACGGTTAACCTCCAAAACACAGCTAAAGTAAAATTAAATTTTGAGAAAATAATTTAATTTATATATAATATAAAAAGTTTTTACATTTTCCATCGATTATTAGAGTTATGTGATGAATAATATTTTACTTCTACCCTGTCAGTAAAGAAAATTTGTGGAAAACATTGACATATGTGTAGGACCATCCGCAATAGGACAAAAATATATATATATATAGAGAGAGAAAAAGATCATTTTGTCAATTTCCATAAGAAGCTCCGCTGAGAAATAACAAATATTCATAAAAGCGAGTAAAAAAGTGCTTATTAAATTCTATTAACAACTTCAAGATTCTTTCTTTTTATTATTTCTTCTTGTTGTTGTTGGGGCAAAAACCAGGGCACATTCTTCATTTTCTAGGGTTTTTGCTCATTTCACCATCTTCAATGGCCGCTTCTTCTCTTCTCAGATCTACTCTTGTCTCTTCATCACCTTCATCCTCCGATCGCGTCAGGGTATCTTCTTCTTGTTATCTCATTGCACCGCAGATTCTCATTTTTTTTACTCGCTTTTTGCATTTTCATGAAATCGTTCTGTAACTTTTGAATTCGGTTTGGATGCTATATGTTTCGGTTCATTATCTGTTATTTGTCAATGTTTGGTGTTTGAATCTTATACTCTGAAAAACAACACTTTTTCCGATTCTCTTATGTTTTTCGTTTTTTGTTCTGCATTCTGTCGGAAAACAAATCACAACTTTGAGCTATGCTTTGACTTGTTTTGATTCATATAATTCATTTCTCATGTTTTATTTTGTTAGTATTATTTATGTTTTATTTTATATTTTTTCTTCTTGTTTAGGTTTCGAAATTTTAAATTTACTTTTGGATTTGGTTAATTTTTTTTTTTTTTTTAATAATAGATTTGGTGAAAATCTATGTCTGGTTACTCAGAAAATAGAGCAGGAGGAGACTTTGTATTATTTTATTTTGGATTAAATAATTTTTAAATCCTAAAATGTGTACCTTTACCGTTTTAGTAAATAAGAAATCGTTACAAACGTGTAAAATGATTGTTTTTGGTTTTAGGCAGTATAATATTTGATTCAGGTTGGAAGTAATATTGTTTGAACAGATTGAGGATGAAATTGGTTTTGATAATATGTGCATCAAATTGATTTTAGGTGTTAGACGTGACTACAATTTTATTTTAACCATTGTAGAGTTTTTTTTTTCTCTAATCATTGTAGTGTTATTCCAGAACAAAACTTCCTATTGGCAGGGACACTATTTCCTATGTTTTGTGGATTAAAAAATGACAATTTTGGAGATAAACCGGGAAAAGTTCATGTAACATGGACTAAAATGTTAATTAAGCTTATTTTTTGAAACCATTTTCTGGGATGTTTGTTGAGATTGTGTGAGAGATGCTGAGGAAAATTTTCTGCTTGTGACACTGACTCCTTCATTGTTATGAAGAGTTTCCATCTAGTAGTTATTACTCTCATAATTAGCTTATCATTTCAGAGCTAGTGCATTTGTTTGTATTTTCTAGATGTTAAATCTTATTAACATGTCTGTATGTATGATTCAGGGGTTTAGCAGTGCCTCAAGTATCAATTCAAAATCTACGAGGCTACAAAACAGCATATTTGGAACTTCAATTTCATGTGAATCAATCGTCTTACAGTTGAGTTACACAGAATTTTAATCAGTGCTCTTATCTCTCCTCTGCCTGGTTCTGCTTCTTTAATAGTATGTTGTGTTATTAGTTTTGTTCCTTATGTATTGTATCGTTATTTGCCCCCCAGAAACTGCAATGCCCGGAGTATACAGCCTATCAGAGCTACAGCAACGGAAATCCCTCTCCCTGTACAAAGTAAGGATATAGTATAATTATTTCGCGTGTGTTACAGTGAACATGCAATTTCTCGATTCTTACCTGTTGTTATCTTGTCTGTTAGAGTCAAGCAGTGCTGGGAAGACAAGAGTTGGAATAAATGGTAACTTTCTTGTTATGACTTATGCAAGTTCTCTTAGATGTTTCCTCATTCTTGTAACAACTTGCACTATTAACTTTTATTACATCCAATTTTGTGGCAGATACTTAAAAACTTATGAAAGATTACAAGCTTTGCCTTCCATACCATATTTTATGCTATCTCGGTTTCATTTAGGATATGATAGTTGGTTGAAACACATACCTGGAACTGATAAAACTGCTCTTGAGTGCTGTTGTTGTTTCTTTATTTTTTTTCATGTGAGCGTTTCTTGGATCGTCCCTACTATTACAACGTAACTGCTGTTGTATATGATTGTGACATGCTTAAGTTTTTTTTTTTAAATATTCCTTAGACTGTAGAATTCCTCAATAGGCGGACAATCCTACTGTGGATCATATGATCTGATGGACTGGAATGTGTATTTCAACATGAAAATTTAGGATGGTACTTTTTGAAATCCTTCATAGGAGATGTGCTAAGATATTTGCTGGTGTATAGCATACTGAAGCGTCCATTTGTTTTTAAAAAAAGTGATTCTATGATACAACCATTTTTGAGAGTTTTTTTGTTTGTCTTAATGTTATAAAAACCAGTGAAACAATTTTTTTTTTAAGTTTCTTCCTTTTTAAAAGACTTGCACAATGTCATTAGTTTCTTAAACATATCTTTTAATTGAAATCATTTTACAAAAATGTATAAATGTGTCCTCAGTTATGAATGAAAAACAACTTAATATTTCATTTTATATTTTAATTTGGTGTTAGGAATTTGCAAATAAGTGCATGAATTTTAAATAACTGTTAACGCGTACCATTCATGAACTAGTTATGCAACAGGTGAAAACTTTGTTACAAAGCATGAAATATATCCTTAGAAAATTTCAACTTGTCTTGATATAACATATATATTTTATGCTGAAATGTGCAGGTTTTGGTAGAATTGGAAGGTTGGTGTTACGGGTAGCTACTTCCCGGGATGACATTGATGTTGTTGCAATTAATGATCCCTTTATTGATGCTAAATACATGGTATGTATATTATGCACAGAACATTTCATTCCATTCCACAAGATTAGATGTTCTAAAACATGAAGAGAAATAAGTGTGTGTATTGTTGTTCACTTGTACTCCTACTTTTTATTGAATTCATCTTCTGTTTCTTTATTTTGTTTATATTCTTTTTAATTCAGTTATTGTGGGCACTCTTATCATTTTGTCATTTATTGTTCAGGCGTACATGTTCAAGTATGATTCTACTCATGGACCATTCAAGGGAACTATTAAGATTTTGGATGACACTACTTTGGAAATTAATGGGAAGCAGGTTAAAGTTGTGAGCAAAAGGTATCATAAATTGAGACCTGATAATTGAAATTGATGTTACAAGTATGTGTTAATTACAGAAGTATAAAATATTGGTTTAACTTGTATGAACTTTTTTTTCTGTACTCAGAGATCCTGCAGAGATCCCTTGGGGTGATTTTGGGGCTGACTATGTCATAGAGTCTTCCGGAGTTTTTACAACAATAGAGAAAGCTTCATCACATTTGAAGGTTGCTATATTCACTTACATGTTCATTTAGTGTTTTCTCTATCTTCTTCCCCTTTGCCACCTGGAAATCTTAATTTGAGCTCTATCTTTTTTGACTGTAGGGTGGTGCCAAGAAAATCATAATATCAGCTCCATCTGCTGATGCGCCAATGTTTGTGGTAGGGGTGAACGAGAAGACGTACAAGCCCAACATGGACATTGTTTCTAATGCAAGCTGTACAACAAATTGTCTTGCTCCTCTTGCCAAGGTTTGATCGCATTGTGTAATGCTGATTTAATTGAGTTTCCTCCTCTTGAAGGAGCTGGACAATGATAACTGCTAGAAAATTCTTAGTGCTTTTGGGAATCCCTAAATGGGGAAGTCTGACAACATCTGTTTAACGAGTTTCTTTGACATGAAATATAAATTTTTCTCCTCTTGAAGGACTTGGACAATGATAACTGCTAGAAAATTCTTAGTGCTTTTGGGAATCCCTAAATGGGGAAGTTTGATAACATCCGTTTAAGGAGTTTCCTTGACATGAAATATAAATTTTTCTCTGTCCTTCAACTTATTTTGCCACAATCTCTCTTGATATATTATTCTTTTCTTCAAGGATATATCCAGGAATTGACTTTTTTCTTCAGAAAAGTTGTGATAAAATGTTAAAATAAAAACTAATAGGTTCATAAAATTCACAGACAATTGATTCATCATCAAGTTTTTCTGTAGTATCTCTTCCATTACAAGGAATCAAACTATTAAGAGAAGAGAACTTCATGGAATTAATGCTGATCTATCTGAATCAATTAAGCCTTTTTGACAGTAATTATGCGACTCATTGTGATTTGATTCAACCTGAGCGCCTGGCTGTGGGAATCCAACTTGATGCTTCCCCTTCATTTGTATCTTATTTCACTTGTTATCAGAAACTTGTATACAAGCATCTAATTCTTATATAAACTATTCATAAGGTGGTTCATGAGGAGTTTGGCATAGTTGAAGGTTTGATGACCACTGTGCATGCAACTACAGGTATATTGCACATTTGCTAGTTAAAGCCTCTGCTGTCCTTTTCTCTTTTGGATGAAACCACCACTCTACAGGTTCAGAAGTGACGTTTTTAACATCTAATTGTGTTTCTCTTTGCTCAGCAACACAAAAGACTGTAGATGGTCCTTCAATGAAGGATTGGAGAGGGGGAAGAGGGGCGGCTCAAAATATAATTCCAAGTTCAACTGGTGCTGCCAAGGTAAAAGATGGACAACAGTTGAATGATTCTGTGCTTATCATATATCTATATTTATTAAATTGGTTTTGTACTTTATGAAATTCCCAGGCCGTTGGAAAAGTTCTTCCTGAGCTAAATGGAAAGCTCACTGGAATGGCATTTCGGGTACCTACTCCTAATGTCTCTGTTGTGGACTTGACTTGCCGGCTTCAAAAGGATGCTTCCTATGAAGATGTTAAAGCAGCAATTAAGTATGTCTCTTACATTTCTGCTCTGGCATATATTCTCTCTTGTTGAGTTGTTTTGTGCTAATCCTTGGTTTGGTTTCTATGATTTTGCTACTGAAAAAAATTAAGGCATGCTTCAGAGGGACAATTGAAGGGAATTCTTGGATACACAGATGAGGATGTTGTCTCTAATGACTTCGTTGGTGATTCAAGGTAAAGTTAATGTCACTGTATTTGAAATATAAATCACTATCAGCATCTTCAACAAAACAGACTCTTGTGCCTTTTATCAAGTAACATGCTAAAATGTGGTATTATGCCCATCTTGAGTTTCATAATACAAATGAATTGGGTTAATTATTTTGGTTGGAAAGTGAGATACCATAAAGCATAAGCTGGCTATGTGTTTAAAACAAATTTTAAATTGCCATGAAACTTAATCTTTTATATATCTCGTTCTCCAATAAATCTGTTAGTTTTGAGTTTGTTCTGTTGTGTTGGGATATGTTTGTTTGTCAAATAAAGGGATTATTTTAATTGTATATCTCTTGAACAGGTCGAGTATCTTTGATGCCAATGCCGGAATTGGCCTTAGCAAGTCCTTCGTGAAGCTGGTCTCATGGTATGACAATGAGTGGGGTTATAGGTATGACTACTTAAAGTAACATCTAAAACTTTTTTGCATACATGTATGGCATTTTTCAAAACTGAACCTTTTGCTCATATTTTGAATTGTATCCATTGCAGCAACCGAGTGCTTGACCTTGTAGGACATATGGCACTGGTGGGAGCCCACAATTGAAACCAATAGTGTCTCTTACTGTTGGTGTTGCGATTCTGATCTTTACTTGAGTTAGGTTAAAAATTAGTAGCTGCTTAGGTTCTCAGATTTTGGTTTTGATGTGATATTTATAAGATTGCAGACATTTCTGGAGCCCCTCCAGCAGAGGAAGAAGTAGATGATCATATCATATACGTTGAGAATAAAATAAAAGTCCTCGTTACATGTCTGAAATTCATCTTCATATACCGGATGGATTTTACGCATTTTTTGTATTATTGTGAAGTATTTTTTATTTTATTTTTGATTAAGTGAAGTCTAGTCCTTTTGAAATTATAAAATTCGTTCTCAAATTCTCGCACCTATTTGTACTTCTTCTTCTGTTCCAGATTTGCATCCATGCATTTAGTTGATATCGCTCCAATTATTATCATGCACAAGAACTAACATACATTAATTGATTAATTCTTAAAAGAAAAGACTACTCAAGCAGCCATTGTACCCTTTTACATATATTACAAGTAATGCCAAACAAACAGTACACGATAACAAGCCTGTAAAATAAATGTCACCTTATAAGACCCAAAACTAGCCGGGCTGCTACTGTAATTCAAATATCCATCTATTGTTGCCGCTAAAGTATTTGATGAGTTGTGAACCGTCCTGGGCCACTTGAATTGGATAAGTCGATCATTGATCATACTGACCTGTTACTGATATTCAACACTTAAGAAACTTATTAACTGTTGTCAAACCAGAATCTGTGAAGATTCAGCCGCATAATAAAAGCCTAATCCTCTTGAAGAACAATAAACAACTGCCCTAAGTCTCAAACAAGGGATAGCATGTGACAACTTGATGCTAATAAACATATAAACATGCTATTCAAAATTAAACCTTGTACCGTAGACTTATTTGTTGAACTGTTAAACTCATGAGTGTTTCTTTTATCACTCATTGGGGTTGTGTTTGATCCCTCCCAGTTTGTCAAGAAGGAAGACTTTTATTGTCTGGAAGCAAAGAATGAAGCGTTTATGGAACAAACAACTAAGAATCATGAGAACATTCAGACCGACCTTAGTTTAAATTTAGGTAGGCTGACCAATTCCAACATTTAGTATTTTGTTATTGATGTTTTTCATTTGTTTTGTAATTTCTTTGTTTTCTCTTTTTGTCTCATAGGAGGATAATGCATTTTTTGAGAACTACTTTTTAATACAAATATCACTTCTTATGTTCTTTCTCCATTTACTACTAACGCTCATCTTTCAGAATATCCTTTCTCTTGCGAATTAAACATGCATATGTTAAGGGGGAGCCTCGTAAATAGTTTATGATATTATTTATTTATTTTTTTAATTAAAAAAAATTTTGTTCTCAAAAATAGATGTTTTTCATCATAAAAAAGGGAGAGATTTTTAAAAGGAAGTTGGTTTGAAGAACTATGACCCTTACTTATTGATGACAACAAAATTATTTTGTGAGAACAATTTAAAGCACTAATGTTTTGATTAAGTATGCAGTTTTCAGACCTAGGGAATATCATATTATCCTACAATGTATCCTTTGGTGATTGGACTAAGATAAAGAAACACTAAGATTTCACTCTAAGTTCTTTAGTTAAGTCTGGGAATGCATTATGCTACACGCGTTTGGTGCTAGTGCAAAATACAAGTAATGCTCAGATTCATTTTCATATGATTACAACAACAAGCATCTGATTGTCAACCTTGGATAATCACATCAAACATTTAATCTTCTGACGCATGTAAACAATGTATGTTATGATGAAAGTTAATACTCTAATAGAAGGCAATGCTCTGATGATAGTCTATGCTCTAAAGAAGACACAATTCTTGCTCATTCTCTGATAAACACCTTGAATTTGCTTTGTGTTAGAAGGTCTATGAGATATACTCTAATCATCATATCCTCCGCTCCTTCTATCTTTGTACCAAGAAACGTAGAATCAATTACAACCAGAACAACGACTAGAAACCCTAATGATCTCTATAAAAAGACGTGCAATCCTTACTCGGAAAACACAAGAAACAGTGCGCTGCAATAAACATAATACATCTGCCTATGCATCCTATTCTTAAAATTTGTTTTACATAGTGCTGAGAAATATTTTTGAGAGTACAATTTTGTAAACACCCTATTGTGAGAGATTATTTTCAGAAAACTTAAACCTATTCTTTTGTAACCTCGCACAGTAGTGGCTACATCACTCAACAACTTAACTGCACTAAACTAGAAGATTGATAAGAATCGCACACAACCAGTTTGACTAGTAGGTGCTTAGTGGAAGTGTAATTCAGTGGTGAATTAGTGGATTAAATCCTTCAATTTGAAGGGACCAAATGTAGCTACCGTGTTGCTGGTGAACTAGTTAAATTGGCTGTGTTATGGTGTGTTTCTTTTTTATTTATCCCCCTGTTCTTTCACTTTAGTTCATTTTTTTTATAAATGCTTTTAAAATAAAACACAATTCAAAACCTTTTTTTTTTTTTTTTTTTTTTTTTTTTTTTTTTTTTTTTTGTGTTTATCGTTTTTTAAGATTGACTAATAGGTGTTCAATGGACGTATGATACTTTTGGTGATTAGTGGATTAAATTAAATCCTTCAGAGCGGAGGGACTTGACGTAACTGCTGTTAGAACCAAGTTGGTTTGAAGAAATTTTACCCTTACTTGTTTGGATGATAACAAAATCAATTTGTAGAACAATTTAATGCACTATCATTTTGATTGAGGGCGCGGGTCTTAAATCAAGTGAATTATATAGATTTTTATGTTGTATCCTCTGATAATTGGACGAAGACAAATGAACAACAAGACTTCACATCACTCTGTTTTTCTAAGTCTGATGCAATCGCTTTAACACACGCCTCTAATGATGCTAGTGACGGTCTGTGTTGGCTGACTCCAATAATGCAAACAATGCTCTTGTTCTAGTGACTCTGGAAATACATGATATGTTTTATTTCAGTTACCTCTATTAAACACATTTACGCTCTGATCGTCTCCCTCTGATAATATTGACAAAGTAAGCGATCTTATGTCTCTAATACGCTTAACAAACAAGTGATTGTCTGCCTCTGATAATCACATCATCACTTCAAGCATCTCATCATTTAATTTTCAGTTATGTCGTATGCTCTGAAACAAGTCAACTCTATGATAAAAGTCAATGCTCCAAAGAAGACAAAGCTTTTGTGCATTATGTGATAAACATCTTGAATTTGCTACTTGTGAGAAGATCTTAAGACATGCTGTGATCATTGTATCCTCAACTTCCTAACTGTTTTAAACAAGATACACTGAATCAATTACAAGATCCTCTTTAGAAAGTTTCTATGGTAAATAAATCTAAAAAGATACGATACAAAACTTCATGAATCATGCTGATTTCTTGCAATTAGGGCAACAATGAGAAACCCTAATCGATATCTATAAAAAGATGTTTATTCCCACTAGAAATATAAGAAACACACAAGCTATAAACACATATGAAATCTTGCTCATAATTATTTTTTTCACTTTAGTGTTGAGAAAAGTTTTTTAAGCAATAAATTTGTAAACACTCTCTATGAGAGCTAATTCAGGAAAACCCAAACTTTTTCTTTTGTAACCTAGCCCAATGGTGATGCTTTCTTCAACAACTTAACTGTACTAATATAGAAGGTTGAGAAGATTGAACACAATCAATGTGACTAGTAGGTGTTCAAGTGTAAGTTTGATTCTAGGGCGAATTAATAGATTAAATCCTTTAGGATAAGAGACTAGATGTCACTATCATGTTGGTGGTGAACTAGGATAAATTGGATGTGTCTTTCTGCTATGTTTTTATTTACCTATCCTGCTTTCTTTACTTTAAAGTAGCCACACGAAAAATATTTTAAATAGGAAACACGATTCAAACTCTTATTTTCTTGTGTTTTTCCGTTCTACAATTGCCGTGTTGGTGGTGAACCAGGATAAATTGACACCTATTTATCATTTGTGTTATCTAAAGTTTATAAAACCTTAAAAACACAATTCAAACCCCCAATTTTCTAATAATTTTCTCTATTCGATTGACACCAAAACTAGGTCTCAAGGTTGAGAGTTTACATGTGTTTGAATAAAAATCTTATTTTTATTAGTATAGTTACTAACTCTAGTGATGAATCTACAATAGAAAATGTTAACATGCCTCCTCTGTTTGAGGAAGAGAGATTTGAATAATGTAAGTAAAGGTTGAGAAGTTTCTACATCTCACATGGTCATGAACTCTCAGACATAGTCGATGATGGGTATGAGGCTCCCAAATATGTTACTGGCGTTGGAATACCCAGAAAAGAACTCAATGCTGATCAAAAGAAACAATACAAGATGATAATAAAGCTAGAACTTTATTGATGAATGCAATCACGTTCAAAGAGTTCGACAAATGCAACAGTAAAGAAACAACAAAAAACACTTTTGATGATTTGGTCCTCAACTATGAAGGAAGTAAACAAGTGAAGGAAGCTAAGGCAAATTTGCTTGTTAAAAAGTATGAATTTTTTCAGATGGAAGATGTAAAATGTTATGCAAATTCCAAACCTTGGTATCTGAATTAATGGTTTTCTAAAAGAGTTACACTACAACTAATTATACAAAGAAGAAACTCATAATTTCACCTAGTAAATGAATGTGACACCATAAACTCCAAAATAATATATATAATAAATTAGACTATATTCTTTTTTTATAAAAATTCGAAGTGGATAAATTAAAAAAATTTCAAAGGAAAAATAAACTTTTACAAGTGATTTAATATATCTCATTATAACATCAAAACATATACGAGAAATTATTGGTTTTATTTTTTATTTATTTATTTATTTTATTGAAATATCCCCCATTCCCTTCCCATTTTTTTTCAAAAAATTAACCAAATTTCTCTACTTTCGAAATAAAATACCAATTTGCCTTACTTTTTTGCACTTTTAGGAGGTCGTATCCCCGAGATGCAACTAATTGAAGGAATAATTTTTTTTACGCAGTAGGAGGTCGGATCCCGGAGATGCGATCATGTACTAAGTTTATTTTTATTTTTTACATTTTAACATTTGAATAATTGTTAATTTAATTGATAAAAATAATTAAAATATTTAAAAAACGAAATTATATTAATAAAATGAAATAAAATACATTAAATTAAAAAAAATACATAAAAAATGATGCGGTTGAATAGATGTGCCAAAATAAATAACGTGTCTGATAGCGTTTTAGCAAGTGTACTGAATCGTTGCAAGTAATAATAAAACGGTAGTACCAAATGTCGAACTTAAGGACTTCGTTTTACTATCGAGTTGTATTTAATTACTAAAATTGAACAAAAAATTTCTGAATTGATTGAAATAATATTTAAAATTAAAAACAATAGTAATATTGATTCTTTATTATGAGAAAAATATTGGGGATGAGTTTCACTTTGAATCCAACCTTGGTGTCTAATTTGATCCTTGTTACTAAATTCCTTTATAAAAAATTTTGTCGATTTTTTTTTAATTATTTTTGCCCTAATGTCTAAGTGACAAAACCTTTAATTCCAAAGTAACCCCTAATTCCTTAGTGGGTATAAGATTAGAATTAAGTGTTATCGTACATGAATTCTCTTGTTAAACTATTGCCTTTACAACTAATTTAATTGGTTTCATGACCTGCATCTATCCCTAGACTATAGTATCATGAATTTCTCATCTCAATCATTCGTAAAATCCACTCCCGCTTCAAAATACGAATCGTAGAACATTTTAAAGTTGATCAAGCAATAAAAAGCATTAAGCACAAAGATGAGAAAAATAATTCAATAAACTCATTCATATAACTAAAAATAAAATCAGAAAAATAAGGGTTTAATCTTGTTACACTCATCCCTAACAAATAATGTTTAGTTACTCATGACAAAGATAGAAAAGATAGAGATTAGAGAAGAATTACAAGAAATATTCATGAATGATTCTTGATAAAATTGCTCAAGTGGTGTTAGAAACGGTTGTTTTTGAGTTTTTCTGCTAAGGCATAAGTCTCCAAACTTCCCAATAGTAAAAAAGATCCCTAAAAAGTGGAAAAAAACGTGTTTTTATATATTCAGCCGCGTGGCAAGCTCCCCAAACATGGAATTTGAGCATCAGGCGCATGTGGAGAGATTTAGGAAGGCCGAAATGCACCCCATGCGTAGGTTTTTGCACTTTAGGCACACAACATCTGGTGCCTGACTTATACTGCAACTGTCTCATCTTTAGATTCTGAATTTGGTTCCGGTGATTTCATGAGAGTTGTAGCTATAGATCTTAGCTTTCATTTGCACTTGGTGTTACTCCAATTGGACGTCTACAACTCCAAATATGTCTTAAATACTCCACATAGGTCATGTTGATTTCTCACCTAAATTTAGCAATGCACTAAAACAAAGAAACAACGCAAAACTTCAAAAAATCTCTACTTAATCAAGGAAATAAGAACATAAATATTTCATTAAATCAAAGAACCAAAATCATCAAAATATATCAAATAACTTCTTCAATTAACTAATGATTAAAGATAAATAAGACTAAAAACAATGAAAAGCATGCATATGATAAAGAGTTATCAATGTCGCTAATATTTTACTTTGCAGATACAATAGCAACATAATTTTATTTTATTAACAACCATTTGTTGTTTTTACTCCGATCTTATAGATAAAAAATAATAAAAATAAAATATTATTAATGTAATAAAAAATAATAATAAAAGTTTTTAGAAAGAAAAAACCCTAGTGAAAGTTGTACATTCCTTGGTGAGAATTTGATCTCCTAGTCAAGGGAAAGACAAGGAACCAATTCTCCATCTATTGCAGAAGCAAAATATATTTAATCAGCCAATTGCAACATTCAACTGATATGGATGAAACATCAACCGAAAGACTACAAAATAAACGAGAGTAATATTTCTATCTTATGTGATAAATTTTTGTTATGCGTTTAAAAAAAAAACGTATTTTATATTCAAGGGAAAAATATATAGAGATTGCACATCACTTTGTAAGAGATTATGTTCAAAAGAGTATTTTAGACATTAAATTTATTGACATTGATTATTAGTAGGGAGATATTTTTATAAATTTCCTTGCTGAAGATAGATTTAATTTTATAAAAAAATTTAAGCATTTAACTTTTAAAAGAGTAATGTTGGAATCTATGCTTTTGCCTCTGGTCAACCAAACTTCTTGGTTAAATATGTATGCTTTTTCTTTGATGAATTTAATTTTTCTTTGTATGTGGTTGATTAAAACTTAATGTATTCATTATATGAACAATTTTCTTGAAAGTTGTGTGTGGTTATGTGATATTCTGGCACACATTGTCTTTCCTTTCTTAAAACGTGTGTGATAGTTATTGCTTTTAATTTTTAAAAATTTAAACGTTTTTATATAAAAAAAAAATACTCAAGTCATTCACTACTCTCAATCTCACAAGGTAAAGCATTGGATAGAAATATTTATTTCATAAAAGATGTCATACAACAATAACATCTGAGATATGACTTTTGTAGACTAACACAAAAACGGTGATTACGAATCTTTTGCATATTGTTATTTTTGTGGGGAAAATCATCAAAGTGATCACTGTGAGGGGTATGGTTTCATTTCAAATATAGAGCAAGAAGAGCATGCAAATCATAATTTTGACAACAACTTTCAACTCCAAAATATTTGGGTGAAGGACCAATCAAATTTCATTTCATAAATTTGAAGTTGAATATAAGAATCTTGTGGGCATAGATTTCTTTGAGTGCTGTAGTGGGACATAGATTTTGCACATACATTAACCTTTTCACAGAATCAACCCATAATTCCTTAAGCATATTTTTCTCTAAAAGCATGCTTCTTACCATGTTCAACAGAGTTCTACTTTTCCTATCACCCAACCCATTTTTTTGGGGTGTGTAGCATGCAATCAACTGTCTCTTTATTCCACTAAAGATGCAAATATATTGAAACTCCTTTGAGGCAAACTCCCCACCTCTGTTAGTCCTCCAACATATAATCATACCATACATTAAAATTCTTTTTCAACTTAAGCTTTCAAAGGTTTAAAATATTATAAGGTTGCATATTTTCCAATAAGAAGAAAAAACTAAGTTTTCCTGCTAAAATCCTATAAAGGTTATAAAGTACCTTTTTCTAGTGTGATAATATGGTTTGATTGGACAACAAATGTATGCGTGCACTATTAAGTTCCTTGATAGAACTCAAAAGCTAAAGATAATTGTTTGTCCATAGTTTTTATTGATTGAAAGAAAATGATACAAAAGAGCGGGCATGCTCCTATAACGGTAGAAATCACTGAATTTCTAATTTTGCCAAAGATAATTTCAAAATGGTGAAAACCTTTATTTGTAGGCTGATTATACAAGGGATAAGATTCAAGAGCACTACCTAACAACTAACAACAAACCACCTAACTATTAAACAATAACTACTAACAACCTAAACCATAAAATAAAAACATCATTATTTCCTATTATTTTTTCTGTGATAAACTAGTAAAGGTTTATTCCTATTTACATCTTCATTATTCCTATCCATACCTTCCCCTTCAAGCTCAACCTTGTTATCAAGGTTGAATTCTGGAAATTGATTTTGGATTATATCAATATCTTCCCAGGTGTCCTCCTCTTAAGGCTTTTACTACCATTGATTTAGCACTTGTTGCCTTTGTTCTCCTTGATGTTGTATGGTTTTTCTGCCCAACTCATTTTTTCCAACAACCAACTTTAATTGCAAAACGTGGAAAACCGGATGAATACGAGCCTCTGTTGGAGGTTAGAGTTTAAAGTTGTCTTCCAATTTGTTTTAACACCAAATAAGGACCATAATACTTAGCTGCCAATTTAGGATGAAGTCATTTTGGCATAGTAACCTGCCTGTGAGGTCTGAGTTTTAAGCAAACCCAATCTCCTTCTTTAATCTTGGATAATACTTAGCTGCCAATTTAGGATGAAGTCATTTTGGCATAGTAACCTGCCTGTGAGGTCTGAGTTTTAAGTAAACCCAATCTCCTTCTTTAATCTTGGTGGGTTTTCAACGACCCTTTGAAAATTTGATCATTTGTTGTTGTGCTATCCCAAATGATATTTCACTTGTCTCAACGCTTCGTCTCTGGTTATCTAGTCTTGTGCCACTACTTCCACTATAGTTTACTCGGGCACAAATCGTGCTAATGATGGTTGTGGATTGCTATAAACTGTTTGAAAAGGAATGCACTTGGTAGCCACTAGTATTATACCAATATTCTGACCATGGTACCATATTTGCCCAATTTTTTGGTTGTTCTGAACTAAAACAACACAAGAATGTTTCCAAGGTTTGGTTAAGTACCCTCGTTTGTCCGTTTGATTTAGGATGATAAGATGTACTAATTTTCAACGTAGTCCCTTGCCAGCTAAAGAGCTCCCTCCAGAATTGACTCAAGAAGGTTAGATCTCTATTGCTTACTATAGAAGCTGGTACACCATGATGCCTTACCATTTTCCTTCACGAATATTTCAGCAATGGAGCGAGTCGAGTAAGGATGCTTTGTGAAAATAAAATGACCATATTTGCCGAGTCGATCCACCACCACTAATAGCGCGTCAAATCCCTTGTCCTTAGGAAAGCTCACATTGAAGTCCATACTAATGTCTTCCCAAATTATATTCAAAATCGGTAATGGTTGGAGCATCCCCTCCGGAGATGATGCTTGATACTTACTTCGTGGGCAAATGTGGCATGTAAAAACGTAGTCGTTGATTGTTGTTTTCATGCCAATCTAAAATAACTATTGAGCTAGTCGTGTGTACGTGCGAAAAACCCCATAATGACGTTTTATTAGAGAGGTATGAAACTCATGCAACAACTTAAGTATCCAACTAGACTTTGGTGGCATAACCGATCTTCCCTTATAATACAAACTTCCATTTTCCAAAGTATAGTTGCCATGTGACTTAGGCCTCTCCTTCAATTCTTCACACATTTTTTTTTGCACATGATTCTACTTAACCTCTTCACCTATGAGGTTTATATCCTATCAAAGGGGTCTAGTCACCACTTTTAACTCTAACTCGTCAGATTTTCTCGACAAGGCATCATCAACTTTATTGGTGCTTCCTTTTTTGTAGATAATGTCAAGCTCATAACCCAATAATTAGGCTAACTAGTTTTGTTGATTTTTGTGTGGTGATTCTTTATTCAAGGAGGTACCGTAGAATTTTCTGATCTGAGTAGACTATAAACTTCCTCCCAATTAGGTATGGCCTCCAATGGTGAATCGATAAGACCAATACCATTAACTTCGTTTCAAAGATAGATTTGCAAGGAAATAATTTGCCAGTGCTTTGCTGAAGAAAGCAATTGGCCTATTGTTTTGAGTAAGCACAACACCAATCCCTTGCCCCGACACGTCCCACTCAATGCTGAAAGTTTGATCGAAATATGGCATAGCCAACATCGAAGCTTTTGGGACCGCCTCTTTAAGTTTCGTGAAGGTTGCTGTACTATCTGAATTATTCCACTGGAAATTCCCCTTTTTTCAGCAAATCAATCTACGAACACACTATCTTTCCATAGTTGTATATGAATCTCCGATAATACCCAATCAATTCCAAAACCCTCACAACACTTTGATTGTCTTAGGAATCGACCAATCAAAAACTGCTTCCATCTTTTTGGGATCCGTAGACACTCATTTTTCAGAAATAAGGTGCCCTAAGTATCCTACAGTGGTATGACCAAATTCACACTTCTTTAAATTGGAATATAATTGTTGCTGCTGCAGAATGTGTGATATACGCTTCAGGTGGCTTAAATCTTCCCTCTAGGACTTACTATAAATGAAGATGTTGTCATAGAAAGCTAATACAAAATTTCGAGGATACGGCTGTAAAGTACCGTTCATGGCTCATTGAAAAATGGATGTGGCGCTGGCTAAACCAAGCGACATCACTATAAATTCATAGTGAGCTTGGTGGGTTGGAAAATCTATTTTGTGGACATATGCTTCATGCATCCTTATCTGATGATATCGCAACCTCAAATATATTTTGAAAAATACCTTGCTCTGTTCAATGCATCCAACAATTCTTCGATAACTGGAATCGAAAACTTATCCGGAACAATAGCCTTGTTTAAAGCACGATAATATCTATAAAATCTCCAACTCCCGTCTTTCTTTTTAACCAAGATAACTAGGCTTGAGTAAGGAGTGTTACTTGGTCTGATTATTCCAGACTGAAGTAAATCACCAAAATGTTTTTTGATCTCGTACTTCTGTAAATGAGGGTACCGGTAAGCCTAACATTAACTAGATCAACACCCGTCTTGATGGGTATTTTATGATATGCGTCACAGTTAGGGGCAGCCCCATAGGTTCAATACCGATCCTCTGAAATCTCATCCAGAATTTGTTGCAACCTTTTCCTCTGTGATTTTGGAAGTTTCACTTTAACCTTCTGACATGTCTCTTTTGTTTCCAAACCCCACAATAATGAAACTACTTCAAATTCAGTGATTTTCATTCCTTGTCCATCCCCCAATCTGACGGTGTATGCGACCTTTGGTTCGACGAACAATCCCAAACCTTTAACCAATTTATTTGATATGAAGTTATGACTTGCCCCACTATCTATATATATCAAAAATGTCCTTCCTTGAACAACCCCTTGCAACTTCATAGTGTGAGGTTGTGTCATATCCCTTGTAGAACATCTAGACAGGTCCATAACTTTGCATTATGATTCCTCCTTTATTTCATCCTCTTCTTCCGAGTCCCTCCATATCAACATGAACCAACTCCCCTTCTTCGTTGATTTCCTTATTTTATTTTAGCAGAATTACACGCAAACTACGTTCTGTGCAGCGATGACTAGGCCAAAACGATTGATTGCAGCAAAAACACTTTCGTCCCTCATGTCTATTTAAATATGCTGGATACGAAAGGTGTTTAACGCCTCTATTCCAACACTCCATGGTACCTCCAACCAGATTCCGTGAATGCAACATTTTCCAACAACCGGGTTGTCTCGAATCGCACTCAACCCGATTCCTTGGTAGCGCAACCCAATTTTTTTTTACGATTCACATTGTACTCCATAGGGCACAATTCTCTATGCGATTATTCCATGTATCTTGCCACCTCAATCACTCGAACCATAGTTCTTGGGTCATGGGGTCGAACAAGGTCGCAAAACCCTTTGCGCAACCCATTCACGATGTAACCCAAAAGTTGTTCTTCGTGAACCAATTTCGCTTATGCTCTGAGTAACTTGAACTCACGAATGAATTCATCCACAGTTCCACGTTCATCAGGTTGGACCAATTGTTAGGTTCATTGATAGAACTCAATCATGAAAAGGAACCATTCGTCCCTGATTTTTTATTGATTGAAAGAAAATGATATACTAGAGCAGATACGCTCCTACAATGATATAAGCCACTCAATTTCTAATTTTTCCGAAGATCATTTTAAAGGGGTGAGAGTCTTTATTTTTAAGCTGATTATACAACGGATATGATTCAAAAGCACTACTTAACAACTAACCACCTAACTATAAAACACTAACTAAAAACAACCTGACCATAAAACAGAATAATCATTATTTTCTATTGTTTTTTCTGTGATAAACAAATAAAGGTTTATTCCAATTTACATCTTCATTGTTCCTATCATGCACCAATTCAAGTTTCTTTGTTTTCCTCCATGAACTTTGCATTGGAAAACCTTACCCTTCATATAGTCACTATACAACTTTGAAGGTTGGCTAAATTTGAGAATACCTCTCATCGTATTTTTGTTTACCAACATCTACAATCCTTTATGTCCCAAATGATCACTACAATGCCAAACATGAGCTAAGTCATCTGTTCAACCTTTGAAACAAGATGATATTATAATAGTAGCCATTACTGTAATCATTCGATATGAAGACATTTTTGACTGAAGTATTAAACCCATTTCATCATGATACACCTTGCAAGTATTTTCTTTGAATAACACATTCGACCCTTTTTCTTGCAATTTACATATGCTCAAAAGATTGCTTTCTAAATCTGGAATGACACATTGATTAACAAGTCAAAAGGGAAACCTCTTCTTCCTCTTTTTGAAATCGTGTAATTTGTTGAAAAGTAAATTAAAGAAACTTTTTGAATTCTAAAGAAAAAATTATTTTAATAAGTTATTTATGGTATTAAATGATTAATGATACTTTTATAATAATTTAAGTGTACAAATCAATTTTTTAGAATATTGTTTAACCTTAACATTGGATTTTATAACAAAATGCTTATTTAAAGAGAAATTAAATTAAAATGGAAAAATAATTCTGGAAAGTGCTTGAAAATGATTTTCAAAAGTTTTAGAGCACTGAAAACAATTGGCTTTATTTTTTGAAATTATATATCTCTAGAATTAGTAGATATTAATTTTGTAATATCAATAAAATAAAATAATTATTTTCCAAAAATTTAATTTTGAAAATTTGAACTGTATATTTAAAAATAAAAAAAATAATAAACATGTTTGAAAATAAAATAAAATTGTATTTTTTTGAGTTAAAAGGGTTGTTTTTCTTGGTTAGAACTAGAGACGGCATTTATCAACTGAGGTATAATTTAAGAACGAGTTTTTGACAATTTAAGAATAAGTTGTTACTAAAACAAATGCAGGAAAAATGCAGGAAAAGTCACAAAATTTAAGAATAATTCTTTTATAACTAACCCATTTAAAAACGTTAGCTTAATGAAAAACTGATTTTCTTGAAAATTTGAAATTAAAATTTTAATTGGGTAACCTCTGTTATTTATGGTAT
>JBBPBR010000001.1:40388192-40416337 GCA_037974775.1 Cicer pinnatifidum | reverse complement strand
AATGCTCTGTTTTCCGTGTTTTACATTTTAACTTTTTTTAAATGAAAAAAGCAAAACATTCTTTTAAATGTTTTGGTTTTTCAGATTTAAAAACTGTCAAATTGAAAATCATTTTAAAAAACTGTTTTTTAAAAGAGATCTCTTAAACAAGTTTTTACTTTTAAAATTTTTAAAACTAAAAGACTGTTTTTAAGAAGTAATCTCTTTTCATGCAACTTGTGAATTTTTGCAAGCAAAGGTAATGAATCAAGATGGTTGGTTGCACTGCTAAAGATATTATGCTTATTTTGGAGATGTAGTGTGGGGAATATGAAAAATATTGTATTGAAAAGTTGCACACAAGAACTTATTGTTATAATATATATAGAACTTATATAGTTACAACAACACATAATGTACCATTTTAACATGGATGTTAAGATAGAATAGTAGTTGGTATTAGTACAACACAAGTTAGATTAGTTAGACGCGAAAGTAAGGTTACAAAAATAATTTATTTAAACTTTTAAGAAAAACAAAATTTTTATTTATAAAAAAATTCAAAAAAATTATTCAATAAAAGTACCTCAAATTTTAATATTTTTAAAATTAAAACATATAATTTTTTTTAAATTTGGTATTATCTCAACAATATTAAAAAATATTATATAATATAAACTATATTAATTTAGCAATGTCATATTATAATTTAGAAAAATCACTTTAAATATGTACTTTTTTCTATTAAATTTATTTTGTTTTATTTTATTAATATTATTTTAATTTTTTTATATGTATTTTTATTATTTTTAATTTATTAGATCGGAGAAAATATAGGAGGATGTTGTTAACAAAATAAAATTGTGTTGCTATTTTATTTGCAAAAGAGTAGGGGAGAAAATATAAGAGGAAGTTCTTAGCAAAATAAAATTGTGTTATAATTTTATTTGAAAAATATTAGGGATATGTTATTTGTTGAGGAAATGTTATTTGTTTTGACACGTCCACTGAATTCACTATGTTTGACACATTATTTTGTTTTATTTTATTAATATTATTTTGTTTTTAAAAATATTTATTATTTATTAGATTAATAATTATTGTTTTGTTAAATTAAAAAAAAAATTAAAATATAGTATATTGTCGTGTCTCCGAGATGGGAGAAGAAAAAAAATTATTCCTTCATGTGGTCGCATCTTGCGAATATGACCTCATGTAAAAAATAGGATATTCTAATATATATTTTTTAATATGGGTTATAATGGTTAGTTTTTTTGTTGTTGTTGTTGAAAAAGATGATATATAAATAAAAAATCCAAGTTGCAAAGCTTTATGTAATTATTTGAAAAACAAATATTTTTTTGATGTGTAAGGAAAACTAAAATAGTCAAAACAAAAGGGTAAAATTGAAAGATAATGATGTTATAAAAAAATTGACATCCTTTAATTATATATAGATATAAATATTTCTTTAAAAAAAAATTAGTTAATTGATAATATAAAGAATAATAAAATTCTTTATATAGTTTAAATGAAGGGTAAAATTCAAAGAATTGATTTGTAATTCATATGTAATTATTTATTTTCTTTGGTGATAGTATTAGAAACAATCGGGTTCTTTGAATGAACAACAAAATAAAATATAGAAAACAATTAGCATTTGTTTATGTTGTGGTGTAAAATTTTAATTGTTTTTCGAATTTAATAAAGTCGTCACCAAACTTTATTTTAAAATAAAAAAATATTGAGAAATTTTGAAAAAGAAAAATTATTAAATTTTGAGTTCAAAAATCGATTATGTATAGAGAAGGTAAGGTATTAACACCCTATATTATCCGTTAAATTAATGTCAACTTATATATATTTATTTCTCCATGTTAAAATGCAAATATGATTTTTTTTAAAATAAATTAGGGATAAAAGTGTATTTAAAATATAGAGAGAAAAAAAAGAATTTTTTTATTATTATGCTTGACAAGAGTACGATCATGGTCTTACGTATCTCCCGCTGCGATAGATAAATCAAATCTACGTAATTTTTAGATAGAAAATGCATTTGGTTACAATAAAAATATTGGATAAAAAAGAAATTGTTGATTTAACGAAAGAAAAAAAAATCTTGAGCCTGAAAAATTGATTTTGATGAGAATATTTATTTATTTATTTGGATTTGGTTAATAAAGTTTTATATCACCAAGTTGTCATAAACTCAGACATCTCAAACTATCACTAACAAGATGTCGTATCTCAGTAAGTCTTATTTTATTAAAAGGATAATTATTATTTAGAGCTTAAGTTCGTCAAGTTATCGCAATTCGGATGTCTTAAAATTAAGCTTAGCAAAAGGTAACATTTCAACCAATCATTTTAGCCACATTGATTTTGAATAACATGGATTTTCATTTTATTAAAGATGATAATGATAAAACCAAAGAATGAATTTCAAATGTCTATAATTTTAAAAGTGGTTGATCTTGGTTGTACTTAGTCCATAATTTAACGAAAGAGTAAGATGACAATTATAATAACACAAATGAATAAAACCGAAAGAGTTGAATAAAACTATTAACAAAACTAAAATGCTTATTTATGGTAAAACAAAATAGTTCCATATATGAGTTTAGAAATAATTACCACACAAGTTGAATATATACTATTCTCCTTAGTTTGATTTTTGTTTTGAGTTGTTGTATTCTTCCTTAACTCATTTCATGCTTCATTTATCTTACTAACAAAAACTCTTACTAGCTTAAAAAAACTAAAACTGAAAACCCTCTCTCCTCTCACTAGCTTAAAAAAAAAAAATTAAAGGTTTAATTGCAGTTTTAGTCCTTGTATTATTACCAATTCACGAAATTAATTCCCCTATTTTTAAAGTCAATAATTTTGGTATCTCCCTCAAATTTTTGAATTAAAAAAATCAAGATTTGATATATTTTTAGTGGCATGACATATAATTCTATGATATAGAACCATTTAGATGCATTAATTATTCACATGTCATTAGTTAAATTATAAATATGGAAAATTTCCAAAGTTGAAGGTTAAGTTTTTACTGCGTTTTATTTCGATTTCATGAGTGATAATCATTCTATATCGTCGTATCGTAGGTCACATTATCTAAAACATCAGACATCATTATTTTTTAGTTAAAAAATCAAAGAGAATAGACCAAAATTGTCGACTTTTAAAATAGGGAGAATGATTTCATAAATCAGTAAATAAAAATAGTGAGACTAAAATTACAATTAAACCAAAATTACAAGTGGAAACTCTCAAACTCCTTACTAGCTTAAATAAATTAATATTAAAAACTCTTCAATATTTGTTGAGGTAGTTAGTAACTTGTAGTTAGCTCTTAATTTGTAGATATATCTCATGGTTTGATTTAATGTTCGTTGGAGTAGCTAGTAAGTTGTAGCCGATGGAGAAAGTACCGTCCTCGACCTATCGTTTGAAGCATTGGAATCACTTGTTGAGAGATTTTAAACTGAATTTACTCACAAACTAATTTGACACTCTTGATGGGACCAATAGATAGATAGAATTGAGAAATTATGTTCACTAGTTCATGACTACGTTTGAAGTATACATTTATATCATGACAAAAGTATCAATAGTAAGGTTCTTATGACGTCATAAAATAAATTGAGTCTTTCAATGTGGGAATGTATGTCAAAAATTTTCCTACCACATAATCAATTTCATCACCCACAATGGGTCCAATTGAATAGGTTGTCGTAATGACTAAGTTGTTATATGACATCATGTATTATGTATCAAACTAGTTGGCGGATATATAACTATGATGTTTCCTTAATTAAAATTGGGTTTTGTAACATTCAGTCATTTTATTTTATTTTTATATTTTTACTTTAGGTATAGAAATAATTGTTGATTATAATATTTTAATTTTTAATAATAATAATAATAATAATAATAATAATAATAATAATAATAATAATAATAATAATAATAATAATAATAATAATAATAATAATAATAATTCAAAACAACAAAATAAGAATTCAAATATTGCTCTGCTTTAAAAGTTACCTTTAACGTAGAAATCAATACACAAAGACTAAGCTTTATGTTACAATATGTAAGATTTAACTAATGGCTTTTAGTGGGATTTATATGACTTTATTCTCACTTTTTAGTTTGATGTTCAAGCTTATATATTTTCATTACATTTAAACGCTTAATTACACTGTCTCTTGTGATCAGTGATACTTGGTATATCATATTTTTCATCCTTGTACATTGTATGATGGCATTATGTGATACTTGTAACAAATTAGAATGTTTGATGAACATTTTGATTAATCAGAATCCTAATGATCATATTATAGGTTATGTTGTGGGAGAAGAATGAGTAATGTAGAACACGACAAAACGTATATAGTAATTATATATGATAGAGTATTCTTTTTACTAGAACAATAAATCTAAAAGATTTCTCTTTTACTATTATTTCCGAAACTATAAAATGACAAGGAAATTTTGTTTTTGTAATTATTACAAAAAGTCTGAATAACATTAGGCGTCTTTAAGGTATTTATCGTTCAGTTAATCAAAATTATACACAATCTTAGTTAAGTATAAAATCACTATAAAAAAATTTAAGATTTGCAACATATAATTTGCGACGGTCGCAATAAAACCATCCTCACCCTAAGTTTTTGGTGGTTTCTTGAATGGTTAGTTTAATTTGTTATTGTGTAATTATAAATATATTTACTTGTGAGTTTGTATTGATTGAATTAGTGTAATTTTGTAATGTTAATTTTGGTATATTAGTATATTGTAAGTTATATATATATTAATTATTTAGCATGTAACACTATCCTCTTACCCTTATTTTGATTTTCGATTAAACTCTATTTTATTTTATGTTTTTTTTTTTCAGTTGAAATAGTGAAAAAGAATTTGAGTTTTGGTTCTCATAAGATATTGTAACTTATCAAACTTTTTGTCTTCACTTTGGATTTGATTGTCCAAATATCAGGTTTGATACATTCTCTGCATATTTCATGTTTTTTTTTTTGTTGTAGCATTTTTTATGTTTATTCAGACTTGTTCTTATTTAAGGACATTTAGACAAAACACTTACCACATACTTGTTCTTCTTTATTTCCTATTATTTTTGTTGTGTTTAAGGTGCTCGTTTTTGTTATTGTGTTTGCTTTTTAGTTATGTATAATTATGATTGACATTTTTGAAAATCCTATATGTTTAACTATTTGCATCAGTCTAACTTGGTTATCATCAATATTTGCAATGTAAGTGTGTTTAGAGTCTCAATTTTGTGAACAAAATGGAATCATCATATGAGGATATTGACACAACAATGTAAGAGAATAAAAAAAGGATGGAGGTTCTTAATCAGACTCATCTCTCTCAATCCCTTCACCAATCTTCTTCTACCATTTCAAAACCATCATCGGTTAGTAATAACTGATAACATGTTGTTTGCCTCAATCATCAAAGTTTTACCCTGTTAAGAGTAAAAATATTAACAATCTAACATATTTCTTATTCATATTCTCTGTTGATTTTTATTTATTTACATGGATAAACAATGATTGTTGCGTTTCACGAATGGTCGCTCGAGGCTTATACTACCTCGAGATCTTGAAGTAACCAATGAAGCACATGCAAAGACATGGTTCACAACCAACAACTCTGCCACCTACTAGGTGACAACACCACCAACAATGCAAGCGATAAAACCACTACCATCTCTAGTGACAACACCACTAATTGCAGTTCAAATGACAAAACCATCACCTTCCTAGGAGACAACACCACCATCAGTGCAAAAGATATAATCTCATCCTTCTCTGGTGATAACACCACCAACTACAGTGCAAACGGAAAAGCCACCACCTTATCAGGTGACCACACCATCAACAACGCAAGTGACAAAACTAACACCTTCTCAAGGGACGTCATCTCACTCTGAAGATGTGGTGGAAGATGAGCCATAAATTTCTCAAAAAAGGAACTCAACATATTGAGATGTAGAAGTTATTAGTATGTTATCTAATATTTATTTATATTTATATAATTTAATTTTTTTACATGGTTGAGGTATGACATAATTTTTTGAATTATGTGTTAGATGAGGCGAGACATATTTCAAATACACACTTAACGATATCATACGTGTTTGAAGCTTCTCCTAATGTTAGCAGGATAATAACTAGATGAAATTCAAATGGGCAACTAGTAAGATCAACTGTTGGTTTGTTAGGTGGTTTTTTGGGTGAAATTGGAAGGAAGTTTAAGGATTTTCCTATAATGTACGACAATTGGAAACTAGTTCCATCGACAAGAAAAAATGAAATTTTTAGGGATAAAATAAAGGTATTAATGATAAACAATTGAATATTATTTATTTATTTTTTTGATTGCTAACTAACATATTTTAATGAATATGTTATTCAAAATTTGTTATTGATGAAGGAGACAACAAAAACTATATCCTTAGGAGCCTAGGAAAGAAATGGCAAGATGTACGATGTAAGTTGTTTAAGAAATTTTATAAGTGCGATCTTTCTTTGGAAGAAAATGTACAAATTTATCCATGTTCTATTAACCAAGACCATTGGACTATTTTTGTCCAATATAGGCGTAAGGCTGAAACAATGGTAATCATTCTTCTGTTGCATTGTCATTTGTTTTCCACTATTATATTTTTGGATGTAATTTGATATAAGTGTAGGAGAAGGCTGATAAAAATGCTGCAAATAGAGAATAACTAACGATCCTTCATATAGTAGGCTCTAAGACGCTTGCAAGGAAGAAAAATGAGTTGGTAGGATTCACTCAATCTAATATTGATTGCATATTTAATTGAACAAATACTTATTATATGTGTTTACTTGTAGGTACTAAGAGATGGTCGAAAATACAATAGGGGTGAAATGTATTCAATTTTTCATAAAAAGTCTGATGGGTCATTTGTCAATGACGAGACCAAGATAAAATATGTAAGTGTAAAGAATAGAAATGTTATGTGATTGTAAGTATTTCTTGGTGACCACTTTATAAATCAAAGATGCAACTGTTAGTTTTAGTCATAATGAGTTGTAAAGCTATAAAATTAGTTATTTCGTTGGTAATAGAGAGTTTCGAAGTTATAAAACTATAACATTAGTTATATGGGAATAAATGCAGTTAGTTTAGTTCCAATTTTGTCATTGATTCACTGTTTGTATTGGTGTGCTTGCTCCAATGTTACAGAGGCTTGATTTGGTGCATTATGGTTGGATGTAGTTAGTTTTGGTGCTTGTACCAATATAGTTCATTTATTTATTGTCTTAGATGATATCTTCTTTTTCAACAAGTACTTGAATGTATTACATGACATTTTTCTATTGAAATGGTTGAGTATTTAAGACCTTTCTATTACAAAAAGGAATTTAGTTTACTTAATTTGCATGTGCAGGAACAATTGCAAGATGAAATTGGGAAGATCCATTCTTTCAAATGAAACATTTGTGAATGTGTTTGAAAAAGAACATCCTTAAATGTTCGTTGTTTAGGACTTGGAATAACACTGTCTCAAATCACTAGATCTACTTCTCACTCTATAAGATCAATGTCTTCCTCTGAAACTAATGAGAAGATGGAGATAATGCAAGTTGAAATTGTTCGGTTTAAGTGGAGGGATTTTGAATTTGATATGTTGAAGGAGCAAATTACTTTCTTGTTGCAAATGCAAACTTCTAGAGAAAAACAGGTAAAATTATTTTCTTAGCAAACTTGTATAAAAAATCTTGTAGAAACTATTTCTCCTTCATTAAAAATATCAATTGTGTAATGATTGTTTTTAGCTATATGAGAAGTTTAGTTAATTGGTATTTGACAATATTTATCACGATTAATTGATGTTAATATATACTTTTTTTTCTTGACAACAGACATATAATCACCAATAGATGATAAATATTCATCTATATCTAGCTACCAATCTGATGATCGTGTAGCAACATCATTAAGGACTAATTAGATATTTTGATGAACTTCTATGTTTAATGAAGTTGTTTTGTATGTTTAGCCACTCCACTAATATTTTGAATATTTAAACTACTTTATTTATTGTTTTAGTTAAGCTCAATATATGAATTTGTGTTATTACTTTTGAAAAAATTATATAAATTGAATTTAGTTACAATAGTTATATCATTTTGTATTTAAATCATGTGAATGATATATATGAATATTTTTTTTTAATTTAAAAAAATATAGAAAAAATATTATATTATAACTTTTTATTTTAAATTAGCAGGTTTGTGCGGTTTAAACTGTCTAAAAATAAATATATCGATGGTTGATAATTATCGCAATTTTTAGAAACAAATAAATTTGAGCGTGTTTAACGTCGGTTCTAACTGTCGCAAAACGTATGTTACGACGGTTAAAAACGTCACAAATGTTATCGACAGTTGGAACAATTGTTTTTCTGCACCGTCGCAAACTGATCTCGCGACGCACAATTTTGTATTGGTTGGAGAACCGTTGCAATCATCCTTTTACAACGGTTATAAATGCCGCAAACCAATTTTTTTCTTGTAGTGAGAAAATGAGTTGCTGCAAGAAAAATTAAGTATTGCAGCTTTGATTTTTGGCTACTATTCACAACACACTTGCCCAATTTGATCATGATATCGTTTTAAGGCATCATATACTACTAGAAAAACAGGGATCATGATATAGTTATTTGAATGAATTTCTTATTTTGTTTTTGTTCGCCTTATGAGCACGTGATTTTGATTTTGATGGGGACTTTACAACCATTCGTAGAAGGTGGATAATGTCTTTCCACAACGATATTGGGTCAGATATTTTATTAATGGAAGGGTTAAAGTATCTTTTGTATTATCATTAATAAAAAAAATTGTTTCTAAAAAAAAAATCACTAATGATAGTTATGACAAAGGAAGGTATATAGGAATATGGACGATAAAAAAGAAGATCAACCATCAGATAGTATTCATCTACTTCATTTTTTAGAAATAATTCCCAAAGATGTAATAAAATGAACCAAACATATTTTCAAAGAAAAAAAAAAACAATACAAGAAAATAGTTAAAAGCTTGTTATCGACTCCATTTTTTAGAAATAATTCCCAAAGATGTAATAAGATGAACCAAACATATTTTTTTTTTAAAAAAAAATACCAAATTCAAGAGAAGAATTAAAAGCTTGTTACCGAAAAGTTTAGGGATAGTTAATTATTGAAAATATACTATTAATCACACTAACTCATTTGTTAGGGTTAGGGAAGAAAAAAGTTATTCTATAATTCAAATATAGATTTAAAAAAATATTATACCATATAAAAAAATTAGATTAATTGCACCATCTAAAATAACAAAAAACTGAATGATATTTTTACCTGGAAGATAGGGTAAAACCATCAAGATTAGATCTCCAAAAATATAACAATTTATTTAATTAAAAGGGTTCATAATACAGTATTTTCAAAACTTAATTTTAAAAAATGTCAACTGAAATTAATATTATTTCAATAAAAATTAAATTAATTGATTTTGTTATCAAACTAAACAAAATCAAATATTTAATCCAATAAATAATTTTGTATTTTAAAAGATTAGAAAAATAAAAATTTAATTTAGCTTTAAAAAAATTTAGCTTAGGTCCCAATATTTATTGGGCATATTGGGCGAACCTCGTTGCCATCAAAGTGTTACATTAAATGGACCAAAAATCACGTCTAATATTTAGTGTAAATTTCAAAGGATATTGATGTGTTATATAGGAGAATTTTTATATTAGTAATGTTTATAACAGTGACACTATGCAAAAAAAATTCTATATTATAGTCTTTTTTTAACTCTATTTACAACATTTTTTTTTTATAAAATAAGCGCTATAACATCTAACGCTATAAAAGATACAACAACGATTTTTAAAATAAAAAAAACGCTATAAAATAGGTAGATATATTGCGCGCTTGTTATACTCATTTTACAGCGCTTTATCGAAAAAGTGTTGTAAAAGGTGCATTCAATAGATGCATTATTATGCACCTATTACAACGCTTTTTCCAAAAAGCACCGTAAAAGGTGTATTCAATAGATGCATTATTATACATCTATTACAGCGTTTTTTTTTTGAAAAAAATGCTGTAAAAAATGCATTCAATAGATGTATTATTATGCACCTATATATTACAACGCTGTCTTTTATTTTTTATTTTTCCAAAATCTTTTTTATCCAGAATCAGTTCACAATCAGTACACAACAACAAAACTATATAACTTTATAATTTAATTTTATAACTTTACATATTTACACAATCAGTTCACAACATATTCATATACATATTCACATATTGACAACAACACAAAACTATATACATATTCATATAACTACATATTCATAACTTTTCAAATGTGCCCTATTCATATACATGTAACTATCAGAACTACACAGAACATAACTACCATATATTCAAATAATTTTCTTTTAGAGTATGTTAGACTAGAATTGTCAAAGTACTGTGCGATATAAAAATTGAACATAAATAAGTTAGAATCAAATATATACATAGTTTATATATGAAAATCAAATAATGAAAATATCATACCGTTTCTGGAATTATAGTTTGATTTATATCAACAATCTTCTTCATAAATCGCAATATATAGTACCCACAGTCGATCTTGTTAGTTTGACGAGGGCACTATAAAATAAAACATATAAGTCAATGAATATTTGTGCATTGACACTACTAGAAAAACAGGATTTAGCGTCGGCCCAAAGCCGACGCTAACAGGGCAAAAGCCGACGCTAACGTCTATTTAGCGTCGGATTAGCGTCGGAGTCGGGCCTAGGCTAAAACGGTCGAAGCTAATTATTAGCGTCGGACAAATACCATCTGACGCTATATTAGCGTCGGCTTGGCCGACGTTACACCGACGCTATGTGCAAATTTCAAACATCCGACGCTAGAAATGTCAGTTGCCACGTCAGCTGGGCGCAAAATGGTTGCGTCGGATGGCCGACGCTAAGGTCAACAAACATTAGTCAACAAAATAAGTAACGTCAGATGGCCGACGCTAAAGTCAAAATAAAAGTCAACTGAATTTATAAAGTAGCGTAGGACTGGCCGACGCTAATGTCTTATAAAGTAGCGTCGGTGGGGCCGACGCTAAGTTCAAATTTATTTGATTTAATATTTTAAATTTTATAGCCCCTGCTTTGCTGAATTTCATTTTTTTTTTAATAATATAATTGGTTGCTAATAAACATTAAAAGTCATTCATTGACATTATAACAAACGCATAATGTATTAAATAACATAACAAAATATCATGTGTTCTGAAACTACAAAATAACATATAGTATCGAATAACAACTTTAACAAAGTTACCTAATACATAATTGTCAACCAATTACTACAAAAAGTAAGCATAACTATGACATTAAGGTTCGTCAAGCGACACGTCGTCCAAATTATGATCGTAATGAGGATGTGAAGGAGGATGACTCGCAGTAGATGATCCACTAGCTGATTGACGGTGCAAAGCGTCAATTTTATCTCCAAAAAATTGATTTAATGCATCAAAATCATTCTCTAACTTCTTTGAACGCTCCCTAGCCTCTTCGGCGACCTTGGTAGCCACTTGAGCTTGGGCCACTGCATCCTGAGCAATTTGTTCAGCTCTAATTCTAGCTGCCCTCTCCGCTTCTAAAGACATCTCAGTCATAGAATTAGAAGGATTTTGGGAATATTGTGTAAGCGATACACACCCCTGTCGGACGTTAATGGACAAGTCTTCTGTACCATAAACTCGACCACGAGTGCGACCCCCTGCAGATTCAGTCCATAACTTAAATATTGTCCCTCCATCTACCTCTTTACCACTTTCTTCACTTGTTTCACCAATTTGTGTTTGTACTTCCTCCAATTTTTTTTTAAATGTTCCCTGATAAATGGAATAAATTAATAACGTAATATATGATCAAATTTCTAAAATAAATTAAACAAACAAGTGTATAATAAAGGGATTGTTCTTCTAGGTATAAATGACATCATATTATTTTTTGGTTGATTTGTAATATAAAGAATTTGCATAAAGAATTTACATAAATAAAGAACATACATAGGTAGATTCTACGCGACTATCAACCCAAGCGCCATTTTTTCTCTTGTGGGTTGTCAAAAATAACTCATCTGGAAGTAAATCTCTTTGAAGGTTATTGCTCTACAAATAAATTCAAGATTAATGGATCACAACTCAGAATTAGAAATCATAACATTAAATTGTATTAATTTTAAGTAAATGTAAGTTTAATACATACGAGCTCAATCGCAACATCAATATGAGCCTTGCGGCCTGAGGTGTGGACAGCCCCGCCTCTTGTTGAAGCTCGATTGGTCTTATTTTGGTTGGAGATGTTCTTGAATGATGTACCTTCCCAATATGCTTGAAGACCAGTCCAAGCTTCCTCACCTATCCAACTAGGTCGAGTCCCTTTTTTCCTCACCTTTGTAAGCATATCTGATAGTCTTTTAGCGGCCTTTTGTTCAAACAGACGTTTCACAATATCATTATGACAAGGATCCCACGATACCTTCTCCGGGGAATAACAAAAAGTATATATATATATACTAACTACTATCAACAAAACAGATTACACAATTCTCCCTATATATGCTAGAAAAATGAATTGAACATATAATTATATTCAAAGGGTTACCGCAAACTTTTCAAACCAATCTTGTCTAATTATGTCAGTGGTTGCACTCCAACCATAGATAGGCTCACGAAATTGTTTTTGTATGGCATACCTAATGGCATCTGCAACTGCGTTGCTAGGAGTGAGTCTGCATTAATGTATTGAAGAAATAAAGTATTAAATAAATAACTGTGTCTATACTTATGCTTCTAATAATAAGAAAATAAACAACTTACCCTTTACCATAAGGTCGTATAATGACTTTTCCATTATCATCTCTCACAGGCACCATAGGAGGAACATTCCCTTGACCCACATCTTCATCATCTTGGTTCTGGTCCCCAATTTCCACCCTATCCTCATGACCATCGGAAGTTTGTTCCAAATTCTTCTCTACCAAAGCCTCATGTGGGGAATGTTGTGAAGAGGCACCCATGGTATGAATATTTAAACTTGGAGTCGGCATAAAGACAAATACCTCAGGGGTTGAGGCATGGATGGGAGATGGTGTCGAGTGGGATGGTGGTGTTATAGTATCAACAGGTGCTACAATCTTAGTTGATGTTGGAGGCTGAGACGAGGATGGAGACGAACAATGAAGTGGCCTAGTGGTAGACAAGTTGCGACGTATGACATCCCGCTGCTCATTAAGTTTACCCAGTCGCAACATCTTTGGTTTACCCCTAGTAGGATGGGCCTTTCCTTTATCACTGCCACCTTTGTTAGTCATCTGTTGTCACAAAGTAAAAAAAAGTAAATAAAAAATGTCACGTAAATACAAAATGAACAGTGCAATACAAAATACATAATACAATTTATCAAAATACAAGTTGCTTAAGTAGACAATTTATCAAAATACATATTACAGAATCAAAAAGTTGTAATATGTTCGATCACAAAATACATAATACATAAACAATTTATCAGAATCAGCAAGTTGCTTAAGTACAAAATACACAGTGTAATACAAAATACATAAAATAAACTCTAATATTGTGCAATACAAAATATTATTGTTATATGTTCGATCACTATCCTTAATCCATTCACTACAATCTTCAATCAAAAATCTCTTCAAACACATCTACTTGTGAGTTGTCACGTAAACAAGATATTGGTTCTATTTCTGCAATTGGTAGAACATGTGACATCCCATCAGACTGATAAGGCATTTCATCCTCTATGTTGTCAATCTCCACGTGACCCCTTGGTTTTGTGGTAATTGCCACACACCATCCACGCTTATCTCTACACATTTTTGGATAGGGGACATAATACACTTGTCTTGCTTTTTGCACCAGGATGAAAGGATCATAAAGATGATAACGTTTATCCATCTTAATATCAACAATTTGATATTGTGGATGAATCTTTGTACCCCTATTTTTTGTTGGGTCAAACCATTCACAATAAAATAATGCAACCTTGTCCTTCAGACCAAAGTAATCTAGTTCTATGATATAGTTGATCGTGCCATAGTAATCATCTTCTCCTCCTTCAGTAAGACCCCTTACATGCACCCCACTATTGATTGTCTTTTTATTAATGCTGTAGGCCTTAGTGTGAAACGTGTACCCGTTAACAAAGTAAATGTTCCAAGATATTGCCATTGATGAAGGACCACGAGATATTGCTATTATATCTTTGTTGGTCACTTCATTTGCCTCGTTATTTACATATGCTTTCAACCATATGGGAAACTCTGCATGTATACGTCTAGATGCGTCTTCTTCATTGATTGAGTGATTTTCCAAGAATAAGCTGTCAACAATCACATAGTTCATAAGTAAATACGTATTATGGTTTGCATCAATATAATTTTCCACGCATTATGATGAACACTTACTCAAGATATGGTTTAATTTCATCACAATTAATCAACACGTGTACTTGTGCAGATTTCCATTCGTTATCTGTTAGATAATGTGTTCCAGACTTCCCACTAGGTCGACCTCGTTTCAGCAAGATGGATAGTGAAGGTTGGAGATTATTACTTAAATTTGTGGTCGGCAACAAATTGAATGACTTGAAATAATGAGAACAAAAATAAGTTGTCTCGCGTTGTATATAGTCAGCGCATATGGAGCCTTCAACCCTAGCCTTGTTTGTCACTGCCCGTTTTGAGACTCCCATACATCTGCACATTTAATCATTAAATGTCTATTAAGTAAGTTATAATAAACCTAGTAATCTGTTAAAAAATCAACCACAAAAGTTACCTTTCAAATGGATACATCCACCGATAATGTACTGGACCACCTAACATTGCTTCATAGGCAAGATATATTGGAAGATGCTCCATTGAGTCGAAGAAAGCTGGTGGAAAAATCCTTTCTAACTTGCATATGATAATTGGAATGTTATCATTCAACTTAACTAAGTCGTCCAACCTCAACGTATTGCAACAAAGATCCTTGAAGAATCGACTTAGCTCGGTTAATGGTTTCCAAACAAATTCTGGCAAGGAATGAAATGCAATTGGGAGTAAACATTCCATGAAAACATGTTGCTCCATTTGATCATTGACAAGCAAGCTATAGTTACATATATGCAGTTTTTCATTTCCAGTATTAATTAACTTCTAATTTTGGTGCTAAAAATAAGAACTTCTATAAATCACAAAGCATAACTAAAAATCTGAAACCATAAACAAATAACAGAAAACGTCAAACCAGAAATTCCAATCTTGGGAAAAAACGTGAACAGCTACCTTGACAGGGAGACAACGACCACAGATGAGAGCGCAGGTTCGAGAGGGGGACGATTCAAGAGGGGTTCGATGACGAGACTGAGAGGGGGACGGTGACGAGTTTGAGAGGATGACGGTGACGACTCTGATCGTTCGAGAGGGGGACGACAACGATGAGAGAAGGGTTCAAAACATAGGAGAAGGGTTCAAAGCATAGGAGAAGGGCACAATCTGATTTTATGATAAGGGCACAATCTGATTTTATGATAAGGGCACAATCTGATTTTAAAAATAATATTAAAAAATTTAAAAATAAACTAGCGTCGGCCACTCCGACGCTACATATTAAAATAAAAAATAAAATGAATAAACTAGCGTCAGATTTAATTTACTTAGCGTCGGCCTAGCCGACGCTAATTGTCAACAAAATTAAAAATCATCATTTATTGCCTTAGCGTCGGCCTAGCCGACGCTACGCCGACGCTACTTAGCGTCGGAGTCGGGGGCCGACGCTAAATTCGGCAGCTAAAAGCCAATTTTCTAGTAGTGTGATAGCAGTATAAGTTCAACATGCATTTTATTGAAACAAAAAACTAATGAATACAATACCTGAAAAACAGAAGAACAATAGGGTTACGGTGCATAAATACGAACAAAGAAGAACAGCGCAGAAATACGAACGATTCGTAGGAGAGTAGGGTTCGCAGAAACAAATATAGTTCGCAACGACAAGGAGAATGAAGAGGAAACAAGCATATGAAGTTTACGTAATGAGGGTTAGTAACAAGGCAATATTATTCGTAGGGTTCGCAATGAGAAGGAGAATGAAGAGGGGGAGGAAACAGACGTATGAATTTTACGTAATGAAGAAAAAACTGAAGCGGTTTAGAGTTTAGGATTTAGGGATAATATTTGAATGAGAGTTGGTAGGAATAGTAACAAAGATGGAGATGGTTCGCAATGGAGATGGTTGTCAATATGGTTCGCATGGACAGTAGTTGATGAGAAAAGTAGTTATTTGTTCATAACTTTCAAGTCAAACACTACATTATACATTAGTATTGAAGAAAGATAAATTTAGTCCAAAAAAGGTTAAATTTACACATAAAACATTCATATTTTAAAATGCTATAGTAGAGTTGTAAAAAAAAAATTAAATAAAAATTATGTTGTGAATGTATATATAATAAATAAAATTTAAAGCATGTAAAAAATATATTCATTTTAATGTAATTATTTTTTAAAAAATATAAGTTAATTTTTAAAAGCCGATCATAGTGGTATTTGAAAGAGCTCTGTAAAAGACCTCATTAACTTATTTTTTAAAAGCCTGATACAACACTTTTTGAAAGAGCACTATAAAAGACCTCCTTAACTTATTTTTTAAAAGCCTATTACAGCACTCTTTGAAAGAGCGTTGTAAAAGAACTCATTAACTTATTTTTTAAAAACCTATTACAGTGCTTTTTGAAAGAGCGATGTAAAAGACCTCCTTAACTTATTTTTTAAAAGCCTATTACAGCGCTCTTTCAAAGAGCACTGTAAAAGACCTTCTTAAATTATTTTTTAAAAGCCTATTACAGCGATCTTTGAAAGAGTGCTGTAAAAAAACTCCTTAACTTATTTTTTAAAAGTCTATTAGAGCGCTATTTGAAAGAGCTCTGTAAAATACCTTCTTAACTTATTTTTTAAAAGCATATTACAGCGCTTTTTGAAAGAGCGCTGTAAAAAACCTTCTTAACTTATTTTTTAAAAGCCTATTACAACGCTCATTGAAAGTGTGCTGTAAAAGATCTCCTTAACTTATTTTTTAAAAGCCTACAACAATGCTTTTTCTAAAGCGCTTGTCAAAAAAGTGCTGTTGTATCCTTCATTATTTTAAAAAAAATTTACAACAGCGCTTGTATTTAATAAGCGCTATAAAATATCATTTTTGGGGTAGTGTTTGAGGTATTTTAAGAGGATTCAATTTTGTTAATGAAAAATAACATTTGGCTTAGGTCCCAATATTTATTGGGGAAACCTCGGTGCCATTAAAGTTTTACATACAAATGGGCCAAAAATCATATCTAATATTCAGTGTAAATTTCAAAGACTATTGATGTCTTATATAGGAGAGTTTTTACGTAATAGTAATGTTTATAAAGTGAAGATTACCATTTGAGCTATTTTAAGAGGACTCAATTTTGTTAATGAAAAATAACACACTTAAACTGATTATTATTATATATGTTGCGGTCTGACCAATTTAACTCCATTAATTATGGATTAAGTAGTGTATTATTTTTTAATATAAAAATATTTTTTTTTTTTAATTTTCAGTATGTGTTTTCCATTTTTTTATTATATCAGCATGTTTTGATTGTGTGTGATCCTCCCTCCACAAGTGTGTTCAACTTCTTTCTATTTCTCTTCGTCTGTTACTTTGCGATCGGAACCAACCGCTCGTGTGTTTTTTACTCCATGTTCCTTTGCCGTTTTCCTCTATAAATAGATGACTCAATTGAATTTAAAAAATACACTAAAGCTCAAACTGTTTTTTGAATTTTCTCCCCCCTCTCTCCATCCTTTCATAATTTTCTTATCGTTGTAAATTCGAGTTGTAGTGATAACCATATTTAACAAGTGTAATTTTAAAATAGTTTTTTACCATGCAGTAAAAAAATGGTTTTTTACATTTATACGAAGTCGTATTATGGGGATGCAATCATTTACTTTTTTTTTATCTTCAATAGGAGATTTCATCCGTGGATGCGACTATTTACTGGGTTTTAGTTTTATTTTTATTTTTTTGAATTTAACAAAACAATAATTGCTACTTTAATAAATAAAAATAATAAAAATATTTAAAAAAACAAAATAATATTAATAAAATAAAACAACATACATTTAATAGAAAAAGTATACAAAACCTAGTGCGGTTGAGTAAACGTGCCAAAACTAATAATGTATCCTTAATATGCGGATAAAGTAGCAACACAATTTTATTTTGTTAACAAATTCCTCTTATGTTTTCTCTTATCTAGTAAAAAAAATAATGTTAATTTAATAAATAAAAAGTAATAAAAATGTTAATAAAAAATAAAAATAATACTAATAAAATAAAACAAAATACATTAATAAAAAAAAATATACATCATACTTAGTGCGGCTTAGTAGATGTGCCAAAACAAGTAAAGTGTCCATCATATTTTACAGATAAAATACCAATACAACTGTATTTGATTAACAACTCCCTCCTATTTTTCCTCAGGCTTAATTGCAGTTTTGGTCCATTTATTTTAACTGAATCACGAAAGTAGTCCCCCCATTTTGTTTCTCCCCAACAGAATTTTGGTCCAAAATTTGATGCAATTTCATTTTTTAAAGTCGTACTGCACCATTTAGGATCATAGATTTCAGGTACAATTGTTGCAAATGAGATCTTGAGGCATGGTGTGACTTAAATAAATGCAAAAAAAAATAAAAATTATCAAGTTTTGGACCAAAATTGAGGAGAAACAAAATGGGGGAACTACTTTTACAATACAGTTAAAATAGAGGGACCAAAATTACAATTAAGCCTTTTCCTCATGTCTACTAAATAAAAAATAATAAAAATAAAATATGGATAATGTAATAAAAATATTTACAAAAATTGAAAATTATATTAATAAAAGCAAACAAAATACATTTAATTAAAAAATATCAAAGTTAACTCAAACCGCATTAACTTTGATATATTATTATTATTATTATTATTATTATTATTATTATTATTATTATTATTATTATTATTATTATTATTATTATTATTATTATTATTATTATTATTATTATTATTATTATTATTATTATAACACTAAATAGTAGTGATTTGATGAGAATCATTAATTCATCAACGTTAAACAGAAAAAGGATTTTGTGCCTTTCATGTTTATTGAAAGAGAAGAATTATGCTAGTTTGTGAACAATATGGAATTGATAGATCATCAAGTTCTAGGTAAGAAATTTTCTTGGATCAGTTCCAAAGGAAGAGCAATTAGAAGATTAGACAAAATTAAATTAATTAGAAGATTAAACATAATTAATTTTCTTGAATTGGGGATAGAGACATTTCGGGCCATTCTCTAGTTTGGTTGGTAAATTACACTAACAATTGGGGTCCAAAGTATTAAAATGATGGAAACGTGGAATAATAAATAAATAAATAGCCACATTCCACGTTTCAGAGCTTACCGCTGAATTTATAGAAGTTCTTTTTTCATTAGTTTTTAGGGATCTTTTGGCTTGTTTTAAGACAAGATACTTGTGCCCTAGCTAGTAGATGCAACATAGAGGAGGCTAATTCTAACATCATTGAGAGAATATTCTAAAGAGTTATTCATGAATAATTAATTTTTATCAGTTTTTGAGATTTTTTTGACTACTAAATGTATTGTTGTTGTTGTCATCGTTGTCTAATTAATTGTAGTACTAAACAATTTGGGGTTCGTTTGTTTAACTCTCACTTTATACATAAACTGAATACCTCAACTCAAGAAATAGTTGATTTATTTATGTCACTTGGTTACATATAGTGAAATGATCTATAAAATGAAAGTAACTTTAGTAAATATATTGAATTATTATAAGTAATAATAAAATTGTAAAATTAAGTGTCGAACACAAGAATTGACTTATATTGTTTAATTATATTTTAATTTTTTTTATCTACTTAATTGAACAAAGGTGTACTAATTTAGAGATTTTGAAATGACAACGAATATTTATCAACAACAACAACAATGAGGACGACGACGACGAAATAACTGAATTGCGACAACTTACCAGCAATGACGAAGAGGAGGAGTTCATATGTTAATTAAAGCAATAATTTATCAGACTTGATTTATCTCCCTATTAAACTCTGAATTATTATGGTCTATACCTTTCCATAGAATCAACTGCTTTAAAAAAAAAAAAAGTGCAAGTGTGGCTTGTTGATGTTTTCTTTGGTTAATACTTCTTTCGTTTCACAATGTACGTCATTTTCTCCATTTTACATCTATTAAAAAATAACTGTAAATAACAGAAAGAAAATAATCATTTTATTAAATTATTTTTTTAACTAGTAGTGTATTTTTCATTATCATAAATACAAAATAAATTAATGCTTTAAAAGGTGTGTACTTTAATAATTAAAAATACAAAGAAAAAAGTAATTAAAAAATATATTAAATATTAAAAATAATATTCTAAAATCATATCTTATATAAGGCTTGGTTTGGTATATAATTTTCCATATAGCAAGATTGTCTTTTGGTTTCTAGCTAATGGCTTTGCTCACATTTGCATCTCCCCAATTTACTTTTAAGAAAAAGCTTGTTTTGGAAAAAAGAGGTTTATCTCGAGTAATATGGAACTCTAATTTCCCTCGTCCAACTCGATGCAAGGCATCATATAAAGATGAAACAATTCCTCGTCGATCTTCAAAATTCCAACCTTCAATTTGGACCAATGATTATATTCAATCTCTAAGTAGTGAATATAAGGTAAGATTATTTAATACTTAATTATATTGTTTCTTATTTATACATTTATAACTCCATACAATATTTGCTAGTCCTTATAAATTATTGAAAAGTCTTAAGAACATTAGTTAATTAATTAAAGTTGAGATTTTATGGTAGTTAAATTAATTGATGCAGGAAGAAGTGTATAGAGATCAATGGAAAGTGCTAAGTGAAGAAGTAAGGATGATGCTTTGCCAAGTGAAAAATGAGATTGATCAACTTGAGTTTATTGATGTATTGCAAAGGCTTGGAGTTGCTTACCATTTTAACAATGAAATAAGGAACATTTTGGACAACATTTACAATACACAAACATCCAACTTCAACAATAATTTATATGCCACGTCTCTCAAATTTAGACTTTTAAGGCAACATCGTTATAATATATCTTCAGGTTACTCAAATTTAGACTTTTATACATCAATACCACATTTGATTTCTATGTGATTATCTACAAGATAAGGGATCACGATCAAACTATGATTTAAAATTTTTATTTAACAAATATTAATGTTATTTGGTTTTAATATATATATATATATATATATATATATATATATATATATATATATATTTAATTCTTGTAAATTGACACTATAATTATATTTGTTTTTGTAATTTATTTTCTTTCAAATTTAATTGTATGTAAGTTCAAATTTATTTTTAAAATCGTTTAGTGACTGTTAAATAAATTTGAGATGATTAACAAAAAAAATAAAAAAAATAAAAAAATAAAATGCAAACTTTAATAGACTAAGCTTATATGTTTTTATTTGATTTTTTTGTCATCATAAATTCATATTTTTATTTATTTTATTCCCTTATCTGTTTGTCATCTCAATTATTTTGAACAATAATTAACGACAAGATAAATTTTAAAATAGAAGTGAACTTATATAGTTAAATTTGAGATATAGACCCAATATATATTTAAGACATGTTAATTTGTATATTAATTTATTATTTATGTGATTAATTTTTTGCAGATGTTTTTATTGGCTTTCAAGATGAAATGTGTAACTTGAAGAAAGAGCAACCTATTGATGTTGAGGCAATGTTATCAATGTATGAAGCCTCATTTCATTCCTTTGAAAATGAAACTATATTAGATGAATTAAGAGATGTTACATCAAAGTTTCTAAAAGAATATTTGAAAAATGGTGGTAACCACATATCACTTCTAATAAGTCATGCTTTGGAGCTTCCACTACATTGGAGAATTCCTCGTTGGGAGGCTTGGTGGTTCATTAATTTATGCGAAAGACAACAAAATCAGAATCATGTTTTACTTCAATTTGCTAAATTGGATTTCAACATTGTTCAAAGCATGTACCAAGAAGAGCTAAAGTATACATCGAGGTAATAAAGCATGTACCAATAAATATATATGACGTACTCGATCTAAATCGGGACACTTGTAAAAAAAAATTAAAAACAATTTTGAGTATAAAAATATCACTTTTTATTAAGTTTATTTGAAATAAAATAATACATATAATATACTAAAATTTAACGTTAGAAGTAACAATGATCAATTATGTTTGAATAAATGAAATAGAAAAAAAAATGGATTACGTTAAATTTGAATTCAATAAATTTTTGGCCCTTTAGTTATACCTTATTTAATTTTGTCCCTCTAATTCTTTTTTTAAAAAAATAGTTCTTCAAATATTTCTATTAACAATTTTGGTCCATACTTTTAAGTAAAATTATGTGTATTATTTGAATTTTTAAATTATTTTTTATAAACATATTTAAAGCATTATAAGAAACGTTCATACAAATATTTATATTTTTCTAATAAAAAATAAATTAAATATGAATTTGAAAGTATAAAGTTGGGCTTTAGTAGGGATAGATTGGTTGAGAACTATGTGTGGACTATGGGAACAAATTTCAAGCCAGAATTTGAATATTTCCGAAAAGTAATAACAAAGGTTAATGCATTTATTACTACAATTGATGATGTTTATGATGTGTATGGCACCTTGGAAGAACTAGAGCTATTCACTCACACAATTGAGAGGTAATTACTATTCAATATTTAATTAATTTCCTCTATTTTATTGAATTTTTTTCCTCGTTAGTATAATTATCAATATTTTTTTTTATGATTCTAGATGGGACCCAAGTGCCATGAATTCTCTCCCATACTACATGAAAATATGTTTTCATGCACTGTATAACTTTGTGAATGAAACTGGTTTTGAAATCTTGAAAAAGAGTGGATACTATATCACTCCCTATTTGAAGAAATGGGTAAGCAATTATTTGTTTAATTACTTATCATCGTTTTAAATTGTAGTTTGCAACCACAATTACGGTCATAATATTGTAGATTTTGAAATTTAGAAAATTTCTAAATGACGTCACAACTAAGTGGTGTACAAAAGAAGGGCTAGGTCGGATTTGGTATGTCCCTTACTTGGTCTTTATAATTGATCGTACCAATTTTTAGAATCTAATCTCTCCCTTAATCTGATCAAACCCGATTAGTTGCAGGTTCAATTAAGACAAGACGAAATAAGACGAGACTGAATTGATCCCAAGACGAGTCGCAAACTAGTAATTCTTGAACTTTTTTTAGAAAAGAAAATTAATAACAACAACAACAACAACAACAAGAATAATAATAATAATAATAATAATAATAATAATAATAATAATAATAATAATAATAAAAACAATAATAATAATAATAATAATAATAATAATAATAATAATAATAAGAACAATAATAATAATAATAATAATAATAATAATAATAATAATAATAATAATAATAATAATAATAATGATAATAATAATAATAACTCAACTTTACTTTATTTGTTTTAGATCTTTTTGCAAAATTACAAGGATGAATATACAATTTAAAAGATGCACTAAGTTATAGAGTACACTAATAGAGATATGATTATACATAGTTGAATAAATAAACATTGAAATCTTTATTATTGTTTATTCCTAATATCAAACGCCAATTATACGCAAATGACACATAAAAAAGCAAGTTGGTGATATAGTAGTATCTCTATATAACTTCATAGAAAGATTATAGTTGTATGATTGGAGAAGACAATGAAAGTAGACACATAGAAAACAAGAAGAACACAAGGAGAACCGTCTATTAGAAAAAAAATGAATAAGGGATGAGAATTTTTTTTCAAACCCTTAATTAAGTTAGTGTAGTAGAATAAGGTAAAATAAAAAATAAATAAAAAAAATCCCTTGTCTGTAATGTATTTTGGCACCAGACGGATAACCCAGAGGGTGGCCCGAACCCGATACATTTTTACCTTCTATATATATTTTTTGTTCTTGTTTTAAGTGGACTAGGTCAGATCCAACCCGTTGTTTATGGGTCAAATCGGGTTCGCGGGATGAACCGGATCGTGTACACCACTAATCACAACTACAATTTAAGTTTATTAGCCATATTTTCTTGTATTTTTCCGCAATATAAAGATTTTCAGCGTAACCGCAAATGCGTCCGCAATCTCAATTTAAAACCATGATAATTATCCCTCTTAAATATCTCTTTTGGTATATCATATATTTTTTTTCTCTTATTAGTGGACAGATTTATGTAAATCATTTTTGATTGAAGCAAAGTGGTACCATAGTGAATATACACCAACTTTTGGAGAATACTTAGAGAATGCATGGATATCCGTAAGTGGACCTGTTATACTTACCCATGCTTACTTTGTAATTTCTCATTCATTCAAAATGGAAGACTTGGTTAATTTAGAAGAAGACTCCAACATAATTCATTTTTCAGCAATGATTTTTCGCCTTGCCAATGATCTTGGATCATATAAAGTAAGTTGTCAACTTAACTTTTATCCTTTACAAAAATCTCTATTTATTATGTTGTTTTATAAGTACAAATAACTATTATAAAAAACAGAGTAGATAGAGTAATCTAATCCAATACATAAAACGATAATAGTAAAAGCTATCATAGTTAATTTTGAATGGGAATTTTATTTTAAGCTATTATATTTAATTTTAAGCTATCATTATGTTAAATTTTATTTTATGCTAACCGCTTAAATGATAAATTCTTATAAAAATATTTGAATTGTTCACTTATAGCACATGGACTAAAACTAAAATTGAACCTTTAATTTTCACTTATAGCTACTTATTTTGACTTTTCTTTTTTAAGCGTGAAATTGAGACAGGAGATATTTCCAAGTCAATTCAATGCTACATGAATGAAAGTGGAGTTTTTGAAGTAGAGGCTTGTGATTATATAAAGTCCATGATATGTACAATGTGGAAGAAGATTAATAAAGAGGCCCATAGTTCATCTTTCTCTCAAAGTTTCATAGATACTTCTATCAACCTTGCTAGAATGGCAATGTTTATGTATGAGCATGGAGATGGTCATACCATTCAAGATCTTGAAATTCAGAATCGCATAAAGTCATTAGCTTTGCAACCAATTCCTATTATACGTACACAAAATTAAGAGTTAAATAATGACATGTAATGTATTAGAAACCAAGAACGTTATGTAAAACCAGATTGATTAGAATAAATAAAGAACGTTTTTGGTATTATAAAATGTGGTAATTCAAGTAAAACATTGATTGTATGCAATTACTAACTAATTAACCACTTGATTAGTTAGTTAGGTAGTTAGAGTACACTTAGAATGAACCATGTATAAATACCACATTTCATTCATTCAATAAACAAGTCCTACAACTCATATGCTATACTACTTTTCTATCTTCTTGCACTTGAATCAATTGCTTGAAAGCTAACTATTGGTATCCAGAGCAAGGGTCGTTGATCCAAATTAAAAAGTGGTAAACATGTGTGATGTGTGAGGATCAAACACGAGTGAAGTGAGGATGAGTTCAAGTGCAAAAAATGGAAATTTTCCAGCCCATATGCCACATTTTGATGGAAATGATTGGGATAGATGGAGAATGCATATTTGAGCATTGTTTGGATTTCAAGAAGTGTTGGAAATCATAGAATTTTTTTTTTTTTTTTTTTTTTTTTTGAAGATATGAGAGTCAATCCAACAGAGGAGCAGAGGTCAAATTTTAAAGAAAACTAAAAGAAAGATTGCAAGGCCACCTTCATTCTTAATCAATGCCTTGACACAACAAACTTTGACAAAATTTATGATGCAAGAAGTGCAAAAGATTCCTAAGACATTCTTGAGGAACAAAGGTCAAGAAAGTGAAATTGTAGACCTTATATAGACAATTCGAGTTGCACAATTCGAGTTGCTGCAGATGGAGGAGCAAGAAAAGGTATTTGATCTGATCTCAAGATTTAGGAGCATCACAAGTCAAATGACTGGCTATGGTGAGAAGCTAACTGAAGCGAAATTGTAACGATATTGAGATCTTTGCATCCCATATTTGATTATATTGTGTGTGCCATTGAGGAATCCAAAGATATTTCCATATTAAGACTTAAAGAGTTGCAGGAAACTTTAGAAGTAAGAAAGTTCAAAATGGATGAAAGAAGTGGGGTTAAATCTGGAGATCAGGCACTGACAGCACAAGTCTACAAGATGAGAGACCAAAAAGAGAAGTGGAGAAAAAATAAATTCAAGAAACCTGAAGACAAGTTTGAGTCCTCGTCAAAAGGAGGAAGCACAAGTGGTAAATCAAAATGAAGATCAAAGAACTTTAACAAGTAGAAGGTGCAATATGTTACTATTGTAACAAGTTTGGACACTTTAGTGATGAATGTTGATGACTCTTCATCATATGCATATTTTTCATTGTTAACTATAATAATATTTGAATTTAAATGACAAATTGAATCCAATGTTTTTAACACAAGACTCAAAACATTTTTGGTTTATTCATAAAGAAATTAAAACATAAACTTATCCAAAATGATGATTCAACTAAATTGTCCTTTAAGTACAAATAAGCAAGAAGTGACAAGCTAAAAATAATTTTTTTTAGCAAAAATTAAAATGCATAGGCATCATGTAGAAAGAAATTCATCTCAATTATATTGACACTCCAATGTAACCACCATTCATGTACATCACCCCCAATATATATTAAAATATAATAAGAAAAATATAGTACATTTTGGGGAGACGAGACCAAAATCCAAGAAAAACTAAAATAGTTTACATCTATTTTATTAAAAATTTTACCTAAAAAATTCACTAAAATAAACTAAGGTGAAGAAAAAAAAAAAGTGGAGCACAAAATGAAAACATATAAGATTCCGTTAGAAAAAAAAAAATCTAAAGAAAAATAGGGGATCAACAACATAAACTAAAACGCTAATCATGTAGACCAATCCTATTACGAACAAAAAGATCTTTGATGAATGGAAAAATGGTGTCCCACCAAATAAAACCTTGATTAAGGAGTCCTAAAGATGCAATTTTATCATCACAACGATTGCCTTCTCTATAAATATGAGACACAAAAAATTCATCCTCTTAGTCAACCTCATGCAATTTAACCACATTTCTTAGCACACAAGGAACAAAGAGGCGAGACTTGGTAGTCAAATTAACCACCTTTGAATTAGATTCAAGCCAAAGGGAGGATCTGCCTTTTTTTTATAAGTAATATCAATGGCTACCATTGCCTCATGAAGCTCAGCATGAAAAAAGTTAGAAATATTCATATTAAGGGATAAACAACCAAGAGTTATTGCTCTACCATCACTAAATATCCCCCAGAAGATGCAGGCTTAGGACACCCTTTAGAAGTGCCATAAGTGTTACATTTTGCTCACAAGACAATAGAGGACACCATACAACCTCTATGATTCTAGGAGAATTAGTTGCATGAATACTAAAACACTTTCAAAATGACAAACACATGTAAAGTGTAGAAAGAAGTAATTTAAAGTCACATTATATACAAACTTTGTGTATGATATATTGATGTACCTTTTAATATCATTGAACTTTTTTAGTTTTTACGATATTTCTTTAGTTTTTTTTATTTGTTCTTATCTTTTAAGGTATTTTCAAAATAAATATTATTTTATTTTTATTTGTTTCACCATTTTCTTTCTTGTACACCTTATGACATAATCTTATTAACCGATCATTTCTACTCTAACTTTATAAACTTAGTTGTGCAATGAGAATACCAAATGTTAAAATTTTAAATAATTTATCTAATAGTAAAATTTTTAACATATTTAAAAGATTAAATATTTCTAGAAAGTGCTAATTATAGTTTTTTTTTTCTAATAATCTTAATGAA
>JBBPBR010000001.1:40337312-40370916 GCA_037974775.1 Cicer pinnatifidum | reverse complement strand
TAATCACACTAATTAATTAGTCTGGCTTAGGGAAGAAAAAAGTTACTCTATAATTGAAGTATAGACCTCTAAAATAACAATAAACTTGGTGATATTTCTATCTGGAAGATAGGATAAGTCCATCAAGATTAGATCTCCAAAAATATAAAAAAATTATTTAATTAAAAGAGTTCATAATATATTATTTTGAAAACTTAATTTTAAAAAATCTCATCTAAAACTAATATTATTTTAATAAAAATTAAATAATTGATTTTGTTATGTATTAATTCCATAATTGATTTTGGATTTTTAAAGATTAGAAAAATAAAAATTTAAACAAAAATTTAGTGATTTTCAAACAATAATTATGAGCTTTTATAAAATCACACCTAACATTTAGCTTAGGTCCCAATATGTGTTGGGCAATTGACCAAAAATAACACCTAATATTCAGTTTAAGTGCCAATATATACATGTGTTGGGCCAACCTCATTATTGCCATTAAAGTGTTACATGGAAATAGGCCATGATGGTTATATATAACATACACCAAACCATGTTATACGCCACCATTATTCAATGATCCTCGAGATATTATAATTTGTGGCTTTTATTGTTTGTGGAATAATGCGATCTATATGTGTTCGAACTTTGTTACTATTGAAGTTAGTGTTAATGCAAATTTCAAAGGTTATTGAAGTCTGATATAAGAGAGTTTTTACATATTAGTAATGTTTTTAGGGTATTTTAAGATGACTCAATTTTGTGAATGAAAACTAACGCACTCAAACTGATCATTAAATATATCGCCGTCTCACCGACTCAATTGCATTAGGTATAAACTTAGTAGTATATTATTTTTTAATATTAAAAAAAATTAATTTTTATTTTCAGTAAGTGTTTTCCACATTTTTATTATGTCCGTACGTTTTTCTTGTGTGTGACCTCCCTCAATAAATGTGTTCAACTTCTTTCTATTTCTTCTCGTATGCTACCTTGATATCGGAACCTATTGCTCGTGCGTTTTGTACTCCATGATTTTTTTTTTTGCAGTTTTTCTCTATAAATAGTTGACTCAATCAAATTCAGAAAATACACCAAAACTCAAACTATTTTTTTATTTTTTATTTTTCTCCTCTCTCTCCATCCTTTCATAATTTTCTTATAGTTATAAATTCGAGTGGCGGTGATAACCATATTTAATGGGTGTAATTCTAGAATGATTTTTTACAATGTAATAAAAAATTGGTCTAGTGTGACTGAATAATTTTATTCTTGGACGTCATGGTTCATAAATTTAATTTTAAACAGTCGTGAAATATTTTAAAGAGAGTGCTTTAATTGACGACTCAAATTAATAATATTTTTTTTGTGTTAAAACTTAATTTTCAAAAGAAAACACAATACGTGTGTTGTGTAGCCAATTATGGCAAATATTTTTCCTAAAGAAAAAATAATAGCAAATTTAATTAATGGTATGCATTACCTAACGAATTTTTATTTATATATCTTTTTTTTTTCAAAAAAAAAAATAATCATAATATCTCATATTAAAAAATATATACTAATTAAAAAGTCCTATTTTTTGCATCTTCCAGAGGTTGTATGACTCACATCTTTAAAATTTGCAGTGGATAAATAAAAAATATATTTCTAAGAAAATAAAAACTTTATATTTAATTTAAGATATCACGTTTCTCAAAAATAAAAATAAAAATACTTTAAACTTATTTTATCCATTAAAATAGTGTAATCTCGATAAGTTTAATTTAAGTATAATTATTTGATTTAATTCTAGACGTGCCAAAACAAAAAATATGTCCTTAATATTTTACGGATAAAATAGCGACACAATTTTATTTTGTTAAGAACTCCCTCCTATATTTTCTGCCAAAACGCATGAAGTGGCCCTAGCATTTTACACATAAAGTAGCAACACAATTGTATTTTGTTAACAACTCTCTCTTGTTTTTTCTCATATCTAATAAATAAAAAGTAATAAAAATAAAATATTGTTAATATAATAAAAAATTAAAATATAAAAAAAAAACAAAATTATATTAATAAAATAAAATAAAATATATTTAATAGAAAAAAATATATCAAAGTTAACGTAACCACGTTAATTTTAATGTATTATATATTATTATTATTATTATTATTATTATTATTATTATTATTATTATTATTATTATTATTATTATTATTATTATTATTATTATTATTATTATCTCACAAATCTCATATTATGAAAGAGTCAAATAACACTTTAAATAGTGATTTGATGAGAATCATCAATTCATTAGCGTTAAACAGAAAAAAGATTTTGTCCACAAACAATTGGGGTCCAAAGTATTAACATGCCAAAAACGTGGAATAAGAAAATGTCTGGAGTTGTTATTGTCCTTACATTGCTTTTGTTATTTATTTTTTTTTTTGGGTTTAGAAACCATTTATAATCTTTTATGAAATTAATTGTTAACTTTATTTATGTTTAAGTTATGGAATATTTTATCCTGCTCAAAAAAATTAAGAAGAATATGATTAACTCTTGTTATAATTTTATTTGTATATTTAGATTGGAAGCTTAAACCTATATTTTTGTTGATATTTCTCTATGTGTTTGTGTATAAATTAATAAATAAATATAAATATAAATATAAATACTTAAATCATAATAATATAAATAAAAATAATATTGAATACAAGTGAAAAAGTAATTAAAATTATATTGAATATTTAAAATAATATTCTAAAATCGTATCTTATATAAGGACGTTTGTGTGGTATATAATTTTCCATATAGCAAGATTTTCTTTTGGTTTCTAGCTAATGGCTTTGCTCACATTTGCATCTCCCCAATTTACTTTTAAAAAAAAGCTTGTTTTGGAAAAAAGAGGTTTATCTCGAGTAATATGGAACTCTAATTTCCCTCGTCCAACTCGATGCAAGGCATCATATAAAGTTGAATCAATTCCTCGTCGTTCTTCAAAATTCCAACCTTCAATTTGGACCAATGATTATATTCAATCTCTAAGTAGTGAATATAAGGTAAGATTATTTAATACTTAATTATATTGTTTCTTATTTATACATTTATAAAATCTCCATACAATATTTACAAGTCCTTATAAATTATTGAAAAATCTTAAGAACTTTAGATAACTAAATGAATGCAGGAAGAAATGTATAGAGAGCAATGGAAAGTGCTAAGTGAAGAAGTAAGGATGATGCTTTGCAAAGTGAAAAATGAGATTGATCAACTTGAGTTTATTGATGTATTGCAAAGGCTTGGAGTTGCTTACCATTTTAACAATGAAATAAGGAACATTTTGGACAACATTTACAACACACAGACATCCAATTTCAACAATAATTTATATGCCACTTCTCTCAAATTTAGACTTTTAAGGCAACATTGTTATAATATATCTTCAGGTTACTGACTCATATTTAGACTTTTAGACTTCAATACCACATTTAATTTCTATGTGATTCACGACTCAACTATGATTTAAAATCTTTATTTAACAAATATTAATGTTAATTAGTTTAAATATATATTTAATTTCTGTAAATTAGCACTATAATTAGATTCGTTTTTGTATTTTTTTTTTCAAATTTAACTCTATGTAACTTCAATTTTGTTTTTAAAACTGTCCTTGTTGTTTGTGACTGTTAAATAAATTTGAGATGATTAAAAAAAATTCAAATTTAAAAAGAATAAACATATATGTTTTTATTTGATTTTCGTTATCGTAAGTCCGTAATTTTTTTATTTATTTTACTCCTTCTTTGTTTGTCATTTCAACTATTTTGAACGATAATTAACAACAAGAACAATTTTAAAATAAAATTGAACTTATAGCGTTAAATTTGAAATATTGACCAAATATATATTTAAGACATGTTAATTTGTATATATTTAAGACATGTTAATTTGTATATTAATTTATTATTTATGTGATTAATTTTTTGCAGATGTTTTTATTGGCTTTCAAGATGAAATGTGTAACCTGAAGAAAGAGCAACTTGATGTTGAGGCAATGTTATCAATGTATGAAGCCGCATTTCATTCCTTTGAAAATGAAAGTATATTAGATGAATTAAGAGATGTGACATCAAAGTTTCTAAAAGAATATTTGAAAAATGGAGGTAACCACAAATCACTTCTAATAAGTCATGCTTTGGAGCTTCCACTACATTGGAGAATTCCTCGTTGGGAGGCTTGGTGGTTCATTAATTTATGCGAAAGACAACAAAATCAGAATCATGTTTTACTTCAATTTGCTAAATTGGATTACAACATTGTTCAAAGCATGTACCAAGAAGAGCTAAAGCATACATCGAGGTAATAAAGCATGTACCGATAAATATGACGTATTCGATCTAAATCGGGACACTTGTAAAAAAAATTAAAAACAATTTTTGAGTATAAAAAATATCACTTTTTATTAAAGTTTATTTGAAATAAAATAATACATATAATATACTAAAATTTAATGTTATGAAGTAACAATGATCATTAATTATGTTTGAATAAATGAAATAGAAAAAAAATAGATTAAGTTAAATTTGAATTCAATAAATTTTTGGCCCTATAATTATACCTTATTTAATTTTGTCCCTCTAATTTTATATAAAAAAATAGTTCTTCAAATATTTCTATTAACAATTTTGGTCTATTCTTTTAAATGAAATTATGTATATTATTCGAACTTTTGAATTATTTTTTGTAAATATGTTTAAAACATTATAAGAAACATTCATACAAATATTTATAAATTTTTAACAAAAACTAAATTAAATATGAATTTGAAGGAATAAAAACTTATATTTAATACATCTCTAGTTAAAAATTCTAAATTTGTGCGTAAGAAATTTTATAATATTCTAAACATACTAATTTCCATTATTAACCATTTTAACATATTCTATTAGTTGTTTTAATTCTTTATTTTTTTTTTTATATTTTAGACACGTATGAAAAAATCTAGTATTAATATCTCCTTCCTTAACCCAGTGTTGTCTATTTATTAATGCTTGATTTTTTTTGTCTTTTTAAAGATGGTGGAAGAGAACTGAACTTGGAGAAAAGTTGAGCTTTAGTAGGGATCGATTGGTTGAGAACTTTGTTTGGACTATGGGAACAAATTTCAAGCCAGAGTTTGAATATTTCCGAAAAGTAATAACAAAGGTTAATATATTTATTACCACAATTGATGATGTTTATGATGTGTATGGCACCTTGGAAGAACTAGAACTATTCACTCACACAATTGAGAGGTAATTACTATTCAATATTTAATTAATTTCTCCTATTTCATTGAATTTTTTCCTTGTTAGTATATCTATCAATATTTTTTCTTATGATTCTAGATGGGATCTAAGTGCCATGGATTCTCTCCCATACTACATGAAAATATGTTTTCATGCACTGTACAACTTTGTGAATGAAATTGCTTTTGAAATCTTGAAAAAGACTGGATATTATATCACTCCATATTTGAAGAAATGGGTAAGCAATTATTTGTTTAATTTTTTATCATTGTTTTAAATTGCAGTTTGCAACCACAATAGCGGTCATAATATTGTAGATTTTGAAATTTCTAAATGACATCACCACTAAGGGGTGTACAAAAGAATGGTTAGGTCGGATTTGGTATGTCCCTTACTTGGTCCTTATATTTGATCGGACCAATTTTTAGAATCTAATCTCTCCCTTAACCCGATCAAACTCGATTAATTGCAGGTTCAATAAAGACGAGACGAAATAAGACGAGTCGCAAACTAGTAATTCTATAACTTTTTTTTAGAAAAGAAAATTAACAACAACAAGAGTAATAATAATAATAATAATAATAATAATAATAATAATAATAATAATAATAATAATAATAATAATAATAATAATAATAATAATAATATTAATAATAATAATAATAACAATAATAATAATAATAATAATAATAATAATAATAATAATAATAATAATAATAATAATAATAATAATAATAATAATAATAATAACTCAACTTTACTTTATTTGCTTTAGATCTTTTTGCAAAATTACAAGGATGAATATACAATTTAAAAGATGCACTAGGTTATACAGTACGGTAATAGAGATATGATTAGACATGGTTACATAAATAAACATTGAAATCTTTATTATTGTTTGTTTCTAATATCAAACACCAATTATACGTAAAGGACACATAAAAAATCAAGTTGGTGATATAGTCGTATCTCTATATAACTTCATAGAAAGATTATAGTTGTACGATTGGAGAAGACAATGAAAGTCGACACATGGAAAACAAGAGGAACACAAGGAGAACTGTCTATTAGAAAAAAAGTCAATAAGGGATGAGAATTTTTTTTTTCAAACCCTTAATTAAGTTAGTGTAGTAGAATAAGGTAAAATAAAAAATAAATAAAAAAATCCCTTGCTCTTAATGTATTTTTGGACGAGACGGGTAACCCAGAGGGTGGCCCGAACCGATACATTTTTTAACCATTTCCTGTATATTTTTTTGTTCTTGTTTTATTCGGACTAGGTCAGACCCAACCCGTTGTTTATGGGTCAAATTGAGTTCGCGGGATGAACCGAATCGTGTATACCACTAATCACAACTACAATTTAAGCTGTATTCGCCATATTTTCTTGCATTTTTCCGCAATATAAAGATTTTCAGTGTAACCGCAAATGCGTCTGCAATCTCAATTTAAAATCATGATAATTATCCCTCTTAAATATCTATTTTGGTATATGATATATTTTTTTCTTAATAGTGGACAGATTTATGTAAATCATTTTTGATTGAAGCAAAGTGGTACCATAGTGAATATACACCAACTTTTGGAGAATACTTAGAGAATGCATGGATATCCGTAAGTGGACCTGTTATACTTACCCATGCTTACTTTGTAATTTCTCATTCATTCAAAATGGAAGACTTGGTTAATTTAGAAGAAGACTCCAACATAATTCATTTTTCAGCAATGATTTTTCGCCTTGCCAATGATCTTGGATCATATAAAGTAAGTTGTCAACTTAACTTTTATCCTTTACAAAAATCTCTATTTATTATGTTGTTTTATAAGTACAAATAACTATTATAAAAAACAGAGTAGATAGAGTAATCTAATCAAATACATAAAACGATAATAGTAAAAGCTATCATAGTTAATTTTGAATGGGAATTTTATTTTAAGCTATTATATTCAATTTTAAGCTATCATTATGTTAAATTTTATTTTATGCTAACCGCTTAAATGATAAATACTTATAAAAATATTTGAATTGTTCACTTATAGCACATGGACTAAAACTAAAATTCAACCTTTAATTTTCACTACTTATTTTGACTTTTCTTTTTTAAGCGTGAAATTGAGACAGGAGATATTCCCAAGTCAATTCAATGCTACATGAATGAAAGTGGAGTTTCTGAAGTAGAGGCTTGTGATTATATAAAGTCCATGATATGTACAATGTGGAAGAAGATTAATAAAGAAGCTCATAGTTCATCTTTCTCTCAAAGTTTCATAGATACTTCTATCAACCTTGCTAGAATGGCAATGTTTATGTATGAGCATGGAGATGGTCATACCATTCAAGATCTTGAAATTCATAATCGCATAAAGTCATTAGCTTTGCTACCAATTCCTATTATACATACACAAAATTAAGAGTTAAATAATGACATGTAATGTGTTAGAAACCAAAAATGTTATTGAAAACAAGATTGATTAGAATAAACAAAGAACATTCTTGGTATTAGAAAATATTGTAATTCAAGTTAAACATTGATTGTATGCAATTACTAACTAATTAACTACTTGATTAGTTAATTAGGTAGTTAGAGGACAATTAGAATGAACCATGTATAAATACCACACTTCATTCATTCAATAAACAAGTCACACAACTCATATGCTATACTACATTTCTATCTTCTTGCACTTGAATCAATTGCTTGAAAGCTAACTATTGATATCCAGAGCAAGGTTCACTGATCCAAGTTAAAAAGTGATAAACACGTGTAATGTGTGAGGATCAAACACGAGTGAAGTGAGGATGAGTTCAAGTGCAAAAAATGGAAATTTTCCAGCCCATATGCCACATTTTGATGGAAAGGATTGAGATAGATGGAGAGTGCATATTTGAGAACTGTTTGGATTTTAAGAAATGTTGGAAATCATATATTTGTTTTTGAAGATATGGGAGTCAATCCAACAGAGGAGCAGATGTCAAATTTTAAAGAAAACAAGCTTCATTCTTCATCAATGCCTTGACACAATAAACTTTGACAAAATTTGTGATGCAAGAAGTGCAAAAGAATCCTAAACCCTAAGAGAAGTGTTTTCTGGAGGAACAAAGAAAAGTGTTTTCTGGAGGAACAAAGGTCAAGAAAGTGAAATTGTAGACCTTAGAAAGACAATTCGAGTTGCTGCAAAAGGAGGAGCATGAAAAGGTATCTGATCTGATCTTAAGATTTAGGAGCGTCACAAATCAAATGGCTGGCTGTGGTGAGAAGCTAACTGAAGAAAAATTGTGTGAAAAGATATTGAGATCTTTGCATCCCAGATTTGATTACATTGTGTGTGCCATTGAGGAATCCAAAGATATTTCCATATTAAGCCTTGAAGAGCTGCAGGGAACTTTAGAAGCAAGAGAGTTGAGAATGGATGAAAGAAGTGGGGTTAAATCTGGAGATCAGGCACTGGCAACACAAGCCTACAAGATGGGAGACCAGAGATAGAAGTGGAGAAATAATAAATTCAAGAAACCTGAAGACAAGTTTGAGTCTTCATCAAAAGGAGGAAACACAAGGGATAAATCAAAACGGGGATCCAAGAACTTTAACAAGAAGAAGGTGCAATATGTTACTATTGTAAGAAGTTTGGACACTTTAGTGATGAATGTTGATGACTCTTAATCATATGCATATTTTTCATTGTTAACTATAATAATATTTGAATTTAAATGACAAATAGAATCCAATGTTTTTAACACAAGACTCAAAACATTTTTGGTTTATTCAAAGAGAAATTAAAACATAAACTTATCCAAAATGATGATTCAACCAAATTGTCCTTTAAGTACAAATAAGCAAGAAGTGACAAACTAAAAATATTTTTGTTTAGCAAAAATTAAAATGCATAGGCATCGTGTAGAAAGAAAGTCATCTCAATTATATTAACACTCAAATGTAACCACCATTCATCTGCATCACCCCCAATATATATTAAAATATAAGAAGAAAAATGTAGTACATTTTTGGCGGGACGAGACCAAAATCCAAGAAAAACTAAAATAGTGTACATCTATTTCATTAAAAATCTTACCTACAAAATCCAATTAAATAAACTAAGGCGAAGAAAAAAAAAAGTGGAGCACAAAATGAAAACATATAAGATTCCGTTAGAAAAAAAAATCTAACGAAAATTAGGGGATCGACAACATAAACTAAAACGCTAATCTTGTAGACCAATCTTATTTCGAAAAGTTCGAAATCTCTTACTCCCATGCCTATCCTCGCTTCTTTTACATGGCTTGATCCTTCATGATGGATCCTTAGAGTGTCCCAAAGCTCCTTAGCGTTTTTGCACTCTTCAACTCTGTCATACTCTTCCCTGCTCAAAGCACACGTTAGAAATAAATGAGCTTTAGAGTTTAGGAGTACCTTTGTAATTTCATTAGCCGTCTATTGTGCTTGAGGTTTCTCATCGGAGGTTGCGTCTATGTTGTTAGTTCTGATGACGTGATCTCCATTTTCCACCACAGACCACATGTTGTTGTCTTGTGATATGAGAAATAGTCTCATCTTACCTTTCCAGTGATAGTAATATGTACCATCAATGTAGGGAGGTCGGCTGGATGATCCTTCTTCAGGAATATACTTAGCTTTTGACATTTTTCTTTTTGGATCTTTTTCTCTTACACTGTTAGGTGTATTTTTTAAAGAACCTTGCTATGATGCCAATTGATGTAGCTAAATATCACTAGAAGGGGGGTTGAATAGGGATTTTGCTGTTTAAAAATAATTTTCTAATGTTTTTTAAAACTATCCTCTCGCTGAGGATGGTAAGTCCGAGGACGGGTTTTTAAACCTTCAGTTTTGAGTTGAGTAAAAGAGTGAAAGATAAATATGAAAGAGACACACACAATTTTATACTGGTTCATCCAAAGATGGCTACGTCCAGTCCTCACACCCTTGTGAGACTTTTTGCTAATGTTCAAACAGATCAACCTCACGCTGAGGAAGATTACAAAATGTGTATTCTTTAGCTTCACCAAGCTTACAATAAATTTTCAAATATTTCCAAGTGTATCTCACAAGGAAATTACAAAGTGATATGAGAGTGATTGATACTTAATACTTGCTCAAAGGATTTCCAAAGATATAGTGTAGGATTAAAGAAAGTATGAAGTGAGGATGGATATTGCTCTTGATAGCTTTAAGATGCTTGATCTTTTTGTGCAATTTTGTTGTGTATGTAATGATGAAGAGCTTGTTGTATTTTATATAGGTCCAATCCCTTTAATGACCGTTGGAATTCGTTACAAAAGATCCAAGGCTTTTCATCATAATTACAAAACTGCCCTTCAACTAGTTCATGGACTGGCAGAGGCCATCCTCGCGCATGCACAACTTCCATGAACCTTGATCTTGAGATGTCCTTGTCTATTTTCTTTTGTAAGGATGTTTCTTTGACCATGTGAGCTACATCCATTTCAAAAACTTTAAGGACTAGGTTGATTTCAACTTTTGAGGGTGATATTGACAAAAGAGAAAGCTACCCTCTTACATAAAATTGTCATGCTCTAGTCCGAGGATCAGATCTACCATCAACATGTGATCTTCCATTTTTGGTTTGTTTGTTGTTGCCTTTCTTTAACTTGACTTCTTTATGAATTCATTCGTGCAAGCACAATAAATAGTCTGATTTTAGCCTTTGCACATGCTTGATGGGTGCAAGCACAATAATTATGAGCTTTTATAAAATCACACATAACATTTAGCTTAGGTCACTACGCCAAAAATTGCATTTTACAGCGCTTTTTTTAAGTCTTCTACAACGCTTTTTCAAAAAAAAAAAAGCGCTGTGGATTCGAGCGCTGTAAAAGATACAACAGCGCTTTTAAAAAAGCGCTCTTAAAGACACCTTTTATAACGCGCGCTTAGTATGCACCTTTTACAGCGCTTGTTACAAAAAAGCACTGTAAAAGGCTTACCCATATTTCATATATTTGGGGTACCTTTTACAGCGTTTTTTTGTAACAAGCGCTGTAAAAGGCATACCCATATTTCATATATTTGGGGTACCTTTTACAGCGCTTTTTTGTAACAAGCGCTGTAAAAGGCATACCCATATTTCATATATTTGGGGTACCTTTTACAGCGCTTTTTTGTAACAAGCGCTGTAAAAGGCATACCCATAATTCATATTTGGTATGCCTTTTACAGCGCTTTTTATAACAAGCGCTGTAAAAGGTGTTACTTTTTATTTTTTATTTTTAACCCTGTATATATTTTAAAAGCGTTTTTTAGCTTTTTATGGCACTTTTTTTATAAAGCGATGTCTTTTATCTTTTTATCCAAAATTAGTTTGAATCAGTTCACACAACACAACACATTCATAATCAGTAATTTAGAACATATTCATGTGCATGTTAAAACAGAAACAGAATCAGTAACACAACCAGAACTAGAGCCCAGAATCAGTTAAAACATAATCAGTTCACACAATATGATACATATATATTATCCTGTAACACAGTAATTTACAACATAAGTAATTAAATATACATTGAACCTAATTTACAACATATTCATATGCATGTTTATATACTGTCCTATGATCATATACATATAATAACTATGCATCATATAATATTCAGATCCCTTGCCCAGCAGCATGCTATTTCCCAGAAAATCAAATAATTTTCATTTCAAGCACATAATCACACCATTCCTCCTTTAATTCCATCAGATCTTGTTCAGAATATGATGGACTGGAATTTTCAAAGTACTGCAATATAAAAATTGAACATATTATATTAAGTTAGTATCAAATATATAGATAATTTATATATGAAAATCATATAATCAAAATACCGTACCGTTTCTGGGATAATAGTTTTATTCTTGTCAACAATCTCCTTCATGAATCTCAATACGTAGTACCCACAATCGATGTTGTTTGTTTGACGAGGGCACTTTATTGGGATCCATGTAATATTATTAGACTTTTGCTTCGACACTACCACACCTCTTTGAGCTCGAAAAACTTTTAATGCACTATCAAATGAATAAATGTGATTATTTTAGCATGAACAAACACTTATTTATATATATGTGTAACAAAAATAAATGAATATTACTTACGTGTCGAACAAAGTCTTGATTTCGGAGTGATTGTTGTAATCGCCATGCAAGGGATCCAAATAGTATATAACTTCAGAGACGACATTGATTGCAAATAGCACCCAATGTGCCCTACAACAACAAAAAATTGGTTAAACAATTTTGTTTATACACAACTAATAAATTAAATTCTCATCAATTAAAAAAGATAAAATTACGTACCCTGAATTATATGGTGATAAGAACAATTTATCCTTTGAAATATTTCCTAAAAACATATTTACAATGTATTTCTTTACATTGTCTTCATCGAGTTTCCACATGGACGTCTTATGCAGAGAGAAGAATGAGTATTTATTCGATAATTTCCTCAGGCACACGACCTTCTCATGCAAAAACCTTCAATGAAAATTTTAAACTAGATTAATTACCAATACATTTAATTAATTACCAATAAATGCAATTAAAAGTATTTTTTACCTTATATACAAGCTCATTACAGTTGCACTGAGCTCCTTATGTTCGAGAAGTTCGTATACGTGATCCTTGTCGAAAAATTCCTCATACTCCTCTCCGAATATTTCTTTATTCATGTGTATCATGCGCGAATCGTCGCTGCTGCACAGGTTCTTTTTTACTTGGATGTCAAGACACACCCCGTATTTACCAAGGCGTGGCTGACTTATTTTAGGAGCAGCAGCAGCAGCGACTGATTTGCCACGATCCAATTTTTTTATTGCTGCAAATTTGGCAGCTTTATTGGCCTCCGGCCTTTGTAATTTGGCAGCTCTATTAACCTCCAATTTTTGAGGTTTGCTGCCTTTTTTTGGATGTGCGGGTGGTTTATTTATTTGGACCTACAAAAATGAGGTTAAATGTTAGTTTATTGAATCTAAAAAAATTGACAAAGCTTATGCAATAAATGTGACAAACCTTATCGGGAGACATAACTGATTTGTTTCTGGGAGGGCTTTTAATGAGGGCAACAAGGTTCGTGGGCCATGCCACGTAACTACCAATAGCTTCGCCCAATGTCTGCATATCTCCGTCGTTGTCCAGTATCGGCAACGGTGCAGTTGGTTCGAAAGCAACAGTAGGCGATACCTTGACATGGCCCTTTGGGATCGAAGTATTGTGCAATACTTCTCCCAAAGTATTGTACAATTTTCCTTTTCCCACCTTCCGATGAGTGGGCGAGGACAAGTATAGAAAACATGAAGTGACACCCTAAATCAATAGTTAAAACATAAGTACAGTTAATATATAATATTGTTTAATGCATAAGTAATTACATAAGCAAGTAAGTAATTAGTTACCTCGGGAATAATTTTCAAAGCGACGTTGCAACTCCCGCTTTCACTCTCCATTTGTATTTCACCTTGGAGCTGATCCGGAAGTTGCTTGTCTTTGTTCGTATTCACCAATTGTGCCACTTGCTCAGATAGGATTCTGAGCATCTCTAATACTTCCTCGTTGGAAGGTTTTTGGCGCTTCTCTTGAGGAAAAAAGCTTCTGGGAGTTACGCCAAATCCCTTCCCCCTAACTCGACCGGAATATTCAGGAACATTAAAAACTTTGCCCAAAATGTCCCTGCAACTAGCCTTGTTGCCCTCTTCATTTTCAGAACTTTGTTCGATGGTCTCTTAAAATACATGTAACATTAAAATAGTTAAGTTCATTAGCATTTTTAAAATACAATATTAAAAAGTATTCAAGTGATAAATACAATATTGAAAAATATTAAAGTCATAATATACTTACACAAAGTTCTATTACTTTTTGAACATTTTCGTTATCAACCACTCCATCCTTATTTACCCGAGCTTTCTTCCACAAGATATGACGACCCAACGGTTGATCGGATTAGGTCTCTTGTCGCTATTCGTTAAAACAAAATATTAGTTAGAAACTATAGTTTATAATACAAATTCCCTCATCATTGATGTTACATTGACTTACAAGTTTTTTGTCTAGACGTGCATATCCCATACGTGATCTTCTGTATGGGTGCGTCGGGTTGCTTGCCCTCTCGCGATTTGCCTTACTAATATTCTATATAAAAAAATAGCAATTATGTAAAAATTTAAAATACGATACGAATATGAATAATAAAACACACAAATGCTAATAAATTAATCACTTACGACAAACGCGGGGTCAGTACGTTTGGAAACAAACGCTTTCCATTCATCATTTGATATATAATGTCGATATATCATTGGAGGTTCAGCTGTTGTGTTTCCTTCTTTATCTTTAAGATAGAAATTTGAGAGATGCGATCTAAATCCCCGATGGATTTTGCCAGCAACTCTCAAAACGTAATTCTTTCGTCCCTCATCAAGGACAAAAGTTGTCTGCAATGAAAAAAATTATAAGTAAAGTATTTAAAAGAAAATATTTATAAATGACAAAAGATTGGATCAAAAAATTTACTTGAATATCATTCCATACGATATCTTTGGCATCCTTCAATGCCTTATCTCTCCAGTCGTCAATCGTGATTGGAATATTTTGACGAACAACAGCCCCAATGTAGCTCACAAATATTGCGCTATGGGGGTCAACTGGCTGACCACTTTCATTCCATCCAACCTAATAAACTCATATAGTAAGTACATGCTATTAAAAAAAGCTAAAAAAATACACAACAAACAGAGTATAGTATAGTATTACCTCAAACTTGGTGCCATTGCTCCTTGCTTTAATCACATTTTGCATTATAGTTGCACCACGTTTGACTTCATTTTCATAAGTCTTACTGGTGCCAACTTCTTCATTTTGACATTCTAAATCTCTGTTTGTATCCATTTAACTACAACAAGTTCAACATGCAGTTTAGTATAACATCAACAAGCTCAACATGCATCATGCATTATTCTAAACAAGTTCAACATGTATCAGTATATATATTTTAAACAAGCTCAACATGCATTTTAATGATTACAAAAAATTAATAACATCAATACCTGAATAATGGTTCGAAGAAAGATGAAATGCAAAGAAAAGAACGAACGGAGAAATTTCACAGCAATAAAGTTCACAGAAAAACGGTTTTGAAGAAATACGTAATGAGGGTTACGTATTTCAATGAAAATATAAGGTTCAAAATGATCTTGGATGGAAATAAGGTTCGAAATGAAGGAGATGATCGTGGAAATACAGTTCGTAATGGACGGGATTATAGGGTTTGCAAAAGAAGAGAAGAACGATGAAGGTTGAGATGATAGTGTAGTTTACGTAATGAAGAGGAAACTGAAGAGGTTACTGTTATATATATAACCCTTTTACAGCGCTTTTTTATAACCCTTTTACAACGCTTTTCCAAAGAGCGCTCTAAAAGGCCTAAGCCTTTTACAGCGCTTGTTATAAAAGCGCTGTAAAAGGCGTATTTATTTAAATTTTTAAAAGACTCTTTTACAGCGCTTATCCCAACAAGCGCTGTAAAAGACCTCATTGTTTTAGTATGTTATATAATGTTTTTTTTAAAAGCCTTTTACAGCGCTTGTTCAAAGAAGCGCTGTAAAAGGCCTTATTTAAATTTTTAAAAGACTCTTTTACAACGCTTATCCCAACAAGCGCTGTAAAAGACCTCATTGTTTTAGTATGTTATATAATGTTTTTTTTAAAAGCCTTTTACAGCGCTTGTTCAAAGAAGCGCTGTAAAAGGCCTTATTATGTTATTTTTGTGTTTTGTTATGTTATTTTTTAAACAAGCTCTGCAAAACCCACATAGTAGTAACTGGTCACCACCAAAATATCTTCCTCTTCACCAAACTCCACCTCAAACATCAAAGCTTACTCTTTCAATCTCCACCTCAACACCCTTTTATCTCTTTACATTCCCTTTCATTCTTAAATCGTAACTTGATCTTCAGGTTCATTGCCATGTTGCGAAAAATGGGTTTATTAACAATGTGTCTGATGTTTTTATTAACAATGGGTCTGATGTTTTTGTTAACAATGTGTTTTTGGGGATTCCCATGATGCGTACAAGGTGTTTGAAGAAAATCATGTTAGAGAAAGTCATGTTAGGTATCTGATGAATATTATTTTTAAAGTCTTTTACAGCGCTTGTTCACATAAGCGCTGTAAAAGGTCTCTTTATTTTATTTTTCAAAGAGTCTTTTACATCGCTTTTCCCAATAAGCGCTGTAAAAGGTCTCCATCAAACAACAAATATAACCTTTATTTTTTACTTTATTAGGTACATTAATTATAAATATTAACACATTTTTTAAATCCATAAATTATTAATTAATATTATTAATTATAAATATTAACACATTAATTATTTAATGTCATATATTGTAAAAATTGTTATATACTTATACGTTAAATACCCATCCACGTTGTCACACTTGGAAGGCCTCGGTTCGAATATGAATTAAGTGAACTTCGTAAATGTAAGCGTTTTTAAATTACAAGAGTCTTTTACAGCGCTTTTTGATGTAAGCGCTGTAAAAGGTATCTTTATTTAATTTTTAAAAGGGCCTTTTACAGCGCTTGGTAAGAAGAGCGCTGTAAAATGTCTCATTGTTTTATTTTTAAAAGGGCCTTTTACAGCGCTTTTTTAAAAGGCGCTGTAAAAGACATGCACTTTTTTTACATGCATAGTTCTTAAGAATTGAAATTGTCCAAATTTACATAAACATGCACTTCACCAAAGACCCTTATCCCCCACCCATCAACCAAACTATCCAAAAGCCAAAAACTTAAGTCCTAATTGAATCACTGGTTATGCTTGCCTTCTTAGACAACAATAAAACAAGAATAGAACCAGAATAATTCAGATTATAATACCACAATAATTCAATAAAACCAGAATAGAACCAGAATTCAGATAACAATAATTCAGATTACAACAATAAAACCAGAATAGAACAATAATTCAGATTACAACAATAATTCAGATTACATGCATGGCTTATATAAAACAATTAAACATGTACATTAAGATGCCCTTCTTCTTTTCCTGGTGGATTCACATTTGTTTGTCCATTTACAATACGAAACGATGGATTAATCCAAATTCCCTCATCATGATCATCTCTAAGATGTAAACCATCATCAGTTGAATCAATTTCATGTGGTTGTTGTGATGTTGCAAATAAAAGATCATTACCAACATCTTCATCATTGTTGTTATCATCACTTATTTTATTGGTCGATAGGACAACAGACCATTTATCATCAAAAGGATCGGTGACATAAAACACTTATTGAGCTTGCGACGCTAAAATAAAAGGCTCGTCTTTGTATCCCACCCTATTAAAATCCACAAGCTAGAATCTTGACTCATCAATACGAACGCCATTATTATTATCGACCCACTTGCAACCAAATATGGGAACACGAAACATTGTGTAGTCTAACTCCCATATGCGCTCGATAACCCCAAAATATGATAGATTTGCATATATTGGGTTTTTGTCTTTTGCACTTGAGACATGCATCGCTTCAGCTACGAGAGTGACTCTACTATTTTGCATAGTGGTTTGATTATCTTGTTCTTTGGTATAAAATGTGTAGCCGTTAATAACATAACCAGTGTAAGAAAAGACATGTAAGCTCGGACCATTTGCTAGCCACCTCAATCTCTGTGAAATTGATCCGGGGTCTATATCAAATTTTGACTTTATGTGATTTTTTAACCATGTTATAAAACTTCGATTGTGCTCTCGAGTTATCCAATTTTGATTCCTATTCATGTTCAAGCGAGATAACTGAACCATGTGTATTGTAACATACGGTTGAACCTCGTCATCATTGTGCAGAACATACAATTGTGCCTGCTCCAATTCTGTCCTTGATATAGTCAGTAGTCTCCTTCCAATTATCCCTTCTCCTGATAGTCTTCCCGAATGACGAGACATGGGAAGCCCTATGGATTCAACATTGGACAGATATTTAGTACAAAATTCAACAGCCTCTTCAACAATGTATCGTTCAGCAATACAACCTTCTGGTCGACTTCTACTTTTTACGTACCCTTTTAATATTTTCATATATCGTTCTATCGGATACATCCATCTCATATAAGCTGGCCCACAAAGTTGTGTCTCCTTAACCAGATGAACAGTAAGGTGAACCATTATATCAAAAAACGATGGTGGGAAATACATTTCAAGCTCACACAAAGTAACAACAATTTCCCTCTGCAATGTCGGTAATTTCTGAGGGTCGATCACTTTACTACAAATTTCCCTGAAGAAGAAACATAATCTAGTTAATGCTAGTCAAACTTTTTCAGGTAAAATGGAACGTATACCTATTGGTAGCAAATGCTCCATTAGAATATGACAATCATGGGTCTTCAAACCTTTTAACTTGAGGTCTTTCATACAAACCAAATTTCTAATGTTCGAAGAGTATCCTTCTGGAACTTTAACTTCGTGTAGAAATTTACATAAAACAATTTTTTCCTTTCTAGATAGAGTATGAGCGGCTGGAGGTAGATATGTGCGATTTCCTTTCTTTACTGGAGCCAATTCATTTCTTAGTCCCATATCGACCAAGTCCAATCTTGCGTTGATGCCATCTTTAGACTTTCCTAGAACATTGAGTAACGTACCAATAACACTATCAAATACATTTTTTTTCAATATGCATCACATCGAGGAAATGTCTTATATACAATGACTTCCAATATGGCAATTCAAAGAAAATTGACTTTTTCTTCCACCCAGTTTTGACCAGCTCTCCCGCAAAAGGTTTGCCAAATTTATTGGTCAAACCTTGTACTTTTTCAAGTATTTGATATCCAGTCGGTGGTAAAGGAGCTTTACCTTCCTCTGATTTTCCATTAAATGCATTTCTCCACCAACGATACTGATGACTATAAGGTAAAAATCTACGATGTCCAAGAAACACATTCTTCTTACAATATTTCAACCGCATCCAATTTGTACTCTCTTCACATACAGGACATGCACACTGACCTTTAATGCTATATCCTGATAAATTACCATATGCTGGAAAATCATTAATTGTGCCGAACAACATAGCCCTCAAATTGAAATATTCTTTCTTATACCCATCATAAACTTCCACACCTGTCTCCCACATACGTTTTAAATCTTCTATTAGAGGAGTCAAGTATACATCGATATCATTCCCCGGTTGTTTGGGTCTAGAAATTAACAGAGACAACATCATAAACTTACGCTTCATACATAACCATGGATGTAGGTTATATATTACCAAAATCACAGGCCACGTGCTGTGTGAGATGCTTTGAAGACCATGTGGATTCATTCCATCAGTAGAAAGTGCAAGTCTTAGATTTCTTGACTCTATCCCGAATGCAGGATACTCGTGATCAATTTTTGCCCATTGTGGGGAATCTGCAGGGTGTCGAAACATTTCATCTCTAATTCTTTCATCTGCATGCCATGTCAAGTGTTTTGAATCTTTTTCACTGCGATACATGCGCATAAATCTTGGTATTATAGCAAAATACCACACGACTTTTGCTGGAGTAGATTCTTTCTTCTTATATCGAGAGACATTGCATTTCGGACACGCCTTAAGTAGTTCATATTCATTTCGAAATAAAATGCAATCGTTAGGACACGCATGAATCCTTTCATAACTCATGCCAATAGAACACAAAATCCGTTTAGCCTCGTAGGTTCGATTGGGAAGTTCATTATCATCTGGCAACATATCTTTTATGAGTGTTAATAATTTTGTAAAGTTTTTATCAGACCATCCATTACTCGCTTTTAAGTTGTACAACTTTAATATCGCCGATAGTCTTGTGAATTTAGTACAACCATTATATAATTCTTTCTCTGCATCACTCAACAAACTTTCAAACATTTTAGGACAATCTCGAAGATCTTCTTCAACTGCTTTTGCGATCTCATCAACTCGGTCTGACTCATATGTATCTGTATCGAAGTCAGTTGAAGCATATGTCGAACTATTCTCAAAATTAATGTTTCCTTTTTTTTCTCACCATGTCTTATCCAACATGTGTAGCTTTGATCAATTCCATTACATACTAGATGTCCTTCTAATTCATCTTCTCTAACACGTTTTCCAAAACAACATTTTAAACAAGGACAAACTACTCTATTTGGATCTTTTGCATTCTTCACTACAAACTCAACAAACTCCTTCACTCCAATTTCATACTCTTTTGACAATCGATTGGCTGACATCCATTTCCTATCCATATTATACCACCTATATAAATGCAGTTACAAAACTAATAAGCTTTCAATACTGAACTAATAAACTAATAAGCTTTCAATACTGAGTAATTTTATTCTTGAGCGTCATGGTTCATAGACTTAATTTTAAACAGTCGTGAAATATTTTAAAGAGAGTGATTTAATTGACGACTCAAATTAATAATATTTTTTCATGTTAAAACTTCATTTTCAAAAGAAAACACAATACGTGTGTTGTGCAGCCAATTATGGCAAATATTTTTCCTAAAGAAAAAATAATAGCAAATTTAATTAATGGTATGCATTACCTAACGATTTTTTATTTATATATCTTTTTTTTTCAAAAAAAAAAATAATCATAATATCTCATATTAAAAAATATATACTAAAAAGTCATACTTTTTGCATCTTCCAGAGGTTGTATGACTCACATCTTTGGAATGTGTCATCCTAAATTCCAAAACAATATATATAATAATTTATATCATATTCCTATAAAATTTGCAGTGGATAAATAAAAGTATATTTTTAAGAAAATAAAAACTTTGTATTTAATTTAGGATATCACGTTTCTCAAAAATAAAAATAAAAACACTTTAAACTTATTTTATCCATTAAAATAGTACAATCTCGATAAGCTTCATTTAAGTATAATTACTTGATTTAATTCTAGACGTGCCAAAATATAAAATATGTCCTTAATATTTTACAGATAAAATAGCGACACAATTTTATTTTGTTAAGAACTCCCTCCTATATTTTCTGCCAAAACGCATGAAGTGGCCCTAGCATTTTACAGATAAAGTAGCAACACAATTGTATTTTGCTAACAACGTTCTCTTGTTTTTTCTCAGATCTAATAAATAAAAAATAATAAAAATAAAATATTGTTAATGTAATAAAAAATTAAAATATAAAAAAAACAAAATTATATTAATAAAATCAAATAAAATATATTTAATAGAAAAAAATATATTAAAGTTAACGTAACCACGTTAATTTTAATGTATTATTATTATTATTATTATTATTATTATTATTATTATTATTATTATTATTATTATTATTATTATTATTATTATTATTATTATTATTATTATTATTATCAAATAACACTTTAAATAGTAGTGATTTGATGAGAATCATCAATTCATTAGCGTTAAACAGAAAAAGGATTTTGTCCCTTCCTTTTTGTAAATTCCACAAACAATTGGGGTCCATATTAACATGCCGAAAACATGCCGAAAACATGCCGAAAACAATTGTCCCTTCTGGAGTTGCTATTGTCCTTACATTGCTTTTGTTAATTTTTTTTTTTTTTTGGGTTTAGAAACCATTTATAATCATTTTATGAAATTAATAGTTAACTTTATTTATGTTTAAGTTATGGAATATTTTATCCTGCTCAAAAAATTAAGAAGAATATGATTAACCCTTGTTATAATTTTATTTGTATATTTAGATTGGAAGCCTAAATATTATTAGTGATAATAAAACCTATATTTTTGTTGATATTTCTCTATGTGTTTGTGTATAAATTAATAAATAAATATAAATATAAATACTTAAATCATAATAATATAAATAAAAATAATATTGAGTACAAGTGAAAAAGTAATTAAAATTATATTGAATATTTAAAATAATATTCTAAAATCGTATCTTATATAAGGTTTGTGTGGTATATAATTTTCCATATAGCAAGATCATCTTTTGGTTTCTAGCTAATGGCTTTGCTCATATTTGCATCTCCCCAATTTACTTTTAAGAAAAAGCTTGTTTTGGAAAAAAGAGGTTTATCTCGAGTAATATGGAACTCTAATTTCCCTCGTCCAACTCGATGCAAGGCATCATATAAAGTTGAATCAATTCCTCGTCGTTCTTCAAAATTCCAACCTTCAATTTGGACCAATGATTATATTCAATCTCTAAGTAGTGAATATAAGGTAAGATTATTTAATACTTAATTATATTGTTTCTTATTTATACATTTATAAAATCTCCATACAATATTTACAAGTCCTTATAAATTATTGAAAAATCTTAAGAACTTTAGATAATTAAATGAATGCAGGAAGAAATGTATAGAGAGCAATGGAAAGTGCTAAGTGAAGAAGTAAGGATGATGCTTTGCAAAGTGAAAAATGAGATTGATCAACTTGAGTTTATTGATGTATTGCAAAGGCTTGGAGTTGCTTACCATTTTAACAATGAAATAAGGAACATTTTGGACAACATTTACAACATACAAACATCCAATTTCAACAATAATTTATATGCCACTTCTCTCAAATTTAGACTTTTAAGGCAACATTGTTATAATATATCTTCAGGTTATTAACTCATATTTAGACTTTTAGACTTCAATACCACATTTAATTTCTATGTGATTCACGACTCAACTATGATTTAAAATTTTTATTTAACAAATATTAATGTTAATTAGTTTAAATATATATTTAATTCTTGTAAATTAGCACTAACTATAATTATATTTGTTTTTTGTATTTTTTTATTCAAATTTAACTCTATCTTAGTTCAATTTTGTTTTAAAACCGACCTTGTTGTTAGTGACTGTTAAATAAATTTGAGATGATTACAAAAAAAAATAATAAATACAAACTTAAATAGACTAAACATATATATTTTCACTTGATTTTCGTCATATAAGTTCGTATTTTTTATTTATTTTATTCCCTTCTCTGTTTGTCATATCAACTATTTTGAACCATAACTAAGAACAAGAACAATTTTAAAATAAAATTGAACTTACAGAGATATTGACCAAATATATATATTTAAGACATGTTAATTTGTATATTATAATTTATTATTTATGTGATTAATTTTTTGCAGATGTTTTTATTGGCTTTCAAGATGAAATGTGTAACTTCAAGAAAGAGCAACCTATTGATGTTGAGGCAATGTTATCAATGTATGAAGCCTCATTTCATTCCTTTGAAAATGAAACTATATTAGATGAAATAAGAGATGTTACATCAAAGTTTCTCAAAGAATATTTGAAAAATGGAGGTAACCACAAATCACTTCTAATAAGTCATGCTTTGGAGCTTCCATTACATTGGAGAATTCCTCGTTGGGAGGCTTGGTGGTTCATTAATTTATGCGAAAGACAACAAAATATGAATCATGTTTTACTTCAATTTGCTAAATTGGATTACAACATTGTTCAAAGCATGTACCAAGAAGAGCTAAAGTATACATCGAGGTAATCATGTTAATTGAGTGGTTCCTTGATAAATATAGTGTCGGATCTAAATCAAGGAAGAAAATTAAGAACAATTTTTTAGTATAAAAATATCACTTTTATAACTTTAAACTTTGTTGGATAAAAAATAGAACATATAATATATTAAAATTTAATACAATGATCAATTATGTTTAAATAAATGAAATGGAAAAAAAGTAGATTAAATTAAACTAAAATTCAATAGTTTTTCGGTCATATAAATATACTATATTTAATTTTATCTCTCTTAAATTTTTCTTTAAAGAATGGTTTTTCAAATGTTTCTATTAATAATTTTGGTTCATATTTTTAAGTAAAATAATGTGTATTATTCAAAATTTTAAATTATTTTTTGCCTATATGTTTAGAACATAATAATAAACTCCCCTACAAAAATTTACAATTTTTTAATAAAAACTGAATTAAATATGAATTTTAAGAGATAAAAGCTTACAGAAAATCATATGTAATTCATTTTTAGTTAAAAATTTCTAAATTTGTGCATGAGATTTTTATAATGTTCTAAATATATTTATAAAATATCATTAAAATTTTTAAACCTTTCCTTAAAAAGCATTTGATCTCACTATTAACCTCTTTAACATGTTCTATTAGTTGTTTTAATTCTTTATTTTTTATATTTTAGACACGTATGGAAAAATCTAATATTAATATCTCCTTCCTTAACCCAATGTTGTCTATTTATTAATGCTTGATTTTTTTGTCTTTTTAAAGATGGTGGAAGAGAACTGAACTTGGAGAAAAGTTGAGCTTTAGTAGGGATCGATTGGTTGAGAACTTTGTTTGGACTATGGGAACAAATTTCAAGCCAGAGTTTGAATATTTCCGAAAAGTAATAACAAAGGTTAATATATTTGTTACTACAATTGATGATGTTTATGATTGGAAGAACTAGAACTATTCACTCACACAATTGAGAGGTAATTACTATTAAATATTTAATTAATTTCTCCTATTTCATTGAATTTTTTTTCCAGTATAATTATCAATTTTTTTTTTCTTATGATTCTAGATGGGACCCAAGTGCCATGAATTCTCTCCCATACTACATGAAAATATGTTTTGATGCCCTGTATAACTTTGTGAATGAATTTGCTTTTGAAATCTTGAAAAAGAGTGGATACTATATCACTCCATACCTCAAGAAAGTGGTAAGCAATTATTTGTCTTGTTACTTATGATGGTTTTAAATTGCGGTCACAATATTGCATATTTTGAAGCCTATGTAACTAAATCACATTTACAATTTAGGTTGCATTGGCCAATTTTTTTTACATTTTCAAACTGTATAAAAGTTTTTAGCGTAACTAAAATTGTGATTGCAATCTCAATTTAAATCCTGTTATTTATGGCATTATTTGATATATAATTTTTTTTTCTTCTTTATAGTGGACAGATTTATGTAAATCATATTTGATTGAAGCAAAGTGGTACCATGGTGAATATACTCCAACTCTTGGAGAATATTTAGAAAATGCATCGATATCCATAAGTGCACCTGTTATAGTTACCCATGCTTACATTGCAATTCCTCATTCATTCAAAATGGAAGACTTGGTTAGTCTAGAAGAAGACTCCAACCTAATTTATTTTTCAGCAATGATTTTACGTCTTGCCAATGATCTTGGAACATATAAAGTAAGTTGTCAACTTAACTTTTATTATTTACAAAAATCTTTATTTATTATGGTTTTTTATAAGAACAAATAACTATAATAAAAAGTAAAGTACATGAAGTAATCCAATCCAATACATCAAAAGATAATAGTAAAAGCTATCATAATCAACTTTGAATGGAAATTTTGTTTTCAGCTATTATAATATGATGTGAAAAACGGAAATCAATGAGTAATTAAACCAATATTGTTCGTCGTTTTCTCTAGAAAATTGCAAAATGATTGAAGCTGAAAACGAAGAATGATTAGTTGCAAAACAGAGAACGTTCTCTGTTTTCTGACTAATAGATTTTTAATGTTTTCAATTCTAACACGAACATACACAATTCTTAACCCAGTTCAGAGATTAACTCCTACATCTGGGGGACTGAATCCGACATGTATTATCACTATAATGAGATGAAAATGATTACAAACTTCTTGAAGCTTTTCTGCTGCCAGTTTTGCACACTTATATCAAAACTGCAGCTTGCTTCCTTTTGTTCTATATCTTTTCCTTCTCTTGGTTTGGCTTATATACAAGTTGTTTACAATTTAGGAGTAACAAACAAATTAGTTACAACTAACTAACTGAAAACTAACTATCCAAAAATAACTATAACTCTAAAGTCTTCTAATTAAGTACCATATCTAACAAATCTCCACCTTGGTACTGAATGAGAAACTTCAGCTTTGTGATTCTTCATATATGATCCTCTTAGTCCTTGATCTCATTTTTTGGGATTGATATTAATCAAATTCAAACAGTGCCTTAACTTGCTAAGTGTAACAGGTTTTGTAAACATGTAAGTTGGGTTGTCACTCTTGTGCACCTTTGCCACATTTATCTCACCCTTTCAATGAGATCCTTGATGAAATACAACCTGATGTCTATATGCTTGGTTCTTTCATGATACATTTGATTTTTACTCAAATGAATGGAACTTTGGCTGTCACAATTTATGCAACCCGACTCTTGTTTAACACCAAGTTCAGTGATCAATCCTTTCAGCCAAATTCCTTCTTTCACAGCTCCAACAAGAACAACATATTATGGTTCTGTTGTTGATAATGCCACTATATGTTGAAGATTAGCTTTCCAACTGATTGTGTTGTTAAACAATGTGAACGCATATCATGTAAGAGATCTTCTTCTGTCTAAATCTCCAGCAAAATCAGAGTCTACAAATCCTAGGACTTGTTTTGATATTTCTGAACTTTTGCTGTATTCCAAACACATGCTTTGAGTTCCCTTTAGGTACTTTAGAATCCATTTGATAGCTTGCCAATAACTCATCCTTGGGTTTCCCATAAACCTGCTCGTGACACTTACAACAAGAGTAATGTCTGGCCTTGAGCATATCATATAATACATGATACTCCCTATGGCACGTGCATATGGTATATTCTTCATGTCTTCTACTTCCAGGTTTGTATTTGATGACATGGCTGAAGAAAGCTTGAAGTGAGTTGCTAGTGGAGAGTTGAGTGCCTTTGATACACTCATATTGAACCTCTTTAGAACCTTTCCAATGTAGCTCTCTTGGGAAATTATCAATTTTCCTTGTTCTCTAAATTGGATAATTTCCATTCCTAGGATCCTCTTGGCTAGCCCCAAGTCCTTTATCTCGAATTCTTTCTTCAGTTGGCCCTTCAATTCTTCTATTTCTTTCATAATTTTAGATCCTATTAGCATGTCATCCACATATAACAACAAGTAAATGTATGTGACTGATGGTACTTGTTTATAGTATAGACAACTATCAAAATTACTTTTAGCATAACTTTGATTGACCATGAATGAATCAAACCTCAAATACCATTGCTTTGGTGATTGCTTTAGCCAATAGAGTGATCTCTTTAGCAAGTAGACCCAAACATCCTTTCCTTGAGTCCTAAAGCCATCTGGTTGTTGCATTAAGATTGTTTCATTCATATCACCATGGAGAAATGATGTTTTGACATCCATCTGCTCCAATTCCATGTCAAAGTGTGCTACCATGAATATAATTATCCTTATAGAAGCATGCTTGACTACTGGAGAAAATATTTCATTGTAGTTTATACATTCCCTTTGAGTGAATCCCTTTGCTACTAGCCTTACTTTGAACCTGAGTGGTTCAACTCCTGGAATTCCCTCATTCCTTTTTAAAATCCACTTGGTGCCTACAATTTTGGAGTTGACTGGCTTAGGTATGAGTTCCCAAGTGTTGTTCTTCTCTAGTAATTTCAGCTCCTTAGTCATAGCTAAAATCCATTTGTCTTTGTCTTGAGACCTGACAGCTTTATTGCAGTTCCTGGGATCTTCTTGTATGATCTCTTCAGCAACATGTAATGTATAGTTGATCATGTCTACATAGTCATATCTTTGAGTGGGTTTTGATGTCCTTCTTTCTCTATCCCTGACGAGGTTATAATCATCTGATTCATGCTCTGGAAACATAGCATGTTCAGCTAAGTTTGCGTCCATCTTGTCTTGCTGAGACTGTTGTTGTTATGAAATCTGATTCATGCTCTGGAAACATAGCATGTTCAGCTAAGTTTGCATCCATCTTGTCTTGCTGAGACTGGTGTTGTTATGAAGTCAAGAACGTTCTTGACTTCTGTTGATCTTTCTCCTTTTTTTGTGGTTGAAGTCAAGAACATTCTCTATTTTTCTATAATTTGCTCCACCTCAAGATCAAACCTCTCAGTTATGTCTTGTTGAGTCTGTTGTTGTTCCAAGAATGTTTTCTGTTTCTCTCCAACATTCTCCACATGAAGATCAAACCTCTCATCTTCAATTTGATCAAAGCCTTTATTTGCAACATTGTTTACAGACTTATATAGCTCAACCTCATGAAACTTAACATCCCTGATGATGATACATTTCCTACTTTCATGACACCATATTCTATGACCTTTTACAATACATGGATATCCAAAATATCCTTTCTTGGCTCAAGGGGCTAGCTTCCTTTTATTTACATGGTAGTATGCAACACATCTCTTGATGGGTTTTGAGTTTAATTGCAGTAGAAGGACTCAAATTTATCAAATAACAAGTTGTATGGACCGCTTCTCCCCAAAACTGTGCAGGCATCCCTGCATTTGACTGAATGCATCTCATTTTTTCAAGCAAGGTTCTATTCATCCTTTCAGCTAGTCCATTTTGCTTGGGTGTGCTCCTTATAGTCCTATGTCTGTTCACACCATGAACTTTGCAAAAAATATTGAATTCCTCACTATAGAGTTCAAGACCATTATCTGCCCTTAGAGTTTTAATCCATTTGTCAGTCCTATTTTTAACCATAGACTTCCAATCTTTAATGGTTTTAAATGCTTCATCCTTACTTTTCAACAAGTAAATTCATACGTTTCTACTATAATAATTAATAAATGTAATGAAATACTTGTTACCTCCATGTGAAGCAATCCTTGCTGGGCCCAATAGATCACTATGAACATATTCCAAAACTCCTTTTTAGCAATGTTTCCCTGTATAGAACTTGATCCTATGCATCTTTCCATACCCACAATGTTCACAAAATTCAAGACCACTAATCTTGTCCCCACATAGCATGTCTTGTCTGTTCAGAACTTGCATTCCCTTTAGACTAACATGTCCCAACCTTTGATGCCACTAGATGGCTTTGCTTTATGCTTATACTGTCATTGCTGCCATTCAGTCATTGCTTGACCATTTAAAAGGTAGATTCCATGATCCCTTGTTCCCTTCATGATTACTAATGATCCTTTTATGACTTTTAGAGTGCCTTTCTTTGCTTTGTATGAACAACCAGGTATGAACAACGAGCTTCTTCCAACATTCCTAGAGAAATTAAATTTCTTTTCAGTTCTATAACATGTGTATCATCTGGCAAAATCTTCATGGTTCCATCTTCCAGCTTCAGCTTGATTGAACCAATTCCATCTACTTTGCAGGCTGATTTGTTCCCTATAATCACCTTGCCTCCATCAGTTTCTTTGTAGTCAAGAAACCAATCTCCATTTGAGGTCATGTGAAATAAACACCCTGAGTCAAGCACTCAATCATCATCCATGATTTCAGTTGAATTTTCCATAAGAACTTCCGAGCTTTCATATCCTTTAGAGGCTATAGATGCATTTCCATAATCATCATCACTATTTGATCCTTTATTTTCTTTCCAATTTGGGCATTCTTTCTTGAAATGCCCATCTTTATTCTTGAACTTATTCTTTTGTTTTTTATTCTTCTTCCCTACCTTAGCCTTGACAAACAATCCCTCACCATTGTTTTCTTCTTTCCCATCTGACTTCCTCTTCAATTCTTTAGAGATTAGTGTAGCTTGTACTTATTCTAATGACAAAGAATCTCTACCATAAAGAAGTGCATCACACAGATTTTCAAGAGAGCTTGGTAATGAATTTATCAACAACAGAGCCCACTCCTGATCAAATAACTTTACATAAATATTTTCAAGATCTAACACAACCTTATTAAAATCATCCATATGATTTTCAATTGACCTCCCAGGTTACATCTTGAAAGTATATAATTTTTGTTTTAAGTACAAACAATTCACTAATGATTTTATCATGTGTAAAGATTCTAATTTCAGCCAAATACCTGTTGTAGAGGTCTCCTTTGACACTTCCATCATAACCTTGTCTCCAAGACTCAAGATCAAAGCACTGTGAGCCTTGTCCAAGATCTCCTTCTTCTCCTTTTTTGGTAGTGTGGATGCCATATCTTTCTTCCTCCTATTGCTCCTATCAAACCTTGATGAACCATCAACGCTTTCATTTTGAGACGCCATAACCCAAAATCATTCTTCCCATCGAATTTTTAAAGTACATACTTTGTTGATGTCATCCTTCCTTTGAATCGAATACTCGCGTGCTCTTGATACCAGTTGTTGTGAAAAAAGAAATCAATGAGTAATTAAATGAAGATTGTTCTTAGTTTTGTCCAGAAAAACGTAGAATGATTGAAACTGAAAAAATGGAGAATGATCAGTTGCAAAACGAAGAATGTTCTTTGTTTTATGACTAACAAATTTTTTATTCTTTCAATTCTTAAATGAACACATACAATTGCTAACTCAGTTCAGAGAGTAACTCCTATATCTGAGGGACATAATCCGACTTGAATTATCACTATAATGAGATGAAAATGATTATAAACTTCTTGAAGTTTTTGTGCTGCCAGTTTTGCAGAATCATGTCATAACTGCAACTTGCTTCTTTTTGTTCTATATCTTTTCCTTATCTTGTTTTGGCATATATACAAATTGTTTACAATTTAGTTGTAACACACAAATTACTTACAACTAACTAATTGAAAACTAACTACCCAAAACTAACTATAGCTCTAAAGTCTTCTAATTATGTACCATATTTACATAATCAATTTTAAGCTATTATTATGTTAATTTTATTTAATGCTAACCCCTTAAATGATAAATTCTTATAAAAAAAATTGGTTTTTCACTTATAGCATATAGACTAAAACTAAAATTGAACTTTTAATTTTCACTACTTATTTTGTTTTTTTTTTAAGCGTGAAAATAAGACAGGAGATATTCCAAAGTCAATTCAATGCTACATGAAAGAAAGTGGAGTTTCTGAAGTAGATGCTTGTGATTATATAAAATCCATGATATGTACAATGTGGAAGAAGATTAATAAAGAAGCTAATAGTTCATCTTTCTCTCAAAGTTTCATAGATACTTCTATCAACCTTGCTAGAATGGCAATGTTTATGTATGAGCATGGAGATGGTCATACCAGTCAAGATCTTGAAATTCAGAATCGCATAAAGTCATTAGCTTTGCAACCAATTCCTATTATACATACACAAAATTAAGAGTTAAATAATGACATGTAATGTATTTCCGGATTAATGAATGAATAAATATAAGTAAAGTATATCTCAAGGCTTTTTATGTTTTATAAAAATAACAGTTTGGTTATTATATATTTTTGCAATACTTATGTCTTTTATAAGTTTCTATTTTATTTATTTATTTATTTATTTAAGTTACTTTATGTTTAGTTATTTATCTCACTTTCAACAACAATTAATACAATTAAAAATATTTAAACTCTTTTAAATGTTTTAACAATATGTATCTCTTCTTAATCCTTTAAAAATAATAATCAAACTTATACATAGTCTACATAATTTATTGATCTTTTTATAATCATTTACTCACATGTATAGCCTGAACAATCAATTTACTGCGTTGTTTGGATTAATGTTAATTAATAGTAATTCTAATTATTTATATTAGATTTTAATTAATAGTAACTAGATGCTAACCTGCACGTTGCGCGGTAAAATTTAATATTATTAAATATAAAATAATAATAAGTAAATTAAAAGTAATATTTTTATTTTAGAGTAGAATATACTAAAATATTTATTTAAGAGGTAAATATATTTTTGAATAACTATCTATAAGTAAATTTTGTTTTATTTCAAAGGAAAAGGTGAAACCTTGTTGATTAATACAATTCATAAAACATTAATTAAAATATGATCATATTGATATGATTTTGTCCTTATCTTTAACGATTTCTGCTACTTATAATTAGTTTATTCAAGCTTATTTTTTCTTTGAAGTGATCAACAATTGTTTATCATAAAAGTTATATATTTAACTATAATATGTTCTTCATTTCACTACAAGAAAAACCCTAATTTGTGGCCAACTTTATAAATATTTTGTGGTCGAAAAAAACCCTCACAAATTAGTGACCGAAAAAACCCTCACAAATACAAAAATTGAAATTGGTCTTTTTTTGTGGTCGAAAAAGCCCTCACAAATTGTTACAAATTTAGGTGGAATTTGTGGCTGCTTAAGCCCTCACAAAATCACAATGTTGTGATTTTGTGAGGGCTTAAGCAGCCACAAAATACACTTAAATTTTTAAGTTTTTTGTGAGGGCTTTTTCAGCCACAAAATCTAAAATTTGTGAGGGTCAAGTCCGCCACAAAAGCCTGAAGTGACATGTCAATTTGTGGCTGCATAGGCCGCCACAAACGCCTGAGACCGTTACCTTTTGTGGCTGCAAAGGCCGCCACAAAGGAATAAAGTGAAATGTGTTTTTCTGGCCGCCCAAAGGACCGTTGCCAGTTGTGGCCTTCCAGGCCGCCAAAAATCCATGTGTTTTTGACCGTTTTGGCCGCCACAAATGACACATAGCCGTTGCTCATTGTGGCTGCTTTGGCCGCCACAAAGGATCAACCCAATCCTATATATATTACTCCACTCCTCTTATAATTTTTCACTTCTAACTTCTCTCTAAACCCTCCTTCTAACTATTCTCTCCACTTTCTCTCTACAAAAAATATTCATCCAAGCTTGGTAAGTTTATATTATATTATATATGTAGTTTTTTATTTTTATTTTTCGATTTGATTTATGTAATTAATATTATTGAATTTTTATTTTGACAGTAGTTGTTAATTACTTCGAAGAGTTGTAAGCTCCGTACGTGAAAGCTTCAAGTCAGACGCTACCCGACATCAAGTTAGTATTTTATATATTTTAAATTTAGATTAGTAAATATATATGTATTATTATAATTATATTTAATATTATTTTTAAAATATAGATTAGTAATATATATATATATATATATATATATATATATGTGTGTGTGTGTGTGTGTGTGTGTGGGGGTGTGTGTGTGTTATTATAGATTTATTTAAAAAAAATAGGAATTATGTTGTTTACATAATATATGATAAATAAAAGTTTCAAACACATGTAAAACATATTGATTTTAATATAACTATTTTTTTAAAAAAACATTATTAAAATTGATGATATTATTATTTTTTGTTATAATTAATTAAGTCTTGATACATATTAATATAGTTTATTGATTGTTAGTCTTGATATTTTTTGTTAGTCTTGATTATTAAAAAAACATCATTTAAAATTTTATTTCGATTTATATAATTATATTGTCTTGATAATAATTTATTATATTGTTTGCAAATTAATTAATACTCCCTTAATTGACATATATAATAAAAGTTATTGATTTTAAGATAACTATTTTTTAAAAAAACATTATTAAAATTGATGATATTAATTATTATTTTTTGTTATAAGTCTTGATATATATATATATATATATATATATATATATATATATATATATATATAT
>JBBPBR010000001.1:40319208-40337134 GCA_037974775.1 Cicer pinnatifidum | reverse complement strand
ATATTATTTTTTATTAGTCTTGATATCTTTTATTAGTCTTGATTATTAAAAGAATATCATTTAAAATTTTATTTCGGTTTATATAATTATAGTATTGATAATAATTTATTATATTGTTTGCAAATGCATGCTCCCCTAATTGACATATAAATTGTATGTCAAAATTTATATATAATGCTTTTGAAAAATATATATATATATATATATATATATATATATATATATATATATATATATATGGATATAGACCGTAGTTGGATGTACGATAGGAATTTTCCTAGAAGAAAGGGTCTTAAATAACGTTTTGCTAACAAGGTTGAAGACTTTCTCAATTTTGCGAGAGTGCAAAAAATTGTCGAAGATGAAGGGGGAATGAGATGTCCATGATATTTATATCGATGTAGACGGTTTAAAAGTAAAGATGAAATAAGAGTGCATTTGTATGCAGATGGATTTATTCCTAACTACTGGATTTGGACTAATCATGGGGAAGAGTCTACGGTGGCGCCTAATACTAGTACATGTGTGGAGAATTATAACATAGGTCCTTCAAGTAGTACTAACATGTTAGGTATATATTATTATAACTATCAACATTTTGAGGCGATGAATGATATGATCTCGGATGTTGTTGGGGTTAATTTATCATTCAATGAAGATCAATATGACGATACCGATGGACTTCCGAATGAAGAAGCTCAGAGATTTTATGGTCTTTTGAAAGAGACAAATAAACCGTTGTTTGAAGGATCTCCAAACTCAAAGTTATCTATGTGTTTTAGACTATTAGGTCTAAAGTCTCAATTTTATGTTCCTGATTTAGCTTTGGATTGGATGACTAAAATGATGCTAGACGCAACACCTGTTAGAGATGGTTTGCCGCAAAGTTATTACGATGCAAAACGATTAGTGTCAAAGTTAGGATTAGGTGTCAAGAGGATTGATTGTTGTGTTAAAGGTTGCATGCTGTATTATGACAATGAATTTGGTATGAATGATGCTAACTTAGTTGAATGCAAGTTTTGTCAACAACCAAGGTATCACCAAAGGAATAACTCTAGGGTAAGTAGGGGAAAATTAATTCCAAAAAAAGCAATGTTTTACCTACCTATTGTATCAAGATTGCAGAGATTGTTTGCATCAATATAAACTGCAGGAAAGATGATGTGGCATTATGAGAATAGAAGAAATTCAGGTGAGTTGCGACATCCGTCTGATGGTCAGGCATGGAAACACTTTGATCAAATGCATCCTGATTTTGCGTCAGATCCACACAACGTAAGACTTGGATTATACTCAGATGGATTTACGCCTTACATACAAGCATAGTCTACTCCTTATTCTTGTTGGCCGATTATTGTTACTCCTTACAATCTTCCTCCTGATATGTGTATGTCTAAACCTTATATGTTCTTAGTTATTGTGATACCAGGTCCTTCTAATCCTACAACTGATATTGATATTTTTTTACAACCTTTGATTGACGATATGAAGAGGTTATGGAATGGTGTGTTGACATATGATATTGCTCGGAGAGAAAATTTTATGATGAGAGCTGCATTGATGTGGACCATTAATGATTTCCCCGCTTATGGGATGTTGTCAGTCTGGGGCACCCATGGTAAATTAACTTGTCCTATTTGTATGGAAGATACAAAAACATTTACTTTAAAATTTGGCTGCAAGGCATCGTGGTTTGACTCGCATCGTAGGTTTTTTACCTACTGATCATGCATTTAGAAGGAACAAAGCTGCTTTTATGAAGGGCTATGCAGAAAGTTTAGGACCCCCGCTTAAATTGACATCAGAACAAGTTTGGAATAAAGTAAAACATATGCCAAATGTAGATGTTGTTAATGGTGTGGCTTGTAAACCACAAGGTTACAGAAAATGGCACAATTGGACAAAAAGATGTATTTTTTGGGATCTACCGTATTGGAAAGATAATATTTTGAGACATAATCTCGATGTTATCCATATTTAGAAAACTTTCTTTGACAACATATGTAATACTGTCATGAATATGAAAGGGAAAACAAAAGATAATGACAAAGCTAGAAGAGACATAGGTATATATTGCAGACGACTAGATTTGTTGTTGGTGGAACAAAATGACAAGACCCTAAAACCTCGTGCAAATTACACTTTATATATTGATGAAGCCAAATTTGTTTATCGTTGGATCAAAGAGCTGAAGACGCCTGACGGTTACTGTTCTAATTTGGCAAGATGTGCTGATGTGGAAAATGGGAGGATGCATGGGATGAAAAGTCACGATTGTCATATATTTTTAGAGTGTTTACTTCCTATTGCCTTTAGTGCTTTACCGACACATGTATTGAACCCACTTATTGAAGTGAGTCACTATTTCAAGAATTTGTGTTCTTCAACACTCATTGATAAAGATCTCATCAAGATGGAAAATGACATTCCGATCATTCTATGTAAGTTGGAGAAAGTATTTCCTCCTGGGTTTTTTGATTCCATGGACCATCTCTCAGTGCATCTTGCAAGTGAAGCTAGGCTTGGTGGACCAGTTCAGTATAGATGGATGTATCCATTTGAAAGGTGATATATATATATACATATACTTGATTTTCAATATACTTCAACTTATATATACATGGAGCTTATTGTACATCTCTTTGTATATTATAGGTTCATGGGTTATTCAAAACGGTCGGTGAAAAACAAAGCTAGAGTTGAGGGCTCAATTTGCTCATCTTACCTACACCGTGAAACAACACACTTTTGTTCTCATTATTTCAACAATGAAACGTTGTCACCAGTTAACGAAAGAAACACTACTGATAGTGTTATACGTCATCCACATGCTTTATCATTTTTTTGCTTGTCTGGTCATCATGTTGGTAGGGATTTTCCGATTTTCTGGCCAAGCGACAATGTATTTAATGCGGCACATGTTCACATTTTGATTAACTGCACTGAAGTTAAACCATACATTGAGTACGTTTTAAATTCCTCTTCTTATTAATTATATTTAATTATATGATTAAATTGATATTCACCATATATATGGTCATCGATCAGGGCATTTTTAACTACGAGACAATCATCTATGATATACATTCAAATTTCCCATTATAGTTTCAACAACAAGAACATCTTGAAGAACAAACTCCTACCAACATCCACTTGAGACACTTATCTATGGGCCCGAGTAGAAGTATCAAAGAGTGGTACACCTACTACGTCAATGGATACAAATTTCACACTGAATCTTGGACCGAAGGAAAAGAAACAATTAATAGTGGGGTTTGTATGAAAAGTGTCTCTAATAGTGGTGTAGCAGAAGATTTCTATGGCATAATTGAGCATATTTACGAAATTGACTACACGTTCCTAGATTAAGCGAAAAAAGTGGTGTTGTTTTACTGTAAGAGGTTTGATCCATCTAGCAGAGGAACTAAAATCAATTTGATATCCAATACTGTAGACATTCGTATGAGCAAAAAATATCCACCGTTTGATCCATTTGCCCTGGCCCATAATGTAAGACAAGTGTATTATGTTCCTTATCCATCAACTGTCAGAAGCAAACAAGGTTGATGTGCTGCAATCAAAACAAGACCAACGAGTGGAATAGAAGAAGTTGAAGCAAGTCAAAATGAAGATGTTGCATATCAAATGGATGAAATGTCAAATTTGGATCATGTGATTGAAGATGAGACTATTAGTAAACTTTGTCATGAAGGCAATGACTTAATTCACTCATCAAATGACGACGACGATGATGACGTTGACGAAAAAAATTAATTAATTACGCATTATATATATATATGTGTATATATATGTATAATATTATATATTGTAACGTGAAATATGAACAACACCTTATATATATATATATATATATATATATATATATATATATATATATATATATATATATATATATATATATAGACATGGCTTCAGTGTCGGGAGTAGGAGGATCAGGAGGTTCGGAAGGATCAGGAGGAACAGGAACGGTGGCAATACGAGGAATATCCAAAACATCACGTGGTAAGAAAAAAGTTGTTAAACCACGTGTTGTTAATGACCCATCTCTCATGCCAATGCCGACCATCGGTACTAGTGGTGGAGCTATTCCTCTATATCTGGAGGTCCCAGTAGAGCCTTATACCATAGACGAAATAATGGAACCCAGCTGTGTTGATTGCTACAACCGCATTGTCATTATTCCAGAAGAAGATGGGTATGTAAACTATGATTGATTAAATTATGTTTGTTAAATATTTCATTATTGTATGTTACATTATTAATTTTATTAATTTATTTTTATATTTAATTTGCATGTAAACTTTAAAGATATCTTCCTTTTAAATCATCTGCAAAGGAAATTGTTGAAGTTATATAAGAGAAATATAAAAAACCATGGTTGTCTTGGGGTGAGATAAAAGAGGATAAGACACCTCAATTTAGCGAAGTTGATCAATTTTTACATTGTTTCAAAGTAAGTGATTAGATTAATTTATTTAATTACTAATTATATATACATTTGATTGCTTAATTGAATTATATTTTTAATATTTTTTTAAATTTAAACAAACAACAGACTAAATGTACTTGGAAAAGAGAGCATGATGCTGCAGTTTTGGCTTCTTTTGACCATCGCTTTTCAAAGCGTCTCTCATCTATGTTGGCTTACACACGTAATAAGGGCAAGGAAAAACGGCCTAATTGGATTGGTGAAAATGTGACCAAATAGTGTGTCTAAATTCTTGTGTCTACACAAGAGTTATTTTTTAGTAGAACAACTTGTCACCATGACTCAAAAAATTAATAAATTTAAGTATGTGAAGATGGATAAATTTTAGTGAACAAAACTTTGCCGATAAACTCCAAAAGGAAAGTAGTATTTGGACCACTTAAAAATCAAATGGATTTTGGTACAAAAATTGTTCTAAAATGATATTGGTAATAAGACCACTAAAAAGTCAAAGGGACATAAAGAAGAGGGAGAAATGACTCGGAAATGCATCGAGAAGAAGAGAGAGAAAAGAGAAGGTTGGAAATTGCATTTAACTTTGGTGTGTTTTTCACAAAAGTTTGACACTCTTTATATAGCGATGGCAGCAAACCAACATATGTTAACTATCCATTATGAGACTTTAGTATTTATAGAGTTGAAAACTACTCAATATATGAAAGCTTTTTAATGTGAGACTTCCATAATTTTTAAATTCATATACTAACATACTATATATGTTCCAACAATCTCCCACTTGAATAAATTTATTTTCTTCTGAAGTAGCATCAAATGCTTCTATAATATTGTTCATAAACAAATGTGTCTTCCGACTTGAATCTTTGCATAGTAAGTAAGATTCAGATTCAATAAGAGTGATTTGTAGTCTTGAACTCTATTTCTGACATCAAATCCACACACAACCTTTTCATATGGTGTATTTGAAGGTGCAAACACGAGAAGATGGTTGAATTGTGTTTGATAAAGTTGATAACTTTTTTCTAATTTGATGAACTATGGTTGGTTTTTATGAATTACTTAGATAAGAAACAATCTGATTCAGAAGCAGTAAACAATGAAAGCATAAATAAACAACGATGACAAGGACGAGGACGAGAACAAGGACAACGAGGACGACGAAATAACTGAACTGCAACAATTACTATTTACCAACAATGACGACGACAGAAGTGCGAATGTTAATTAAAATAATAATTGATCAAATTTGATTTATATCCCTATTAAACTCTGAATTATTATGGTCTATACCTTTCCATAAAATCAACCGCTTTAGAAAAAAAATGATGCAATTTGGCTTGTTGACATTTTCTATGGTTAATACTTCTTTCATTTCCCAATCAACATCATTTTCTCCATTTTACATCAATTAAGAAGTGACTATAAATAAAAGAAATAAAATAATCATTTTACTAAATTATCTTTTTTAATTATTAGTGTATTTTTCATTATCATAAATACAAAGTAAATTAATGCTTTAAAAGTGGTGTACATTAATAATTAAAAATACAAAGGAAAAAATAATTAAAATTATATTAAATATTAAAAATAATATTCTAAAATCATATTTATATAAGGCTTCCTTGGTATATAATTTTCCATATAGCAAGATTTTCTTTTGGTTTCTAAGTAATGGCTTTGCTCACATTTGCATCTCCCCAATTTACTTTAAAAAAAAAAGCTTGTTTTGGAAAAAAGAGGTTTATCTCGAGTAATATGGAACTCTAATTTCCCTCGTCCAACTCGATGCAAGGCATCATATAAAGTTGAAACAATTCCTCGTCGATCTTCAAAATTCCAACCTTCAATTTGGACCAATGATTATATTCAATCTCTAAGTAGTGAATATAAGGTAAGATATTTAATACTTAATTATTTTGTTTCTTATTTATACATTTATAAAATCTCCATACAATATTTACAAGTCCTTATAAATTATTTAAAAACCTTAAGAACTTTAGTTAATTAATTAAAGTTGAAATTTTATGGTAGTTAAATTAATTAATGCAGGAAGAAATGTATAGAGAGCAATGGAAAGTGCTAAGTGAAGAAGTAAGGATGATGCTTTGCAAAGTGAAAAATGTTGGGAAAAATAGCGTAAGTTTAAAAGAATAAGATACAATTACAACACAAGAATATAACGTGCAAACTCCAAAACCGGAGAAAAAAACCACGGCCGCTGCCTAAACCGGCAACCAGAGAATTAACACTATGTGAAAATTATTACAACACATAGACTTCTCTCACCCACACCCAACACCCCAGTACAACCACACTCTTACAAAGCAAATATTTAAACTAAGTCAGATACAAGCTTAAAATGCTATTACTGACTAGTGCTGGTGTATTTGAAAACAAAGGACTAAAACTCAATATATAGCCTTGGTCTTCTCCTTATTCTCCCACACTAAGCGATGTGGGACTTGCAATCAACCCCAACAAAAAATGAGATTGATCAACTTGAGTTTATTGATGTATTGCAAAGGCTTGGAGTTGCTTACCATTTTAACAATGAAATAAGGAACATTTTGGACAACATTTACAACACACAAACATCCAATTTCAACAATATAAAAATAATTTATATGCCACGTCTCTCAAATATAGACTTTTAAGGCAACGTGGTTATAATATATCTTCAGGTTATTGACTCATATTTAGACTTTTAGACTTCAATACCACCAACGGCGGAGCTTCTCAAGGACAGGGGGTGGCCGCGGCCCCCCCAAGAAAAAAAAAATTATCTTTCTTCTTCTCTCTTCCTCTCTCCTTCTCTGTTCTTTTCTCTGATTCTCTCCCTCTTGCTTACAAGTAACCGCAGCCGTTCCGCCCGTTCGTCGCTCTCGGTCCTGTTCGCTGCAACTCTCCAGATCGCCTCTGCCTGACTGCTTTGTTCGCTGCAACTCTCTAAAGGTTCGAATTTCTATTTTGGTATTGCTGATTTTTGTTAGTTAGTGCTGATTTTTGTTAGGTTTGATTTATGTTAGTGTTGAGTTTGAAGCTTTGATTTGGAGTTTTGAAATTTGATTTGGAGTTTCAATTAAACCTTAGTGCTTATTTTTTTTAGAGTTTTTGTGTTGCACATAAGGTGTTTGATTTTATGTCAATATAAAGTGTTTGAGTTTTTTTGTCGCACATAAGGTGTTTGATTTTATGTCTATATGAAGTGTTGGAGTTTTTTTGTCGCACATAAGGTGTTTGATTTTATGTCCATATGAAGTGCTTGAATTTTTTTGTTGCATATAAGGTGTTTGAGTTTTGTTGCATTTTTAAATTGATTGATTTAGATAAGTTTGTGAGAATGAAGAAGAGTAAAAGAATTAATTTGAACATGCAAGAATTGAATTAAGTTGATTGATTTAGATAAATTTTGCACTCTAGTTGAAAAATATTACCCTATGGATTTCAACATGCAAGAGAAGATTAATTTGAAATTTTCAACCCCAACATTTCTTGGTTGATGCTCGTCAAGATTTAAATTTGAATAATTTATCAACTATCCAAGAATTGTGCTCATGTTTGGTTGCAACTGACGCAAAATTTCTACTTGATTGATAGACTACTTCGTCTTATCATGACTCTTCCAGTTTCTACTACTGCCACAACTAAAAGATCTTTTTCAGTAATGAAAATTATTAAATCAAGGTTAAGAAACAAGATGGAAACTGACTTTTTGGCAGATAGCATGACGGTTTATATTGAAAGGGAAATTGCTGCAAGTATCAGTTCTTAGTCTATTATTGATGATTTCAAGTTAATTAAAGAGCGTAGAGCATTACTTTAAAGTATTATTAAATCATGTAGTTAAATTATTTGATACTTCACTTTGTGTTTATTACAACTTAAATTTTTGCTATATAATATTATTTATATATTTAATTTATATATTATATTTTTATGTCGGCCACCCCAAGGTTTTCGGTCAAGCTCCGCCACTGACTACCACATTTGATTTCTATGTGATTCATGACTCAACTATAATTTAAAATTTTTATTTAAGAAATATTAATGTTAATTAGTTTAAATTTTAAATATATATTTCATTTCTGTAAATTTGCACTATAATTAGATTCGTTTTTGTAATTTTTTTTTTTTAAATTTAACTCTATGTAAGTTCAATTTTATTTTTAAAACCGTCCTTGTTGTTTGTGACTGTTAAATAAATTTGAGATGATTAAAAAAAATTCAAATTTAAATAGAATAAACATATATATTTTCGTTTGATTTTTGTTATCGTAAGTTCGTATTTTTTTATTTATTTTATTCCCTTCTTTATTTTTTATCTCAACTATTTTAAACGAGAATCGTTAAATTTGAGATATGGACCAAATATATATTTAAGACATATTAATTTGTATATTAATTTATTATTTATGTGATTAATTTTTTTAAGATGTTTTTATCCACTTTCAAGATGAAACGTGTAACTTCAAGAAAGAGCAACCTATTGATGTTGAGGCAATGTTATCAATGTATGAAGCCTCATTTCATTCCTTTGAAAATGAAACTATATTGGATGAATTAAGAGATGTGACATCAAGAATATTTGAAAAATGGAGGTAACCACAAATCACTTCTAATAAGTCATGCTTTGGAGCTTCCACTACATTGGAGAATTCATCGTTGGGAGGCTTGGTGGTTCATTAATATATGCGAAAGACAACAAAATCAGAATCATGTTTTACTTCAATTTGCTAAATTGGATTACAACATTGTTCAAAGCATGTACCAAGAAGAGCTAAAGCATACATCGAGGTAATAAAGCATGTACCGATAAATATGACGTATTCGATCTAAATCGGGACACTTGTAAAAAAAATTAAAAACAATTTTTGAGTATAAAAAATATCACTTTTTATTAAAGTTTATTTGAAATAAAATAATACATATAATATACTAAAATTTAATGTTATGAAGTAACAATGATCATTAATTATGTTTGAATAAATGAAATAGAAAAAAAAATAGATTAAGTTAAATTTGAATTCAATAAATTTTTGGCCCTATAATTATACCTTATTTAATTTTGTCCATCTAATTTTTTTATAAAAAAAATAGTTCTTTAAATATTTCTATTAACAATTTTGGTCTATACTTTTAAGTGAAATTATGTATATTATTCGAACTTTTGAATTATTTTTCGTAAACATATTTAAAACATTATAAGAAATATTCATACAAATATTTATAATTTTTTAACAAAAACAGAATTAAATATGAATTTGAAGGAATAAAAACTTAAAAAAAATTTATATTTAATACATATGTAGTTAAAAATTCTAAATTTGTGCGTAAGAAATTTTATAATATTCTAAACATACATATTTTTACTATTAACCTCTTTAACATATTCTATTAGTTGTTTTAATTCTTTATTTATTTTATATTTTAGACACGTATGAAAAAATCTAGTATTAATATCTCCTTCCTTAACCCAATGTTGTCTATTTATTAATGCTTGATTTTTTTTTCTTTTTAAAGATGGTGGAAGAGAACTGAACTTGGAGAAAAGTTGAGCTTTAGTAGGGATCGATTGGTTGAGAACTTTGTTTGGACTATGGGAACAAATTTCAAGCCAGAGTTTGAATATTTCCGAAAAGTAATCACAAAGGTTAATGCATTTATTACTACAATTGATGATGTTTATGATTGGAAGAACTAGAGCTATTATTCACTCACACAATTGAGAGGTATAAATTACTATTCAATATTAACTAATTTCTCCCATTTCATTGAATTTTTTCCTTGTTAGTATAACTATCAATATTTTTTCTTATGATTCTAGATGGGATCTAAGTGCCATGAATTCTCTCCCATACTACATGAAAATATGTTTTCATGCACTGTACAACTTTGTGAATGAAATTGCTTTGGAAATCTTGAAAAAGACTGGATACTTTATCACTCCATATTTGAAGAAATGGGTAAGCAATTACGTGTTTAATTACTTATCATTGTTTTAAATTGCAATTTGCAACCACAATAGCAGTCATAATATTGTAGATTTTGAAATTTCTAAATGACATTACCACGAAGGGGTGTACAAAAGAATGGTTAGGTCAGATTTGGTATGTCCCTTACTCGGACCTTATAATTGATCGGACCAATTTTTAGAATCTAATCTCTCCCTTAACCCAATCAAACTCAATTAATTGCAGGTTCAATAAAGACGAAACGAAATAAGACGAGACCGAACAACAACAACAACAACAACAACAACAACAACAACAACAACAACAACAACAACAACAACAACAACAACAACAACAACAACAACAACAACAACAACAACAACAACAACAACAACAACAACAACAACAACAACAACAAGGGGAACACAAGGATTAATATATTTGTAAAATTACAAGGATTAATATACAATTTAAAAGATGCACTAGGTTGTAGAGCACGGTAATAGAGATATGATTAGACATGGTTAAATAAATAAACATTGAAATCTTTATTATTGTTTGTTTCTAATATCAAACACCAATTATACGTAAAGGACACATAAAAAATCAAGTTGGTGAAATAGTCGTATCTCTATATAACTTCATAGAAAGATTATAGTTGTATGATTGGAGAAGACAATGAAAGTAGACACATAGAAAACAAGAGGAACACAAGGAGAACCGTCTATTAGAAAAAAAGTCAATAAGGGATGAGAAATTTTTTTTCAAACCCTTAATTAAGTTAGTGTAGTAGAATAAGGTAAAATAAAAAATAAATAAAAAAATCCCTTGCTCTTAATGTATTTTGGGACGAGACAGGTAACCCAGAGGGTGGCCCGAACCGATACATTTTTTACCATTTCCTGTATATTTTTTTGTTCTTGTTTTATTTGGACTAGGTCAGACCCAACCCGTTGTTTATGGGTAAAATAGAGTTCGCGGGATGAACCGAATCATGTACACCACTAATCACAACTACAATTTAAGCTGTATTCGCCATATTTTCTTGCATTTTTCCGCAATATAAAGATTTTTAGTGTAACCGCAAATGCGACCGCAATCTCAATTTAAAATGATGATAATTATCCCTTTAAATATCTATTTTGGTATATGATATATTTTTTTCTTAATAGTGGACAGATTTATGTAAATCATTTTTGATTGAAGCAAAGTGGTACCATAGTGAATATACACCAACTTTTGGAGAATACTTAGAGAATGCATGGATATCCGTATGTTATACTTACCCATGCTTACTTTGTAATTTCTCATTCATTCAAAATGGAAGACTTGGTTAATTTAGAAGAAGGCTCCAACATAATTCATTTTTCAGCAATGATTTTTCGCCTTGCCAATGATCTTGGATCATATAAAGTAAGTTGTCAACTTAACTTTTATCCTTTACAAAAATCTCTATTTATTATGTTGTTTTATAAGTACAAATAACTATTATAAAAAACAGAGTAGATAGAGTAATCTAATCCAATACATAAAACGATAATAGTAAAAGCTATCATAGTTAATTTTGAATGGGAATTTTATTTTAAGCTATTATATTCAATTTTAAGCTATCATTATGTTAAAATTTTATTTTATGCTAACCGCTTAAATGATAAATACTTATAAAAATATTTGAATTGTTCACTTATAGCACATGGACTAAAACTAAAATTGAACCTTTAATTTTCACTACTTATTTTGACTTTTCTTTTTTAAGCGTGAAATTGAGACAGGAGATATTCCCAAGTCAATTCAATGCTACATGAATGAAGGTGGAGTTTCTGAAGTAGAGGCTTGTGATTATATAAAGTCCATGATATGTACAATGTGGAAGAAGATTAATAAAGAAGCTCATAGTTCATCTTTCTCTCAAAGTTTCATAGATACTTCTATCAACCTTGCTAGAATGGCAATGTTTATGTATGAGCATGGAGATGGTCATACCATTCAAGATCTTGAAATTCATAATCGCATAAAACCATTAGCTTTGCAACCAATTCCTATTATACATACACAAAATTAAGAGTTAAATAATGACATGTAATGTGTTAGAAACCAAAAATGTTATTGAAAACAGGATTGATTAGAATAAACAAAGAACATTATTGGTATTAGAAAATATTGTAATTCAAGTTAAACATTGATTGTATGCAATTACTAACTAATTAACTACTTGATTAGTTAATTAGGTAGTTAGAGGACAATTAGAATGAACCATGTATAAATACCACACTTCATTCATTCAATAAACAAGTCACACAACTCATATGCTATACTACATTTCTATCTTCTTGCACTTGAATCAATTGCTTGAAAGCTAACTATTGATATCCAGAGCAAGGTTCACTGATCCAGATTAAAAAGTGATAAACACGTGTAATGTGTGAGGATCAAACACGAGTGAAGTGAGGATGAGTTCAAGTGCAAAAAATGGAAATTTTCCAGCCCATATGCCACATTTTGATGGAAAGGATTGAGATAAATGGAGAGTGCATATTTGAGCACTGTTTGGATTTCAAGAAGTGTTGGAAATCATATTTTTTTTTTTTTGAAGATATGGGAGTCAATCCAACAGAGGAGCAGATGTCAAATTTTAAAGAAAACAAGCTTCATTCTTCATCAATACCTTGACACAATAAACTTTGACAAAAATTTGTTATGCAAGAAGTGCAAAAGAATCCTGAGACATTCTTGAGAAGTGTTTTCTGGAGGAACAAAGGTCAAGAAAGTGAAATTGTAGACCTTGCAAAGACAATTCGAGTTGCTGCAAAAGGAGGAGCAAGAAAAGGTACCTGATCTGATCTTAAGATTTAGGAGCGTCACAAATCAAATGGCTGGCTGTGGTGAGAAGCTAACTGAAGAGAAATTGTGTGAAAAGATATTGAGATCTTTGCATCCCAGATTTGATTACATTGTGTGTGCCATTGAGGAATCCCAGGATATTTCCATATTAAGCCTTGAAGAGTTGCAGGGAACTTTAGAAGCAAGAGAGTTAAGAATGGATGAAAGAAGTGGGGTTAAATCTGGAGATCAGGCACTGGCAACACAAGCCTACAAGATGGGAGACCAGAAAGAGAAGTGGAGAAATAATAAATTCAAGAATTCTGAAGACAAGTTTGAGTGTTCATCAAAAGGAGGAAGCACAAGTGGTAAATCAAAACGGAGATCCAAGAACTTTAACAAGAAGAAGGTGCAATATGTTACTATTGTAAGAAGTTTGGACACTTTAGTGATGAATCTTGATGACTCTTAATCATATGCATATTTTTCATTGTTAACTATAATAATATTTGAATTTAAATGACAAATTGAATCCAATGTTTTTAACACAAGACTCAAAACATTTTTGGTTTATTCAGAGAGAAATTAAAACATAAACTTATCCAAAATGATGATTCAACCAAATTGTCCTTTAAGTACAAATAAGCAAGAAGTGACAAACTAAAAATATTTTTGTTTAGCAAAAATTAAAATGCATAGCCATCGTGTAGAAAGAAAGTCATCTCAATTATATTGGCACTCAAATGTAACCACCATTCATGTGCATCACCCCCAATATATATTAAAATATAAGAATAAAAATGTAGTACATTTTGGCGGGATGAGACCAAAATCCAAAAAAAACTAAAATAGTGTACATCTATTTCATTAAAAATCTTACCTAAAAAATCCAATTAAATAAACTAAGGTGAAGAAAAAAAAAGTGGAGCACAAAATGAAAACATATAAGATTCCGTTAGAAAAAAAAAATCTAACGAAAAGTAGGGGATCGACAACATAAACTAATACGCTAATCTTGTAGACCAATCCTATTACAAATAGTTCAAAATCTCTTACTCCCATGTCTATCCTCGCTTCTTTTACATGGCTTGATCCTTCATGATGGATCCTTAGAGTGTCCCAAAGCTCCTTAGCATTTTTGCACTCTTCAACTCTGTCATACTCTTCCCTGCTCAAAACACACGTTAGAAATAAATGAGCTTTAGAGTTTAGGAGTACCTTTGCATTTTCATCAGCCGTCCATTGTGCTTGAGGTTTCTCATCGGAGGTTGCATCTGTGTTGTTAGTTCTGATGACGTGATCTCCATTTTCCACCACAGACCACATGTTGTTGTCTTGTGATATGAGAAATAGTCTTATCTTACCTTTCCAGTGATAGTAATCTGTACCATCAATGTAGGGAGGTCGGCTGGATGATCCTTCTTCAGGAATATACTTAGCTTTTGACATTTTTCTTTTTGGATCTTTTTCTCTTACACTGTTAGGTGTATTTTTTAAAGAACCTTGCTATGATGCCAATTGATGTAGCTAAATATCACTAGAAGGGGGGTTGAATAGGGATTTTACTGTTTAAAAATAATTTTCTAATGTTTTTTAAAACTATCCTCTCACTGAGGATGGTAAGTCCGAGGACGGGTTTTTAAACCTTCAGTTTTGAGTTGAGTAAAAGAGTGAATGAAAAATATGAAAGAGACACACACAATTTTATACTGGTTCACCCAAAGATGGCTACGTCCAGTCCTCACACCCTTGTGAGATTTTTCATTTTGCTAATGTTCAAACAGATCAACCTCACGCTGAGGAAGATTACAAAATGTGTATTCTTTAGCTTCACCAAGCTTACAATCAATTTTCAAATATTTTCAAGTGTATCTCATAAGGAAATTACAAAGTGATATGAGAGTGATTGATACTTAATACTTTCTCAAAGGATTTACAAAGATATAGTGTAGGATTAAAGAAAGTATGAAGTGAGGATGGATATTGCTCTTTATAGCTTTAAGATGCTTGATCTTTTTGTGCAATTGTGTTGTGTAGTAATGATGAAGAGCTTGTTGCATTTTATAGAGGTCCAATCCCTTTGATGACCGTTGGAATTCGTTACAAAAGATCCAAGGTTTTCATCATAATTACAAAATTGCCATTCAACTAGTTCATGGACTGGCAGAGGCCATCCTCGCGTATGCACAACTTCCTTGAAGCTTGATCTTGAGATGTCCTTGTCTATTTTCTTTAGTAAGGCTGTTTCTTTGACCATGTGAGCTACATCCATTTCAAAAACTTTAAGGACTAGGTTGATTTCAACTTTTGAGGGTGATGTTGACAAAAGAGAAAGCTACCCTCTTACATAGGATTGTCATCCTCTAGTCCGAGGATCAGATCTGCCATCAACATGTGATCTTCCATTTTTGGTTTGTTTGTTGTTGTCTTTCTTTAACTTGACTTCTTTATGAATTCATTCGTGCAAGCACAATAAATGGTCTGATTTTAGCCTTTGTACATGCTTGATGGGTTGCTTTCAACTTTGCCGAACCATCCTCAGCCTAGTCTGTCATCTTCTAGACTTAGATCTGGCTATATAGCTATACTCGTCCTTTTCTTTTTGACCTTCTATCTTCTTTATTTTAAATATTTTATTTATTCATTCTTTGACATTGTTGTGCATTTCTTTAATGAATAAAAGCATTTGTTCTGGTGAGGAAACATATTGTGCAGATTTGAAGATTAGGCCATCCTCGCTGTTTTCCATCCTCAGATTTGAATCAGATTTATCTTATTTTTGCCTTAATGATTAATAACCTATTATCTTATATGAATACACTCAAAAGCACATATTAGTCATTAACCATAATCATAATCTTTTAAGTAATTTTGTTATCATTAAAATCATTTGAGAGATTTTGTCTCAACAACCTTATCACATAATCTTATTAACAGATCATTTCTACTTTAACCTTATAAACTTAGTTGTGCAATGAGAATACCAAATTTTAAAAGTTAAATAATTTTTCTAATAGTAGAAAGTTTAACATATTTAAAAAATTAAATATTTTCAGAATGTGCTAATTATAGTTTCTTTTTCTAATAATCTTAATGAAATATCAATTCTATGAGTGTTTGTTATATCTTTATTGCTTTTAAAAAATACTTTAATTTATTAAAAGAAAATATGAAAAAAAATATGTCATGTAAATTAATACCTCTAATATACCTTGCATATTGTGATTTATGATCAATTGATTTACGTAATTTGGAGAAAACTTAATTTCCATCTTTGATCAACACTTTATATATGCTTAATTGTGAGAAAATAAGAGTTCATCCATACTTATACAAGATTTAAATTCAAGAAAAATATTATACTTATTTGCATTAACTGTGAATATGATACTGACACCGACAATTTTTCTTTACTTATCTGCATTAAAAAATTGACAATTAAGTCATCATGTTTTGTGATCAGATCATGACACTTGTTTTGAACTCATATAAACAAAACTAATTAATTTTACATTAATTAAAAATGTTAATTAAGTTTATGTAATTATAATGCAATAAAAAAATAATTATAGTTAATCAAAAATATATTTCAGATCATAAACGAATAATCGAAAATTTAATTTAAGTATCCCAGGAATGTCAAATTTAAAAAATTAATATAATTATAAAGAAATAAACCAAAATGATAAAAGAAAAAAAAAATCCAAAAAGTTTATAAGGCTAATGTTTTAGATATCACACACATGTACTAATATATGTAAAATATATTCGGAAAACGAATCCCATCATCGATAGAAACAACATTCAAAACTATAAAAATGACAACTTATTGTTTTGTTTTGAAAGTTTAATGCAAACATAAATTGTCATGCCAACTAATATATTTGTCTTTTACTCTATTGACTATTCATTACAAAGACGATAAGTGGGGATGACAAGTAGATGATTGGCTCTAATTAAATTTAGCCCAAATATCTGTGATGTCCAAATCATATGGTAACATATTATCTTAGGACATTACATCAAAACATCTTATTCGATAAACATGACAAAAATATTAAATCACTAATTAGGTATATGTCTATTCAAGACACTCAATACACCCTTTGTAAACAATATTTATTTTAATAAAATTTATAGCTTAATTTCATCTATAACTATGTCTATGAATAAAGAATTAGACATGTACAATTTTGAGATGATATGCATTGTCACTAGTAGCTACAATGTTATGTAAGCATAAAGAATCTAACATTTGATAAAAAAAATATTAATAATTAAAGGGTGGTGAAAATTAAGTCAACTATGATTTATCATCATTATAGCTTTGATATTGGACCGTTCAATATGGAAAAGTCCACTTTTGTACCTCTCAATTAATTCTATACCCCCTCATTTATTTATATTTAAAATGTTTAAAATATCTTAAATACAATTGTAAAAATTAAAAAGTTCCCTCGTACCCCATTTTCTAAAAAAGTGGGTACTGTTGAATTTTTCTTTTATAAAAAATGTCAGAATAAATGAAATTTCTGGTAGTTATAAATAAATACTCGAAATTTCATTTTTGAAATTTCTGGAAGTACCACTTAAAAATTTCAAATTTCCGCTTTTGATTTATAACTACAGAAAATTTGAAATTTCTAGGATATCCAATATGCAACCATTTATTAGGCTTACAAAT
>JBBPBR010000001.1:40275273-40311768 GCA_037974775.1 Cicer pinnatifidum | reverse complement strand
AAAAAGAAAGTTTTGTTTATCAATTATGCTATACTCCTTGTTATTTTTGGTCCCTAAAATCTGTAAAAAAAAAAAAATAGTTTACTTTTCACAACAATCTTATTTACTAACAATTGTTCGTTCCTATACTCAGAGCCGAGTGCAAAACAGAATATCAAGCGTCCAGTTTTTTTTTTATAATATATCCCTAACCTTGAAAAAATTGCATTAATATCCTTAATTTTTTGCATATGCATCACTCTAAAATTTTATATTTGCACCTTATGCAAAAAATACCAAAGTCTGACATTACTCTCATACTTCCACTTAATAAGGAAATGATCTTTTCATTTCTTGAATCAGAATGGTTATAATTATGGTTTAATACAACATTCCCTAGTCTAATAAATAAATCAGAATTTAATATGAGAGATTAACTGTACAAGTTCCTTGATATTCACTACAGTTGTCCTATATAATATAATAAATTAATTATAGAATAATAAATCAATAAATGAATTATTCTCAACCATAATTTGGAATTCAACACTCCTCCTCAAGCTGGGCAGTAGATGTCAATCATGCCTAACTTGGACCTTAAGTTCTCAAAGTTAGATTTGTGAAGGGTCTTGGTCAGTATGTCTGCAGTTTGGTTCTTGGAAGGGATGTATTCCAACTTGATAGTTCCACCATCTATCTTTTCTTTTATGAAATGTCTATCTATCTCCACATGTTTCATTCTATCATGGTGGACTAGATTTTTTGTAATATTGATGGTTGCCTTGTTGTCGCATTAGAGGCTCATGGTGGAATATGTTGGTACTCCTAATTCATTAAGCATTCTCTAAAACCAAATTCCCTCACAAATGCCAAGAGCCATTGCTGTAAACTCAGCCGATGCACTACTTCTTGCCACCACTGACTATTTTTTTACTTCTCTAGGTGGTCAAGTTTCCCCACACATATGTGTAATACCCACTTGTTGACTTGCGATCAGGCAACGAACCAACCCAACCTGCATATGTGAACACTTTAACACTCCTAATTGGGTCATTTTTAAAATGAAGACATCTCCTGGGTGTCTTTTTGAGGTACTGCAAAATTCGAGTCACAACTTTCATGTGATCTTTAGTTGGCTTATTCATTAAATGACTTACCATACTCACTAAGTAACTAATACCTGGTCTTGTGTGAGTTAGATAAATTAGCTTTCCTATCAATCTTTGGTATCTCTCCTTATTAACTTGGGGATTGCCTTCTTATTCTGCCTGTTTAAGGTTAGGTTCCATCGGTGTATTTGTTGGCTTGCACCCTAACATTCATGTTTCTTCCACATAAATAATAAATATTTTCACATTTCCTTCACTATAATGCTTGACAAACATTGTATGGTCGATTTGGTATTGAGTAAACCTGTGATCCTTAACAACTCGGGAAGTCTTTCAAACCGTGCTCGTTGGGATTTAAGACCATAAAGTGATTTCTTGAGCTTGCATACCTTGCCAATTGTTAAGGAAGTTTCTAGGCCAGGTGGTATTTTCATGTATCTCTCTTCTTCAAGTTCACCATTTAGAAAAGCATTCTTGATGCCTAGTTGGTTTAAGGGTCAATCTATATTTACATCTAAGGAGATAATTACACGAACATAATTTAGTTTTGCCACTAGAGAAAATGTTTCTTCATAGTCCACCCCATATGATTGGGTGAACCCCTTTGCCACCAATCGAGCTTTTTACCTATTCAAACTCCCATATGCATTGTGCTTTATAGAGAAGATCTATTTACACCCAACTGGTTTTTTTTCCTTTTGGCAGCTCCACAAATTTCCATGTTCAATTCTTGTCCAATGCTTTAATTTCATCTTCCCCTACAGCCTTCCATTCAACATGTTGGACAACTTCTTGAACATTTTTTGGAAGTTTTATGTTATCCAATATGGTGATGAAGGCCCTATTTTCTTGTGACATATTTCTATGAGATACATAATTGCCAATTAGATGTTAAGTGCATGACCTCACTGCTTTCCTCACAACAATTGGTAAGTTAAGATCATTCTCATTTAGACTACAATTATCATTAGGCTCAAAAACTATATTACCTGTAAGAACTTCTAAATTTGTATTAGATTTAGAATTTTGGATTGGCCTTGGAGATGTGAAGATTTCTTCCTCCCTTTGAATTTTCTTCTTTCTTGTGTACATTAGTTGTTCTTTTTTCGGTTCTGTCTCAAATCTGGTTGCAGGTTTTGCTGTTTCTCCAGTCACAAAGTCAATTTCTGGTTCTACAACTTGCTGTTGTATGAAGGTATGTTATGTTTCTAAAAGATGCTGCAAATTCTGCTGCTGCAAATTTTGTTCCATTTCATGTTGCAAATGCTGCAAATTCTACTGTTGCTGCAAATTCTGTTTCATTTCATGTTGCAAATGTTGTTCCATTTCCCAAGGTTGGGATTCTGGTATGTTTTGTTCTCTCTCCCCCTAAAGGCCAATTTTGGGGTAGTAAGGTTGATTTTCAAAGAAGGTTACATCCACGGAATGTTATAATTTTTTGCTTTTGGGGCAATAGCACCTGCATCTCTTCTTATTTGGTGGGTATCCTAAGAATATGCATTTCAGGGATTTGGGTTGTAATTCTCCTTTGTTAGGCTGATTGTCATGCACAAATGCAGTGCAGCCAAAAACTTTGGGAGGAATGGATGAAATGATTTTAATTTGAGGGAAAATGGATAAAAGGGTTTGACAAGGGGTTTTGAACTTGAGGGATTTAGAAGGCACTCTGTTAATTAAATATGATGCGGAAAGGACAGCTTCACCCCAAAAATGATTTGGTACATTAGTTGGTAACATAATGGACCTAGTAACCTCCATGAGGTGCTTATTTTTCCTCTCGACAATACCATTTTGTTGTGGCGTGTTCACACAACTAGTTTGGTGAATTATTCCATGCTTGAGAAGGTGAGATTTGAGAGAATGGTGATAGTATTCACGACCATTGTCAGTTCATAGGACTTGGATTTTCGTTTGAAATTGGGTTTGTAACATATTGTTGAAGTTCTCAAAGATTTCTCCCACTTCAGATTTTTCTTTCATAAGGAACACCCATGTAACTCATGTATGATCATCTATAAAATACAGAAACCATTTTGAACCAGTTATGTTCTTAACAAGGGAAGAACCCCAAACATCACTATGGATTAATGAGAAAGGTTGGGATGGTTTATAAGATTGAGGAGGATAATGGTTGCGTGAGAGTTTGGATAATTGACAAATTTCACATTGAAACAAATTTGAATTTTTATTGAATAAAGAAGAAAACATTTTTTCAAGGTATATAAAGTTTGGATGTCCTAAACGATAATGCCATAGCATGACAACTTCCTGTAGGTTTTTACCACTTGATGCAACAACATAGACTTAATTATTTCTTCTCTTCTTGATCTCACTAGCTTGAAGGAAATAGAGACCTGCACATTCCTCATCATTAACAATCTTCCTCCCCGAATCTAGATCCATAATTTCGCATAGGTGAGGCAAGAATTTAGTGAAAAAATATAGATCTTGAGTCAATTTACTTATGGACAAAAGGTTACAATTCAACTTCGGGACATAAAGAACTGAGTTAAGAGTAATGTCCTTGGAGATGATTATTGAGCCTTTTCCAATCACTTTTGTTTTGATATCCCTAGTCATATAGTGTGAGGCTCGAGAGTCTACAATCCATGAGTTAGATATTCCCTTGTCAACAAAATAGACACATGAAGAATTACCTTTTTGGGCCAAGGCAACAGTTGAGTGTGAGCTAGTGTTTTGAAGGGATTGTTGTAGCAATTTTTGAAACATCTTCCTTGCTAAATGGACTTGGTTCAGGTGATGGGGCTGTCAACACTTTACCTCCTTCTAATGTGGCAGCATAGGCGCAAATGTCCCTATTCCTATATGGTTTCCAATCTGTTGGTTTTCCATGAATGACCTAACATGTTTCTTTGTTGTGTCCCAATTTTTTGCAGCGATCACACCATCCTCTAGATTTTTTGTAGCTTCCTTTGATAACCAAGACTGAACCTTTATTAATGGAGCTTTGATTTGTACTTCCAAGCATGACTTTCCTTCGACTCTCTTCTCTTCTCACTTCTGAAAATACTTCTCTGATGTTGGGTAGAGGTTTGGTTCCAAGGATTCTTCCTCTTATATCATCTAGATTCTTGTTTAGGCCAAAGAGGAACTAGCATGTCTATACTATATCCTCATAGATATTCAACTGCTGCCAGTAACGGGTGAGGGCATGGTAGTAATCAGTGACTGTTGTGTCTCCTTGTCGCAGGTCATGGAGGAGACTTTTGATCTTGAATATGGCAAAAGTATCATCAGTATTTGAGTATGTCTCCATGGCAGCACTCCAGATCTCAGCTGCAGTGCTATAATACATGTAGTTTCGCCTGCTTAAGTGGTCATTGAGTTCAATAGCCATGTCATGATTAAGCTGTTCTCTAGCTTCCTCTTTGGGTAATCCAGGTCCTTTTTCTCTGGCTCTTAGCATCGTCAGAGATATACTATTCCTTCCTTTTTCCTTGAAGGAAGATCCAGGCAGATCTTGCCTATTAAATGTAGTTTTGGCCATTTAATTTGTAGCCAATGATGGGTATAATGGTGTTTTCGGTCAGGATGGTAAGTGTGGAAGTTCCAACTACCATTTTAGGGTTTGAGTTTGTGACTGAACTGTTTTCTTCAGCCATGGAATAATGGTGTTTTTCACTTAGACCAAGTTTGCTTTGATACCATATGAATTAATGAGGAAATAATCTTTTCATTTCTTGAATCAGAATGGTTACAATTCTGGTTTAAATACAATATTCTCTAGTCTAATAAATAAATCAAAATTAAATAAGATGAATTAACTATACAAGTCCCTTGATATTCACTATAGATGTCCTATATAATATAATAAATTAATTATAGAATAATTAGTTAATAAATAACGTATTCTCAGTCACAATTCGGAATTCAACACTCAACATACTAAACCTAATTTTTCCCATCTCACACCAATCATTTAGAGTTTGTTAGATCGCCACCACCTGCCACCAACGACTCTATGAACCGCACATACCTAAATTCTCTCGTCTTCTCCACATATGAGTATGTGACTACGGCGATCAATACCTCATTTATGCGTCGTTTTCAAGTAGATTGTAGATTGTCACGACTCAATGAAGATGAAGTAGATAAAATTAGATCACTTATTAGTAAGTTGAAGAAACCAACATGTACTATTTCTCTGGTGTAAACAAGTACACTTCCTCTTGGTAAGTTTCAATTTTCTTTTGGACTTAATGCTTCATATACAACCTATAACCAATATCAAATACTGGATTCTAAAGCCACTGACCACATGACATCCTTACCTACACACATTTCCATTTATTTAGCAAAAAGAAAATATTCATAGCAAATGGTACCCTTCTAACTACAGCAGATCAAGGAGATTTCCAAATAAACTCACCCATAAATTTTCCAAATAAACTCACCCATAAATTTTCCAAATAAACTCACCCATAACTACTGTAAAAAAATGTCCTTCATATTCCTAAATTGGCCACTAGCTTAATTTCTATGCTAAAAATAACACAAGACCTATCATGTAATGTTGTTTTTTACAAAAAAAAGCTTGTGACTTCCAAGTCAAGAATTCATGGAGGACAATTGGTAATGCTAGAGAATGGAATGGTCTATATTACTTGGATCATCCTTGATTTAGAGTTATAAAACAATTGTTTTCTTCTCTCTTCAAAAAATTAAAGGTAGAAACTCTTCATTGTGAGCTGTGTGAGCTTGTTAAACATAAACGTGTACATTTTCTAGTTAATAACCAAATGAGTACTTCTCCATTATGTATAGTTCATACAGATGTATGGGGTCCCTTTAATGTTGTTCCAAATATATCAGGAGTCCGTTGGTTTGTAACCTTTATTGATGATTGTACTCGGGTTACTAGGATTTACTTGCTAAAATAAAAATTTGAAGTCAATTATCAGTTTTTACATTTCTCCTCCATGATAAAAAAAAAAAAAAAAAAAAAAAAACCAATTTCGAGTGAGTATTAAGAGGATTAAGTTTGATAATGCCAAAAATTACTTTAATCACATACTTAATTCTTTATGTCAAAATAAAGGCATTATTCATGAGTCCTAATGTGTTAAAATACTCCAACAAAATGAGATTGTTGAGAGGAAAAATGGGGACTTGTTTGATCAAACTCGAGCGATATAATTTCAACATCAAGTTCCTAACCACCCACCACCAGCCCTTGATGCTATTTGAAACACGTGAATTGTACGACTACCACAACCCATAGAAGTAGAATCACATTTATGGAGGTATTTACTTTGTGTTGTATTTATTACGTTTATGGATGAATATTTATTATTTGTTTTATGGATGTTGATACTCGAAAAAAAGAATGATATTTGTGTGGATGAGTATAGAATGTTGTCTCAAAAGTAAAATTGGGATCATATTATTTTGGAGAAAAGATTTTGAAAATCAAATTATTATGGTTGTATTTTGTTGTTCATCCAGATAACTCATTGCTCTAAGACCTTTATGAAAACGATATTTCACAAGAATAAATCAGTTGCTAGCTATGTCAAATCCTTCATTTGGCCTATATTGAGGATAATGTTTGATATCATCCACTTCAAATTGGTTTTTGGACCAACAAATGGTTGGATTACAAAATTTGTTATTCTTTCCATTTCTTAAAGGAAATTCATCAGCTTACTCGCTTGAAGGTTACATATTTAATCAATCATGATAAATGGAACCTGTTTATTATGTGAAAATATGTATTTTTTTATTTTTTAAAATTAATATTTATTTTACTTTTATTAATAACAATGTAAAAGATTCTTTAAATGAATAACTATGTACAATTATAGAAACAACGAAAATGTCAACAACAAAAAAATTCATTATTTTTTAAAATATATCTTGATTAACTAGCATTTTATCATCTCTCTAAAATAATTATTATCTTCAAAAGTCTCTTGTCTAAATACATATATACAAATTTTAATAAATGGAAACAATAAATTCCAATAAGTGACAACCCTTATTTGGCCAAGGTTTTGAATCAGTTTCTCATCTTTTCTCAATTGTTCTTTTTCCATTGGTAATTGGAATTGACTAAGATTTGTTCTTGAATCCCCTATTGATGACACTTTAGCCATTTTTCTTCTTTAAGTTTGTGAAAGAGGCTGCAGCTCTCAACTTCAAGACCTTATATTATTTAAATAAAACCATCAACACTATTAGAGGAGTTGTAATGTTTGTTGTGCAACATTAAAAGGGATACATGTATTCTTCTATTAAGGAATTTAAATTCCTTAAATATTTTTATATTAAATGTCACTCACTTTCCCTCCTTCCCTTATTCAAGTTGATTGGTTTCATCCCTTCTTTAGCATTAGATCGATTCTAACACTAAATAGTGTCTCTACAAGGTATATATCTACAATTAAGTGAAATTACTATTTAAGCAATTTTAGTCTTTGATGGTATGTGGACATATATTTTTTAATTAATTTTTTTAGACATATATAAAGTTACATCATAGAAAATGAGTCCAAGTTCCTTTTTTAATCCATATATTCATTATTTTTATCTTGAGTTAATGGCATTTAAAAAAGTTCATGTGTAATTTATTTTAAGTTGAAAATTTTTAAATTTTATAAAGAAATTTTTTATAATGTTTTAAATAAATTTACATAAAATCATTCCAAAATTTAAAAGTTAAAAACAATTAAATATATGTAATTTTTAAACAAAATATGCTTAAACCATAATTTTATATAGGAACTAAAAATGAAATTCTAAAATGCATTCTCTTAGTTGTTTACACATGAGAACTGCAGTACACAATTTTATAGCTAGAGTTGGTGGGCCAGATCGATCATGGAGCATTTACAAAAATATATAATCCCTATGTGGTTAGTTACTCTATACGATCTTTCACTTCGGTGGGCTTTGAAATTGGTAAAATAAAATGCGGTGGTAAAGTTGTTGTAGTATTTAAGAATGGTTTGGTTTGCTTCTCATATCGATCACTATATAGGGATAAAATATTAAAATACATATTTTAATGAGTTTTTTCTCAATTGTGGAATATTTTTCCGAAGGAAAAAACTTCTGAACTTTATTTCTTTACTCGGTGTTTACTAAGCTACATAGAAAATAGAAACGTATTTATATTGGGTAAGTTGTGATAACTAGAATATTTTCTCTTTCTATTTTTCATATATTATACAATTTTATTTCATAAAAAAAAAAAAAACTATAAAACAAACTAATAATAGCTTATAATGCAGTAGATATTTCTCTATTATTTATTTATTATTTATTAAATGTTAATTTACTTCGTAACCATTTTCAATTTAAGTTCAAATATCTTTTTTTAGATGAACCAAGATTCAAGAAGACATGATACCACAACCTCGAGACATGAACCATTGTTTACACTAAATTCATCTCCAATTTGAGTATAACAAAATTGTTTTTGTGGTGTTTGATGAAATGCAACTGATGTTTATATTCATTTGAGTAACTGACTTTGGTATATTTTTCTGTTTAATGACCATCTTCTTCTTACACAGGGGATTGCTAGCCACTGGAAATGTGTGTTCCATTTTATGCCTAATATTTACTTATATAATTTTTATGTCATATTTCATTTACAATATCAATGATTAAAAAAAATTTAATTTATTTAATTTATGTCGATTTCAATTATTGATGTTTCATTCAACAAATTGTACGTTTTGCCTTATTTCAGTCACTTCTTATTAGGCTATTTGCTCTTCTTTTTTAAGACCATAAGGTCTTGATAGTTCCTAATTTCCATCATTTAAAGTAGATCTATTGTTACAACGCATATTTTTTTAGCACAATAAATTAACTGCACAATGGTTGGAATTAACACAATTCTTAGAAAATTATAGTTTCCACGGTAATTAAGGAACAATAATAACAACACATTTGTCTACATGATAATTTAAAACCTCTAATCCATGTTTTTAACTTTACATTCTCCAAATCAAATTTCAAAATTTCCTTTTGTGTTATAATTGAATCATGAGTGACATTATATTTGTTGCTTCTTGCTCATATAACTCAACAAAAAAGACCCGTCACAATATACATGTGAGCTGGCGATGAACAGATGGAGGCTACAAATTAGGTTTTAACCAAATATTTTAGATTTGTCACATATTTCTAAATTGTTATTCCACTATGACAAGTCAAGTTTATGAGGAAACAATTATTTCCTCAATTTCATTTTTAATACCTCATTTTTCATTTCTTTTTGTCTAAAATTATTCGTCATTTTACAATACTAATACAAGATTAATTACTTTTTTCCACTAATACTCTTATTTATTATATTTCAACTCATCAATTTTTTCCACTAATTGCAATTGATAAAAATATTTGAGTAAATGAAACATTTTAACATTGAAATCAAATCAATTAATCATTTTCTAAAGAAATATACACACTTCAAAAGGATTTCGATAATTTTGCATGAGAGAGCATACATCTGATTCTGTCATTAATCGTACGGTTCATTCTCTCAGCAACACCATTATGTTGAGGTGTCTTTGGAATTGTTTTCTCAAACCTGATTCTATGTTCTCTACAATACTTTTCAAAAGGACCTCTGTATTCACCACTATTATCTGATCGAACACATTTCAATTTTCTTCCCTTTTCTCTTTCAACACTTGTATGAAAGTGCTTGAAGACTCCAAATACCTGGTCTTTAGATTTCAAAGGAAAGGCCCACACTTTTCTAGAATGGTCGTCAATAAAAGTAACAAAATATGATGCACCACCAAGAGATTTACTATCCATCATACAAACATCAGTATAACCTAAATGAAGAATATTTTGCCTCCTATGAGGACTAGTATTATGAAAAGAAATTTTATGTTGTTTTCCAGCAAAACAATGAGTACAAGTTTTTAGAGACGTACCTTTCACAGGAAGAAAATTTTTCATTGCAAGTATGTTGAGTCCTTTCTCACTCAAGTGACCAAGGCGCATATGCCATAAATCAGAAGATGCATCTTCAATTGCATTCACTTCTTCCTTGCATACTTCGTAGGCATCCTATAGAGAGAAGTGGAACATTGCTTCTTTGCAACCACTAGGGACCCTTTGGTGACTTTACATATACCACCACCACCAAAGTAAGTGTGATAACCATCAATATCCAAGGCTTTCACCGAAATCAAATTGAGACAAATATCAGGAACATGTCTAACATTCTTCAATTGAAGCTTGCAACCAATCCCAGTTTCAACCCAAACATCTCCCATACCGATAATTTTACATACTACTTCATCTCCCATTTTTACCATGCCAAAATCACCAGCATTGTAAAATGAGAAGAAATCACGCCTAGGAGTAACATGATATGAGGCACCCGAATCAATAATCGAAGTTGAATCCTGACATGCAAGGTTTATGGAATTATCATCACAAACAATGTAGACATTATTAATAGATGCAACTGCTGTTGTATCTTTATCATTTTTCTTCTCTTTGTCTTCATCTCTTTCCCTTGATTCATCTCTCTTAAGGAACCTGCAATTTCTTTTTATGTGACCCGCTTTGCAACAATGATAACATATCACTTCTTTTCTAGTCATTGACTTGCTTCTTGACTTGCTACGACTTTCCGAGTTGTTGCATCTATGGAAGTTTCTAGATTGACTTCTCCCCATGACTCTGTAACTAGTGCTTCTGACTTTGAGAAACAACCAATCAAACCACGTTCCTTTCTTCTAGCTTCTTCATTCAACATGCTCTCTTTAACTATTGACATTTTCAACTTTCCACTTGGAGCTGAATTGGTCAACGTCACAACAAGGACTTCCCAATTATCAGGCAAAGAACTCAACAATAATAGCGCTTGCAACTCATCATCTAATTTAATTTCTGCGGTTGTCAACTGATTCACTGTATTCTGAAAAATACTCATATGTTCTGCCATTGAATCTCCATCTTTATATTTCATATTCACCAGCTTCCGAATCAAGAATGCTTTATTTTGCACATTCTTTCATTCATACAACTCTTTTAATTTTTCCCACATCTTGTTAGCATCTATTTCAGTTTCAATATGTGGATATACACTCAGATCCAACCACTGCCTGATCAACGCCACTGCCTTTCTATTCATCTTCTTCCAGTCAGCGTCAGATTTATCTGCGGGTTTAGCAGTGTCACCCTCAATAGGATCATACAAATTTTTACTGTATAACATGTCTTCCATGAGAGTCTTCCAAAGTGTGTAATTAGAAGAGTTGAGTTTAATCATATTGGGACCTTTATTTTCTTCTTCCATTAAAATGCACAAATCAAATAATCGAGCTCTAGATACCACTTTGTTGGGAAAAACCAGAGATAATTAGTGACAACTATCTCAATAATGCGGAATATTTTTTTTCTCCACCTCTGCAGATAAATGGCCAAAAAGAAAATACAATTTCACAGAGTAAAAATAATTGGCAGAAAATTAAATATGAGACAAACACAATTTTAACATGAAAAACTTCCCTCAAATTGAGAGAATAAAAACCACGGGACCTAGTCTAGTAAAATCTTCCACTATAATAATTAATGGGTACACCAAGAGTCTTCCTAATAACAATAGAGAATATCAATCAACAATAACAAATCTATAACAACCTTCCACTAAAGTGGGTATGCCAAAGTAACTCTTAGAGAAGATAAAACTACTGTATATTAAAGTAACAAACTCAGTGGTAGGAATAACATACTGATTTTATAGATCAAACGGAACAAATTTGATACACACCTATTTCCACCACCGGAACCAAACCTTTATTTTTCTTCTCTAGCAACCGTTATTCTTCCGTTGTCTTTTTCTGTATGTTCTTAGGGATTTCTAAATCTCTTTTATTACCTTCAAGTGAGCCAAACCCATTAAAATCTTTTTTTTTTCTTTTTCTTTTTATTTCAATAATAATATTAGTAAAATTGGTGGGTTCCACTTGGAGAGTAAGCCTACCCAACAGAAGTTGATGATCTATTAATTCCGTATTGTTCACAAACTAGCATAGTTCTTCTCTTTCAATAAACCTTTAGCATTCGTAAGTTTTTAGTTTAGAAAACTATTATAATTATAGGATGTTAGAATTTATGATTCTCACATAAAAAATATAACAAATGACATACATTTTTCGATGACAGTGTGATATAGAATGTAGCAATTCTCGGTTTCTCATTCCTTCTTTCTCAAAATGATTCTCATCAAATCACTACTATTTAGTGTTATAATAATAATAATAATAATAATAATAATAATAATAATAATAATAATAATACATCAAAGTTAATGTGGTTTGAGTTAACTTTGATTTGTTTTTTTCTATTAAATGTATTTTTTTTTATTTTATTAATATAATTTTTAATTTTTTGTAAATATTTTTATTACATTATCCATATTTTATTTTTATTATTTTTTATTTAGTAGACATGAGGAAAAATAGGAGGGAGTTGTTAATGAAAAGTTGTATTGGTATTTTATCTGTAAAATATTATAGACACTTTATTTGTTTTGGCACATCTACTAAGCCGCACTAAGTTTGATGTATAGTTTTTTTTCTATTAATGTATTTTGTTTTATTTTATTAGTATTATTTTTATTTTTTATTAACATTTTTATTATTTTTTATTTATTAAATTAACATTATTTTTTTATTAGATCAGAGAAAAATAAGAGAAAATTGTTAACAAAATAAAATTGTGTTGCTATTTTATGCATTAAGGACACATTATTAGTTTTGGCACGTTTACTCAACCGCACTAGGTTTTATATACTTTTTCTATTAAATGTATTTTGTTTTATTTTATTAATATTATTTTGTTTTTTTAAATATTTTTATTTATTAAATTAACAATTATTGTTTTGTTAAATTCAAAAAAAATTAAAACTAAAACCCAGTAAATAGTCGCATCCACGGATGAAATCTCCTATTGTAGATAAAAAAGGAAAAAAAAAATGAATGATTGCATCCCCGTAATGCGACCTCGTGTAAATGTAAAAAACCATTTTTTACTGCACAGTAAAAAACCATTCTAGAATTATACTCGTTAAATATGGTTATCATTACAACTCGAATTTACAACAATAAGAAAATTATGAAAGGATGGAGAGAGGGGAGAAATTTCAAAAAATAGTTTGAGTTTTAGTGTATTTTTTGAATTCGATTGAGTCATCTATTTATAGAGGAAGACGGCAAAGAAACATGGAGTAAAAAAGGCACGAACAGTTGGTTCCGATCGCAAAGTAACATACAAAGAGAAATAGAAAGAAGTTGAACACACTTGTGGGGGGAGGATCACACACAAGGTTAACGTGCTATAATAAAAAAATGGAAAAGACATATTAAAAATAAAAAAATAAAAAATAAAAAAAAAATATTTTTTATACTAAAAAATAATATACTACTTAATCTATAATTAATGGAGTTGAATAGATCAGACCGCAGCATATATAGTGATCAATTTAAGTGTGTTATTTTTCATTAACAAAATTGAGTCCTCTTAAAATACTTCAAATGTTCATCTTCACTGTTATAAACATTACTAATACAAAAAAACTCTCCTATATAAGACATCAATAGCCTTTGAAATTTACACTGAATATTAGATATGATTTTTGGTCCATTTGTATGTAAAACTTTAATGGCAACGAGGTTTGCCCACTAAATATTGGGACCTAAGCTAAATGTTATTTTTCATTAACAAAATTGAATCCTCTTAAAATACGTCAAATATTAATCTTCACTATTATAAACATTACTAATATGTAAAAACTCTCCTATATAAGACATCAATAACCTTTGAAATTTACACTGAATATTAGATGTGATTTTCGGTCCATTTGTATGTAACACTTTAATGGCAACGAGGTTTGCCCACTAAATATTGGGACCTAAGCTAAATGTTATTTTTCATTAACAAAATTGAATCCTCTTAAAATACGTCAAATATTAATCTTCACTATTATAAACATTACTAATATGTAAAAACTCTCCTATATAAGACATCAATAACCTTTGAAATTTACACTGAATATTAGATGTGATTTTCGGTCCATTTGTATGTAACACTTTAATGGCAACGAGGTTTGCCCAATATATGCCCAATACATATTGGGACCTAAGCTAAATGTTAGGTGTGATTTTTTTTAAAGCTCATAATTATTGTTTGAAAATTACAAAATTTTATTTAAATTTTTATTTTTCTAATCTTTTAAAAAACAAAATCATTAATTGGATTAAATATTTGATTTTGTTTAGTTTGATAACAAAATCAATTAATTTAATTTTATTGAAATAATATTAATTTCAATTGAGATTTTTTAAAATTAAGTTTTGAAAATAATATATTATGAACCCTTTTAATTAAATAAATTGTTATATTTTTGGAGATCTAACCTTGATGGTTTTACCCTATCTTCCAGATAGAAATATCACCCTGTTTTTTGTTATTTTAGATGGTGCAACTAATCTAATTTTTTTATAATTTTTTTTATATGGTATAATATTTTTTTAAATCTATATTTGAATTATAGAATAACTTTTTTCTTCCCTAACCCTAACTAATGAGTTAGTGTGATTAATAGTATATTTTCAATAATTAACTATCCCTAAACTTTTCGGTAACAAGCTTTTAATTCTTCTCTTGAATTTGGTATTTTTTTTTAAAAAAAATATGTTTGGTTCATCTTATTACATCTTTGGGAATTATTTCTAAAAAATGGAGTCGACAACAAGCTTTTAACTATTTTCTTGTATTGTTTTTTTTTCTTTGAAAATATGTTTGGTTCATTTTATTACATCTTTGGGAATTATTTCTAAAAAATGAAGTAGATGAATACTATCTGATGGTTGATCTTCTTTTTTATCTTCCATATTTCTATATACCTTCCTTTGTCATAAGTATCATTAGTGATTTTTTTTTTAGAAACAATTTTTTTTATTAATGATAATACAAAAGATACTTTAACCCTTCCATTAATAAAATATCTGACCCAATATCGTTGTGGAAAGACATTATCCACCTTCTACGAATGGTTGTAAAGTCCCCATCAAAATCAAAATCACGTGCTCATAAGGCGAACAAAAACAAAATAAGAAATTCATTCAAATAACTATATCATGATCCCTGTTTTTCTAGTAGTATATGATGCCTTAAAACGATATCATGATCAAATTGGGCAAGTGTGTTGTGAATAGTAGCCAAAAATCAAAGCTGCAATACTTAATTTTTCTTGCAGCAACTCATTTTCTCACTACAAGAAAAAAATTGGTTTGCGGCATTTATAACCGTTGTAAAAGGATGATTGCAACGGTTCTCCAACCGATACAGAACTGTGTGTCGCGAGATCAGTTTGCGACGGTGCAGAAAAACAATTGTTCCAACTGTCGATAACATTTGCGACGTTTTTAACCGTCGTAACATATGTTTTGCGACAGTTAGAACCGACGTTATACACGCTCAAATTTATTTGTTTCTAAAAATTGCGATAATTATCAACCATCGATATATTTATTTTGAGACAGTTTAAACCGCACAAACCTGCTAATTTAAAATAAAAAGTTATAATATAATATTTTTTCTATATTCTTTTAAATTAAAAAAAAGTATTCATATATATCATTCACATGATTTAAATACAAAATGATATAACTATTATAACTAAATTCAATTTATATAACTTTTTCAAAATTAACAACACCAATTCATATATTGAGCTTAACTAAAACAATAAATAAAGTAGTTTAAATATTCAAAACATTAGTGGAGTGCCTAAACATACAAAACAACTTCATCAAACATAGAAGTTCATCAAAATATCTAATTAGTCCTTAATCATTTTGCTACACGATCATCAAGTTGGTAGCTAGACTCAGATGAACGTCTATCATCTAATGGCGATTCTATGTCTGTTGCCTAAAAATAAAATATTAACATCAATTAATCTTGATAAATATTGGCAAATATCAATTAACTAATTTTATCATATATCTAGAAGCAATCATTACACAATTGATATTTTTATCCAAAGAGAAATAGTTTCCACATGATTTTTTAAACAGGTTTGCTGAGAAAACAATTTTACTTGTTTTTCTCTAGAATTTGCTTTTGCAACAAGAAATTAATTTGCTCCTTCAACATATCAATTTCATATTCCTTTTTTCTTAAGCCTATCAATTTCATCTTGCATTCTCTCCATCTTCTCATAAACTTTGGAGGAATACATTGTTCTTAAAGAGTGACAAATAGATCTAGTGATTTGAGATAGTGTTATATTATGTCCTATAAACGAACATATTCAGGATATTCTTTTCCCAACACATTGACAAATACTTCATTTGGAGAATGAGTCTGCCCAATTTCATCTGGCAACTGTTCATGCACAGACAAATGAAACAAACTATTATCTCACAAATTATATACCAAACAAGCGTTATATAAGATATGACTTTAGAATATCATTTTAAATATTTAATATAATTTTATTTATTTTTTCAATTTTATTTTTAATTATTAATGTACACCACTTTTAAAGTATTAATTTACTTTGCATTTATGATCATAAGAAATACACCAATAGTTAAAAAAGATAATTTATTAAAATAATTATTTTCTTTCTTTTATTTATAGTCATTTCTTAATAGGTGTAAAATGGAGAAAATGAGGTTCATTGTGAAACGAAAGAAGTATTAATCAAAGAAGACAACAACAAGCCACAACTGCACCATTTTTTTTTTCTAAAGCACTTGATTCTATGGAAAGGTATAGACCATAATAATTCAGAGTTTAATAGGGAGATAAATAAAGTTTGATCAATTATTTTTTCAATAAACATTAGAACTCGTCATAGTCTTCGACTTTTTCGTTGTCGTTGTTGTTAAATAGTTGTTGTCGCAATTCAATTATTTTGTCGTCGTCCTCATCCTCCTCGTCGTATTCCTCGTCCTCATTGTTGATTTTGATGTTGTTGTTGTTAAATATTCATTGTAAAAAATTCTCTTTTTTCAAAATCTCTAAATTATTACACTTTTGTTCAATTAAGTTGATAAAAAATAATTAAAAAATAATTAAACAGTATAGCAGAATCCTTGTGTTCGGCACTTAGTCTTACCATTTTATTATTACTTGCAATGATTCATTACATTATCTAAAATCAGTTTCATCTTACAATATATTTCACAATATGCAACCATGTGACATAAATGAATCACTCATTTCTTGAGTTGAGGTATTCCATTTATGTATAAGGTCGAAGTTGAACATATCGATGAAGCCCAAAATGTTTAGAACTATGATTTGCAAGACAACGACGACTAATACAACAACAACAATACATTCTACATTTTGTAGCCAAAAAATCCCTAAAAAATGATTAAAAAAATTTATTCACGAATGACTTGTTTAAAAACTCTTTGAATGATGTTAGAATCAACCTCCTTTATTATGCATCTACTAGAGCACAAGTATCTGGTCTTCAAACAGGCAAAACTATCACTAAAAACTAATTAAAAAATAACTTTTATACATTCAGCAGCGCGACGATCGTCCAGACATGCTTGGGCAAAACCAGGCAAGCGCCCAAACGGATATGGTAAAAACTTGTATTGTAGATACAGGTATGCACAAAAGTAAGTAACCTAAAAAAACACTGGATATGAATGCAGGTATAGATACCTTAATACCCACCTCTTCCCACACCCAGATAACATAAATACTATTTTTATTTTTATTATTATGATATAAAGTATTTATATTTATTTATTAATTTATTCACACGCATAAAGAAATGTCATAAAAAATATAAGTTTTATCATCACTAATCATATTTAGGCTTCCAATCTAAATATACAAATAAAATTATAACAAGCGTTGGTCAAATTTTTCTTAATTTTTTGCGTTGAATAAAATATTCCATAACTTAGACATAAATAAAGTTAACAATGAAATCTATAAAAGATAATAATTGGTTTCAAAATTTTGTTTTGTTTTTAACTTTTTATTAAATAAATTTGTGTTTAGTTTAGTAATTTATTTGTTAATTTTATTTCATTTCTATTAATATCACTATATTAAATAAATATTTACATGATTTAATATAGTTTTTGATAATTAAAATACTTTATTTATGATTTAATATTATAGAATTTTGAATATTTTCTTAATTGTGTTAAAATAATATTATATTTTGTGATTTTACAATTTATTTTAATTCGAACACAGATAATAGGTACATGTACGCGTACTTAGGTACCTGTAGGATACATCTACAAGGATTAAGATTGATACCCACGAATGTATAGGTTCAACTACAAATATTTTGTCAAATTGCAAGTACGAGGACAATAATAATAATAATAATAATAATAATAATAATAATAATAATAATAATAATAATAATAATAATAATAATAATAATAATAATAATAATAATGGTATTAATAATAATAATAATAATAATAATAATAATAATAATAATAATAATAATAATAATAATAATAATAATAATAATAATAATAATAAAATTGGTGACTTCTATTTGGGGAGTGAATCAACTCAACAAATCTTCCTCTCACGACTCAACTGATAAGATATTGATCAACCATGTCAGCCTTCATTCTATTGTAGATCATATTTGACACATTTTCATCACTATGAAACTTTTCAATTGAAAATAACTTCATTTCTAGTGCATCTCGTATCCAATGATACAACTCCTCAATAAGTTTCGACTTTGCATGAAAATTAAAATTATAGCTAAGATGGATCGCACTTTGAATGTCGTAGAATAGCAAAAACTTATCTAGCTTGAGGCCTAACTTGTCTAGGAATTTCTTCATCCACAAGAGTTCTTTGAAAGCTTCAGTTGCTGCAATGTACTCAGTTTCAGTAGTGGAAAAAGCAACACACTTTTGTAACCTTGATTGACAAGACATAACCCACTGCAAATGTCATCGTATAACCAGAAGTAGATTTTCTAGTATCGAGATCACCTGTCATATATGCATCTATGTAGCCAGCCAACATAGATTCACCACCTCCATAGCATAAACACACTTTGGAAGTGCCTTTGAGGTATCTGGGAATCCACTTCACTGCTTGCCAATAATATTTACAAAGATTAGAGAGAAACTGAATAACAATGCCAACTACATGAGTAATATATAACCTTTTCATACATAGCATACATCAAACTACCAAGTGCAGATGCATAAGGAACCTTCTTCATCTCTTCTAGGTTTTTCTCACTTGTAGGAAATTGATCATAATTCAATTTAAAATAAGTAGCTAAGCTGGATCGCACTTTGAATGTCGCCGAATAGCACAAACTTATCTAGCTTAAGGCCTAACTTATCTAGGAATTTCTTCATCCACAAGAGTTCTTTGAAAGCTTCAGTTGCTGCAATGTACTCAGTTTCAGTAGTGGAAAAAGCAACAAACTTTTGTAACCTTGATTGACAAGACATAATCCCCTACAAATGTAATCGTAGAACCAGAAGTAGATTTTCTAGTATCGAGATCACCTGTCATATATGCATCTATGTAGCCATCCAACATAGATTCACCACCTCTATAGCATAAACACACTTTGGAAATGCCTTTAAGGTATATGAGAATCCACTTCACTGCTTGCCAATAATATTTACCAAGATTAGAGAGAAATTGAATAACAACTCCAACTACATGAGTAATATATGACCTTGTACATACATAGCATACATCAAACTACCAAGTGCAGATGCATAAGGAACCTTCTTCATTTCTTCTATGTTTTTCTCACTTGTATGAAATTGATCATAATTCAACTTGAAATAAGTAGCAAGTGGAGTATTAACATGTTTTCAATGGCTCATGTTAAACTTCTCTAACAATGTAATTATGTTGAGACAACTATAATTCATCATTCTTCCTAGCACAAGTAATTCTCATGCCCAAAATTTGCTTTGTAGGACCCAAATCTTTCATTGCAAAAGACTTGTTCAAATCTTTCATTGCAAAAGACTTGTTCAAATCTTCCTTTAAAGATTGAATCTTCAAAGTGTCATGACCAACAATCAATATGTCATCTACATATAACAAGAGAATAATATAATCATTGTAAGAGAATTTATAGACAAACTCACAATGGCCAAAAGTAGGTTTACCAAATTCATGTTTCTCCATGAAAGAATCAAATTTCTTATACCATTGTCGAGGTGCTTGTTTGAGCCCATACAAGCTTTTCTTCAATTTACACACAAGCTGTTTTTTACCTTTCACTTTGAAATCCTCTAGTTGCTCCACATAGATCTCTTCCTCCAAATCTCCATGAAAGAATGCAGTTTTCACATCAAGTTGTTCAAATTCTAGGTTCATTCAAATCTTTATTGTATAACATGTCTTCCATGAGAGTCTTTTAAAGTGTGAAATTATAATAGTTAAACTTAATCATATTTCGATCTTTATTTTCCTCCATTTAAATGCATAAATCAAACCAATCTAGCTCTGATACCACTTTGTTGGGAAAAACTAGAGGTAACTAAGTCAATAATGCGAAATATTTTCCCCACCTATGTAGATAAATGACCAAACAGAAAATACATTTCTATAAAGCAACAATAATTGGCAAATCATTAAATGAGATAAACACAATTTTTAACAGGGAAAGCTTCCACTATAACAATTAATGGGTACACTAGAGTCTTCCTAGTAACACTAGAGAACATCAATCAATAATAGCCATCACCACATAATAGAAACCAAACAAATAACAAACAATCTTCCACTAAAATTGATATTTAAAACTTACTCTCATAGAAGGTAAAACTACTAACACTGTATATTAAAAGAACAAATTCAGCGGTAGAAATAATATACTAAAATTGTAGACCATACAGAACAAGTTTGCTAAAACAACCATAATCCTATTTCCTATTTCTCCTTAAATATAAATGAGTATGAATATTTTATGATTGAATAGTATTTTAATGGGAGTATTTTAGAGAATAATATTTTAATTATAGATGAATAGAATAAGTAATTAAATTATTTGGACACTTTAAAAATATAAAATAAAATAAAATTTTGGGATAAAGGACGTTTTGTACCCCCTCCCCCCCCCCCTCTCTTTTTTGTTTGTTTCTACTAACGTTTCTGTTTGCATTGTTTGCTTTCTACACCCAAGTTTGATTCTTTGCTATTCAAACACTTCTATCTATAAAAAAATGCTAAAGACTTCCTCTTCCTCCAGCTTGAAAAACACTCCCAAACATACTAAAGAAACTATTTTTCTCTCAAATTCACTCCCACCAATTTCTTACCATTCGAATCAATCTCAAGCTTTATCCCTCCTAAAATGGGCAATGAAACCATTTTTTACTACAATTTTATCGATTATGGCTTAGTTTCATCATAAGCAGTTGTGTTTCTTTCCTTGGGCGAGCTATTTTTGGCTTATTCCGATTACCATTACTGTCATCTCAAAAAATTAGCATCGCTTTTAGATTCTTCTCGTTGAAAGCTTCAAGAAGCACTACTCATTTGCATTTTTCAGTGAAGTTGACGTCGAACGCTTCCGGCGCTTCAACGATTTGATGGTACTTTTTAGTAGTTTTTCTCGGCTTTTTTACTCCACTTTTGCCCCTATAATTATTATTAATTATTTAATATTATTTTTATGCTCCGCATAATTTTTCAGTCGTGTCTCGACAATTTTCTGAACTCACCATTTATTCAGATTCGTTCATTGTATATTATCAATCTATAATTGTTGTTGAAAACTCTCATTAATTTATGTCTTTGAGAAAGCGTCAAAATAAGATAATGGGTGGTAAACCGTTTGAATTCATGAGTATAATATTGTGAGATAAACTGGAAAGCCATAGTTTTCAATGATATATCTTAGGCTCACTACGTACGGTAACAGTCATTTGAGGGATAAATTAATTAATGTAAAAATATAAAAATTATGAGATTAAAATGTAGAATAGAAACATTCATAACGTGTTAATTGATTTAATTTTGTTTAATGTGTGTTATTTGAAATTATTGTGATATTGAGTGTCAAATGAATTTTGTGCATATGTTCGATTAGACAAGTTTATGTGATGGTGATGATGTATAATTGGTGTACCGGGAATAAGAGTTTTAATTTGTATTTCACTTATTTAATTAGAAACGACCTTTTGTATTAAAACCTTATAAGTACTAGTACACTTTTGGAATTAAATTAAGAAATTATAGTAAAATCGAGTTCATTGAGATTGCACTGTTTTATAACAAGAAAAAAGTTTAAAGTGTTTCATTTGTATTTTGAGAAATCTGATATCCTAAATAACTAATAAAAGTTTCTTTTTTTCTTTGAAATAGTTTTTATTTATCCACTATAAATACTTATTAAAACATGGTATAAAATATTATATATATTATTTTGGGGTTTATGGTGTCACATACATCTCTAGAAGAATCAACCAAGAATCGCTCCGTTAGTCACTTTGCTTGTGTTCGTATGGTTTTGATTTGTACCAATTGTCGCGACCTAAAATTTCTAGTGTTTCTCGAATTCAATGGAGCTGCCACCAAATTTTATTTTAAAATAGGGAAAACATTGAGAAAACCCTTTAAAAAAAGTCGTTGAAATCAAATTTTGAGTTCGGGAGTCGATTATGTGTAGGGAAAGTATTAGAACCTCTGAATCTTACTTACTATGCAATGATTCAAGTCAGAAGACACATTTGCTTATGAACAATCTTATAGAAGCATTTGATGCTACTTCAGAAACATTTTTTTAATTCAAGTGGGAGATTATTGGATCATAGATAGTATGTTAGTATGTGAATTTCAAAATTATGAAAGTCCCACATTAAAAAGCTCTCATATATTGAGTAGCTTTCAACTCTATAAATACTAAAGTCTCATAGTGGGTAGTTAACATATGTTGTTGGAACCAAGTTGGTTTTACATTTAGAGTTTTGATGTCAGCAAAATTATTTTATGAAAACAATATATTTGACTTCAAAGAGTACGAAGGAAGATTCATGTTTTTGAAGAAAATCTAAAATAAGATTTGATTCAAATTTATAATTGAAGAAAATATAAAATAAGATTTGATTCAACTTTAAAATTGATGAAAATCTAACATAAGATTTGATTCATTTTTATAATTGAAGAAAATCTTTGACCAAGTTGAAAAGAAAATATGATCAAGATTTGAAGAAGATTTGAAGAATATTTGATCAACATTTGAAGAAGATTTAATTAATATTTGAAGAAGATTTAATCAGGATTTGTCTACAACAAAATATGGATAAAATCAATCTGAAGAATTTACACACACAATCTGAACAAAATATGAATAGAATCTATATGAAGAATATTCAAACTCAATCTACACAAAATATGAACAAAATCAATATGAAGAACTTACAAACTCAATATGAACAAGATACAATTTAGAATTAAACAACGACTAAATTGAAACTCAAATTTTCACTATAAATAGACACTCAAGACTGAAGGAGAAAAGAATTGAAAAGTAGTAAAGAGTAAAAGAAGAACTCAAGCTCAAAGTTCTCAATTCATCTTAGAGTTTAAAGAGAGAAAAACTTGTTCAAGTTAGAAATATTTTCTAAGTGTTCTTTTCTTAGAGTGTGAGAGTTATTATTATTATTATCAGCTTTGTTAGAAGTAATTACTCAAGTTCCAACAATCTTTTGTATCCAACCCTATTGTGCTTTAGTTCCTTCTTCAATCTAGGGTTGTCAGGTTGTTAGAAGAAGACTTGGCTTGTAAGGTCAAAGTGGTTAGTTCCTCCAAATTCTGGGGTTGTCAGACTGTTTGGGAAGACTCACTTGGAGGGTCATGTGCTTTGTAATTCAAGGTATTTGAATTAGTGGATTAAAGTCTTCTAAATGAAAGGACTGGATGTAACCAAGTAAGTGGTGAACCAGGATAAATATACGTGTCAAATTATTTATGCTTTCATTGTTTACTGCTTCTGAATCTGATTGTTTCTTATTTAAGTAATTCATAAAAACCAACCATAGTTCATCAAGTTAGAAAAAAGTTGTCAACTTTATCAAACACAATTCAACCCTCTTCTCGTGTTTGCACCTTCAAATACACCATATGAAAAGGTTGTGTGTGGATTTGATGTCAGAGATAGAGTTCAAGACTACAAATCACTCTTATTGAATCTGAATCTTACTTACTATGCAAAGATTCAAGTCGGAAGACACATTTGTGAAAAACACACCAAAGTTAAATGCAATTTCCAACCTTCTCTTTTCTCTCTCTTCTTCTCGATGCATTTTCGAGCCATTTCTCCCTCTTCTTTATGTCCCTTTGACTTTTTAGTGGTCTTAGTACTAATATCCTTTTAGAACAGTTTTTGTACCAAAATCCATTTGATTTTTAAGTGGTCCTAATACTACTTTCCTTTTAGAGTTTATCGGCAAAGTTTTGTTTACTAAAATTTCTCCATCTTCACATACTTAAATTTATTAATTTTTTGAGTCACGGTGACAAGTTGTTCTACTAAAAAATAACTCTTCTGTAGACACAAGAATTTAGACATACTATTTGGTCTCACACAAAAAATTATATTTCCTTTAATTATTTTAAAACCATTTATTATTTAATTATTCTTTTTCTACTTCTTTTCTTTTACGTGTGTATCCAAATTCTTGTGTCCACACAATAATTATCGGCAAAGTTTCCTTTATTAATTCTTTTAGAGCAGTTTTTGTACCAAAATTCATTTGATTTTTAAGTGGCCCTAATACTACTTTCCTTTTAGAGTTTATCGGCAAAGTTTTGTTTACTAAAATTTCTCCATCTTCACATACTTAAATTTATTAATTTTTTGAGTCACGATGACAAGTTGTTCTACTAAAAAATAACTCTTGTGTAGACACAAGAATTTAGACACACTATTTGGTCACACACACAGAAAATTATATTTCCTTTAATTATTTTAAAACTATTTATTATTTAATTATTATTTTTCTAATTCTTTTCTTTTACGTGTGTATCCAAATTCTTGTGTCCACAAAATAATTATTCTCTACTAAGTGATTAACAACTCTTAGAGTATATAAAGAAAACTTTAAAGAACATATGAAGCTGTTCGTTTTTTAATGCCAAGCTAAGGAATTCCCTTTTGAGTTGGTATATACATAGTTATAATATATTGTCAATTACTTTGAGTAAGACGACATTAACTATTGTTTGACAAAAATTTAGGGAGTATAATCTTTATGTATTAACATTTTGATGTTAACCAATTTTGATGTTATAATATATTGTCAATTACTTTGAGTAAGACGACATTTTGATGTTAACCAATTCAAAAATAGACTATCATATATTTAACTATACACATTATTAGTTTGATGTTAACCAATTTTTTACATAAAATAATTTTCATAATTAATTTATAAAATTGAAAATGTAAAAAAGTACAAAAAATTTAAAAATATAATGTTTCCAAATTAATATAAATCATATAAAATGAAGAGCATATTATAGTTAAATATAAAACTTTTATGATAAACAATTATTGAACACTTCAAAGAAAAAATAAGCTTGAATAAAACAATTACAAGTAGAAGAAATCGTTAAAGATAAGGACAAAATCTTATCAATATGATCATATTTTAATTAATGTTTTAAGAATTGTATTAATCAACAAGGTTTTATCTTTTCCTTTGAAATAAAACAAAATTTACTTATATATAGTTATTCAAAAATATATTTACCTCTTAAATAAATATTTTAGTATATTCTACTCTAAAATAAAAACATTACTTTTAATTTACTTATTATTATTTTATATTTAATAATATATTAAATTTTACTGCGCAACGTGCAGGTTAGCATCTAGTTACTATTAATTAAAATCTAATATAAATAATTAGAATTACTATTAATTAACATTAATCCAAACAACGCAGTAAATTGATTGTTCAAGCTACTTTGCAAGTGAGTGAAGTTAATGACATTAATTATGTGAATAGACATTTAGTACTAAGATTTAGAGGCTATACATGTGAGTAAATGATTGTAAAAAGATCAATAAATTATGTAGACTATGTATAAGTTTGATTATTATTTGTAAAGGATTAAGAAGAGATACATATTGTTAAAACGTTTGAAAGAGTTTCTAATAATCAAATATTTTTAAATGTATTAATTGTTGTTAAAAGTGAGAAAAATAACTAAACATAAGGTAACTTAAATAAATAAATAAATAAAATAGAAACTTATAAAAGACATAAGTATTGCAAAAATATATAATAACCAAACTGTTATTTTTATAAAACATAAAAAGCCTTGAGATATACTTTACTTATATTTATTCATTCATTAATCCGGAAATACATTACATGTCATTATTTAACTCTTAATTTTGTGTATGTATAATAGGAATTGGTTGCAAAGCTAATGACTTTATGCGATTCTGAATTTCAAGATCTTGAATGGTATGACCATCTCCATGCTCATACATAAACATTGCCATTCTAGCAAGGTTGATAGAAGTATCTATGAAACTTTGAGAGAAAGATGAACTATTAGCTTCTTTATTAATCTTCTTCCACATTGTACATATCATGGATTTTATATAATCACAAGCATCTACTTCAGAAACTCCACTTTCTTTCATGTAGCATTGAATTGACTTTGGAATATCTCCTGTCTCATTTTCACGCTTAAAAAAAAAACAAAATAAGTAGTGAAAATTAAAAGTTCAATTTTAATTTTAGTCTATATGCTATAAGTGAAAAACCAATTTTTTTTATAAGAATTTATCATTTAAGGGGGTTAACATTAAATAAAATTAACATAATAATAGCTTAAAATTGATTATGTTAAATATGGTACTTAATTAGAAGACTTTAGAGCTATAGTTTGTTTTGGGTAGTTAGTTTTCAGTTAGTTGTAAGTAATTTGTTTGTTATAACTAAATTGTAAACAAATTGTATATATGTCAACTATATTTGTTTTCAATTTCAATCATTTTGCAATTTTCTAGAGAAAACCACGAACAATATTGATTTAATTACTCGTTGATCTCCGTTTTTCACAACAGATTATAATAGCTGAAAACAAAATTCCCATTAAAAGTTGATTATGATAGCTTTTACTATTATCTTTTGATGTATTGGATTGGATTACTTCATGTACTTTACTTTTTATTATAGTTATTTGTTCTTATAAAAAACCATAATAAATAAATATTTTTGTAAATAATAAAAGTTAAGTTGGCAACTTACTTTATATGTTCCAAGATCATTGGCAAGACGTAAAATCATTGCTGAAAAATAAATTAGGTTGGAGTCTTCTTCTAGACTAACCAAGTCTTCCATTTTGAGTGAATGAGGAATTGCAATGTAAGCATGGGTAACTATAACAGGTGCACTTATGGATATCGATGCATTTTCTAAATATTCTCCAAGAGTTGGAGTATATTCACCATGGTACCACTTTGCTTCAATCAAATATGATTTACATAAATCTGTCCACTATAAAGAAAAAAAAAATATACATCAAATAATGCCATAAATAACAGGGTTTAAATTGAGATTGCGGTCACAGTTTTAGTTACGCTGAAAACTTTTATACTGTTTGAAAATGTAAAAAAATTGGCCGATGCAACCTAAATTGTAGCTGTGATTTAGTTACATAGACTTCAAAATATGCAATATTGTGACCGCAATTTAAAACCATTATAAGTAACAAGACAAATAATTGCTTACCACTTTCTTGAGGTATGGAGTGATATAGTATCCACTCTTTTTCAAGATATCAAAAGCAAATTCATTCACAAAGTTATACAGTGCATGAAAACATATTTTCATGTAGTATGGGAGACAATTCATGGCACTTGGGTCCCATCTAGAATCATAAGAAAAAATATTGATAATTATACTAACGAGGAAAAAAATATTCAATGAAATAGGAGAAATTAATTAAATATTGAATAGTAATTACCTCTCAATTGTGTGAGTGAATAGTTCTAGTTCTTCCAAGGTGCCATACACATCATAAACATCATCAATTGTAGTAATAAATGCATTAACCTTTGTGATTACTTTTCGGAAATATTCAAACTCTGGCTTGAAATTTGTTCCCATAGTCCAAACAAAGTTCTCTACCAATCTATCTCTACTAAAGCACAACTTTTCTCCAAGTTCAGTTCTCTTCCACCATCTTTAAAAAGACAAAAAAATCAAGCATTAGTAAATAGACAACATTGGGTTAATGATATTTTATAAAAATGTTTAGAACATTATAAAAATCTCTCATACACAAATTTAAAAATTTTTAACTAAAAATGAATTACATATAATTTTTTGTAAGCTTTTATCTCTTAAAATTCATATTTAATTCAGTTTTAATTAAAAAAAAAATGTAAATTTTTGTAGGGGAATTTCTTATTATGTTTTAAACATATAGGCAGAAAACAATTTAAAATTTTGAATAATATACATGATTTCACTTAAAAATATGGACCAAAATTATTAATAGAAACATTTGAAGAACCATTTTTAAAAAAAAAATTTAGAGAGACAAAATTAAATATAGTATATTTATATGACCGAAAAACTATTGAATTTTAGTTTAATTTAATCTACTTTTTTTCCATTTCATTTATTTAAACATAATTGATCATTGTTATTCTCTAATATTAAATTTTAATATATTATATGTTCTATTTTATATCAAACAAACTTTAAAATTATAAAAGTGATATTTTTATACTAAAAAATTGTTCTTAATTTTCTTCCTTGATTTAGATCCGACACTATATTTATCAAGGAACCACTCAATTAACATGATTACCTCGATGTATACTTTAGCTCTTCTTGGTGCATGCTTTGAACAATGTTGAAATCCAATTTAGCAAATTGAAGTAAAACATGATTCATATTTTGTTGTCTTTCGCATAAATTAATGAACCACCAAGCCTCCCAACGAGGAATTCTCCAATGTAATGGAAGCTCCAAAGCATGACTTATTAGAAGTGATATGTGGTTACCTCCATTTTTCAAATATTCTTTTAGAAACTTTGATGTAACATCTCTTATTTCATCTAATATAGTTTCATTTTCAAAGGAATGAAATGAGGCTTCATACATTGATAACATTGCCTCAACATCAATAGGTTGCTCTTTCTTCAAGTTACACATTTCATCTTGAAAGCCAATAAAAACGTCTGCAAAAAATTAATCACGTAAATAATAAATTATAATATACAAATTAACATCTCTTAAATATATATTTGGTCAATATCTCAAATTTAACTATGTAAGTTCAATTTTATTTTAAAATTGTTCTTGTTCTTAGTTATGGTTCAAAATAGTTGATATGACAAACAGAGAAGGAAATAAAATAAATAAAAAATACGAACTTACATGACGAAAATCAAGTAAAAATATATATGTTTAGTCAATTTAAGTTTGCATTTATTATTATTTTTTTTTTAATTATCTCAAATTTATTTAACAGTCACTAACAACAAGGACCATTTTAAAACAAAATTGAACTAACATAGAGTTAAATTTAAAAAAAAAATACAAAAAACAAATATAATTATAGCTAGTGCTAATTTACAAGAATTAAATATATATTTAAACTAATTAACATTAATATTTGTTAAATAAAGATTTTAAATCATAGTTGAATCGTGAATCACATAGAAATCAAATGTGGTATTGAAGTATAAAAGTCTAAATACAAGTCAATAACCTGAAGATATATTATAACGATGTTGCCTTAAAAGTCTAAATTTGAGAGATGTGGCATATAAATTATTGTTGAACTTGGATGTTTGTGTGTTGTAAATGTTGTCTAAAATGTTCCTTATTTCATTGTTAAAATGGTAAGCAACTCCAAGCCTTTGCAATACATCAATAAACTCAAGTTGATCAATCTCATTTTTCACTTTGCAAAGCATCATCCTTACTTCTTCACTTAGCACTTTCCATTGCTTTCTATACATTTCTTCCTGCATTCATTTAATTATCTAAAGTTCTTAAGATTTTTCAATAATTTATAAGGACTTGTAAATATTGTATGGAGATTTTATAAATGTATAAATAAGAAACAATATAATTAAGTATTAAATAATCTTACCTTATATTCACTACTTAGAGATTGAATATAATCATTGGTCCAAATTGAAGGTTGGAATTTTGAAGATCGACGAGGAATTGTTTCATCTTTATATGATGCCTTGCATCGAGTTGGACGAGGGAAATTAGAGTTCCATATTACTCGAGATAAACCTCTTTTTTCCAAAACAAGCTTTTTTTTTAAAGTAAATTGGGGAGATGCAAATGTGAGCAAAGCCATTAGCTAGAAACCAAAAGAAAATCTTGCTATATGGAAAATTATATACCACACAAACGTCCTTATATAAGATACGATTTTAGAATATTATTTTAAATATTCAATATAATTTTAATTACTTTTTCACTTGTATTTTTAATTATTTATAATGTACACCACTTTTAAAGCATTAATTTACTTTGTATTTATGATAATGAAAAATACACTAATAATTAAAAAAAAATTAATAAAATGATTATTTTATTTCTTTTATTTATAGTCATTTCTTAATTGATGTAAAATGGAGAAAATGATGTTGATTGTGAAATGAAAGAAGTATTAACCAAATTTGATTAATTATTATTTTAATTAACATTCGCACTCCTGTCGTCGTCATTGCTGGTAAATAGTAATTGTTGCAGTTCAGTTATTTCGTCGTCCTCGTTGTCCTTGTTCTCGTCCTCGTCCTCGTCCTTGTTGTTGTTAATAAATATTTCGTAGCACAAATCAATTATTTTAAAATCTCTAAATTAGTACACTTTTATTCAATTAAGTAGAAAAAAAATAATTAAAATATAATTAAACAGTATAAGACAATTCTTGTGTTCGACACTTAATTTTGTCATTTTATTATTACTTGCAACGATTTAGTACATTTACTAAAATCACTTTCAACTTATAATTCATTTACTGCAACCAAGTGACATATATAAATCAACCATTTCTTGAGTTGAAGTATTCAGTTTATGTATAAGGTCAGAGTTGAACAAACGAACTCTAAATTGTTTAGTACTGTGATTAATTAGACGCCATGACAACAACAACAATACAATATTAAGCAGCCAAAAAAATCTTAAAAATTGATAAAAATTAATTATTCAAAAATAATTCTTCACAATATTCTTTCAATAATATTAGAATCAGCCTCCTCTATCACAAGTATCTTGTCTTCAAACAAACCAAAAGATTCCTAAAAACTAATGAAAAAAGAACTTCTATAAAAAACAACAGCGCCACAAGCACCAAAACATAGAATGTACTATTTATTTATTTACTATTATTCCACGTTCTCACATAAAAATATAAACAAATGACATGCATTTTTCGATGATAGTGTGTGTGATACTCATTTTCTCTGTTTCTCATTCCTTCTTTATCCAAAAAGGAAGGAACAAAATCCTTTTTCTGTGTAACGTTGATGAATCTCATCAAATTTTATAAGTGTTATTTGCACTCTTTCATAATAAGAGATTTGTGAGACCAAATGTAACAAGTTTGTTACACATGTGTTATCACCAAAATCCAATTATCTTCTCCTTTTTTTGCCGTCATAATTCTTCAATGCACCACAGTGTTGTTGATTTTTTGTAACACAGATTTCAAATCCCATTTTTTTTCTTCTTCTTTTTCTTTCGTTAGCAATAACAATAATATATATATATCCTACAAGGACTAGGAGTTATCATATTTGTCCAGTTCACTCATATTTTGTTTAATATGCATTTTGTTTAATTTTATGAATATAATTTTATTTATTTTTAATATTTTTATTACATTAGCACTGTTTTATTTTGATTATTTTTTATTTATTAGATTAGAGGAAAAATAGAGGGAGTTGTTAACAAAATAAAATTGTATTGTTATTTTATCTGCTGACACGTTATTTATTTTAGCAGGTCTATTCAACCACCCTTAATTTGATGTATTTGTTTTCTATTAAATGTATTATGTTTTGTTTTATTAATATTATTTTGCTTTTTAAAAAAAAATTATTATTTTTTATTTATTAAATTAACAATTATTGTTTGGTTAAATTCAAAAAATAAAATAAAATATAGTAAATGGTTGTATCCCGTAATACGATGTGTAAAAAAAATAGGACATTTTAATATATATTTTTTAATATGGATATAATAGTTAGTTTTTTTTAAAAAAAAAAAGATGATATATAAATAAAAAAAAATCCTCATATTATGCATACCTATAATTAAATTTGCCATTATTTTTTCTTTAAGAAAAATATTTGCCACCATTGGCTACACAACAGACACGTATTGTGTTTTCTTTTGAAAAATAAGTTTTAACAGCAGAAAATATTAATAATTTTAGCTGTCAATTAAATCACTCTTTTTAAGATGTTTCACGACACTATTTAAAACTAAGTTTATGAACCATGACGTCCAAGAATAAAATAGCTCACTCACATTGGACCAATTTTTCGCTACATTATAAAAAACCATTCTATAATTACATCCGTTAACTATGGTTATCACCGTCACTCGAATTTACAACAATAAGAATATTATGAAAGGATGGTTAGAGGGGAGGAAATTCAAAAAATAGTTTTAGTTTTGGTGTATTTTCAGAACTCGATTGAGTCATCTATTTATAGAGAAAAACTGCAAAGAATCATGGAGTAAAAAACGCACAGCAGTTGGTTTTGATAAGTAACAGACGATGAGAAATAAAAAGAAGTTGAACACACTTGTGGAGGGAGCATCACAAACAAGGAAAATGTGTGGATATAATTAAATAGTGGAAAATATTTAATGAAAATAAAAAATAATTTATATTAAAAAATAATACACTACTTAGTCTATACCTAATACAACTGAGTCGGTCAAACGACAACATATCTAAATCTAATTATGAATTTGAGTGTGTTATTTTTCATAAACAAAATTGAATCACTCTTAAAACACCTCAAATACACATCTTCACTCTTATAAACATTACTAATATGTTAAAACTCTCCTATATAAGATATCAATAACCTTTGAAATTTAAACTAAATATTAGGTTTTGGTCCATTTGTATTTGTATGTAACACTTTAATGGCTATTAGGTTTGCCCAATAAATATTGGGACCTAAGCTAAATGTTAGGTGTGATTTTTTCAAAGCTCATAATTATTATTTGAAAATCACTAAATTTTTATTTAAATTTTTACTTTTCTAATCTTTTAAAATATAAAATCATTTATTAAATTAAATAATTGATTTTGTTTAGTTTGATAAAAAAAATTATTATTTAATTTTTATTAAAATGATATTAATTTTTTATGAGATTTTTTAAAATTAAGTTTTGAATATAATATATTATGAATCCTTTTAATTAAATAAATTGTTATATTTTTAGAGATCTAATTTTGATGGTTTTACCCTATCTTCGGAAATATCACCGAGTTATTTGTTATTTTAGATGGTGCAATTAATCTAATATTTTTATAATTAGACTTCGATCCCCACCTAAAGTCTATACTTCAATTATAGAGTAACTTTTAACTAATTAATTAGTGTGATTAATATTCCGTAACAAGCTTTTAATTATTCTCTTGAATTTGGTTTGCGACAGTTATAACCGATGTAAATAGATGATTGTGACGGTTCTCCAATCGACGCAAAATCATGCGTCAGAGGCCAGTTTGCGACGGTGCAGAAAAACCGTTTTTCCAATTGTCCACAACATTTGAGATGTTTCTAACCACCTCGACATATGTTTTGTAACAGTTAGAATCGTCGTTAAACACACTCAAATTTATTTGTTCCTAAAAATTGCGACAGTTATCAACCATCGACATATTCATTTTGAGACAGTTTAAACCGTCGCTAGCCTGGTAATTTAAAATAAAAAATTATAATACAATTTTTTTTCCTATATTTCATAAATTAAAAATATTCATAAATATCATCCACATAATTTAAATACACAATTATATAACTATTGTAATTGAATTCAATTTATATAATTTTTTTTCAAAAGTAATAACACCAATTCATATGTTGAGCTTAACTAAAACAATAAATAAAGTAGTTTAAATAATTAAAATATTAGTCGAGTGGCTAAACATACAAAACAACTCCATCAAACATAGAAGTTTATCAAAATATCTAATTAGTCTTTAATGATGTTCCACGGTCATTAGGTTGGTAGCTAGACTCATATGAACGTCTACCATCTATTGGAGATTTTATGTCTGTTTCTTGGAAAAAAAGTATATATTAACATCAATTAATCTTGATAAATATTATGAAATATCAATTAACTAAATTTTTCGTATAGCTAGAAGCAATCATTATACAATTGATATTTTTAACCAAGGAGAAATAGTTTCCACGTGATTTTTTGAACAGGTTTGCTAAGAAAAGAATTTTACCTATTTTTCTCTAGAATTTTGCATTTGCAACAAGAAAGTAATTTGCTCCTTTAACATATCAAAATCAGAATTCTTTTTCTTAAGCCTATCGATTTCAACTTGCATTCTCTCCATCTCATTCATATTGGGCCAAGAGCAATAACACAAGTGAGTTGGATACCATATTTTAATCAAAAACCTTAAGGTAATAGGTTTATGAGTCATCTCATTTATATGTTGTTCAACTATTACTTTTCTAAGCAATATGAGACTTTTCACTCACACTTTCTTACAAAATAAATATTGTGGAACAAAGAATGCACTCACTTGCATTATCACAAATAAACTCTTAAAAAGTTATTTTTTTACCGCAATAAATAAGTTTCCAGTCCCTGTAAAATTTTAAAATTTCATTTCGAGTATCTTTAAAAAAAATCAACATTTTTTAGTTCCAAAAAAATTATTATACAAGTAATTATCATCTCTATTGAAATATTTTCACATATTTTTGAATGATTTTTTTGCAAACATATTTACAACATTATCAAAATTTCCTCCACAAAAACTTAGTTTAAAGGTGAGACATACAGATTACAAGAGTACCTGCTGGTTTGTGGTTTTTTCTCATCCTAGACTCCTTAAACTTTAGGCACTCTTAAGATGGGGAGGATCATAGCCTAAATATAGGGTGATGACTAATTGGGTTCCCGTTATTCCCAAATAGGCCATATGACATCCACCCATAGATTGATCCTATCATTATTTATTAACTATCTAATCAGAAATATAATTAGTTTTAATCTTAATATGATCATTAACTCAAAGATGGATTACATGAGTTTGCAAATTGGTTACTTTGTATTTATGACATAAAGTTTCCTTTGATTTGTACTAAATGGTTTTATCAATGTTGTCTTTAAGAAACATCGTATTAATATTCATCTTATGTAGCTTCAAAAAATTATAAAAAAAATGAGTTTCATGAAAGTTCCAATAGACTTCTTCAAAAATATCAAATAGAATTTCTTCTTAAAGTGAATTCTTTTTTATATCCGGTGCTCTAATTCTTAAAAGTGTTGAGTTTGATCTTTAAAGACAATTTTCTTAAATTGATTAGGAGGAAAAACAATAATATCCTTAGGAAGACCTAAATTGGCAACATTAATAGCAACTATATGAATTGATATATAACTTATTTTTCCTCACTAAGTTTTGTTCTTTTGACCATATTGCTTGTCCCAAGGTCAATATACTCAAATAACTAAATTTATAGGTTAAGAACCAAATTTATATTTCTTAAATCTTTTGCCAATTATAGATTGTCATAAGTTATAACTAAATTGAATTTAAATATAAGCAACTAACGGCAATCTAGAGATACTCAAAGTGTCAATCTTTGTTGGGCTTTATCATTTCTAAGTTAATGTGTCTTTCGACATCATTGAGTATTTATTAGTTTGATTTCAATTATTTTTATTTGCTCATATATTTTGAGGTATTTTCCAAATGATCACTATTTTATTTTCTCTTGCTTCACAATTTTTTTTCTTGCACATTTTATAAAATAATTTTATTTAAATGATTATTTCTAACTTTAAGGGTGACAACTAAATTTTGCAAGGAGAATACCAAATACTAAAATTTAAATTTCAAGCAAGTTACCTGTTACTCCAAATTTTATCGTATTTGTAAGATTAAATATTTACTTAATGTGTTTCTTTTATTTTTCTTTGTCTAATAATCTTAACGAAATGTTTCATCCCTAATGAGTACTTATTTTCTCTATATTGCTTTAAAATGAATTCAAGTTAAGCAAAAAAATATGAAGAAAAAAATGTAATCTTAATTAAAACCTCTAATATCTCGTATCATCATATTTTATTATCAAATGACCTAATTATCACTTTAGAAATATTAAATTATGAGAGGATTAAAGCTTATGCATTCT
>JBBPBR010000001.1:40251665-40270289 GCA_037974775.1 Cicer pinnatifidum | reverse complement strand
GATTGTTTTAAAGATTGAAAGTTGCTTTTTATTTTAATCTAAATATCTCACCCACAAAAAAACAAAATATCATTTAAAATTACACAAAAAAAAACAAAATATCATTCAAAATTACACAAAAAGAACATTATGTCTGAAGTAGAAGAATGATTTATGAGTTTTATGTCATAATTTTTTTCTCATATTAAAGCAAGATGCATCATCTTAAATGATTGTAAGTCAATTCAAAAAAGGATAAGGATTAACTTTGTAGTTTAAGTCATTTCAATAATAATGCATTTAAGACATATTGCACAAATAAACTTAAATAGGAGATAGTGAAATATCATTTTGGTATCAAATAAAGAAATTTGTCATAAAAGCTTTGATTGATCTATCTTAAGCTCTAACACTATTTTCATATTTCATTTAAACCAATATAAGCAAGACAACTCACACTTTGATATACACGTGTTGGCCCCCGTTTTTGGAAAATAACATTATCTTTATTCTACCACTTGCAAAAAAGACAAAATCAAGTAAATGCAAGTACAAGTGACAATGGTTTTCCTTTTTCCCTTAACCCATGTTGTATCAAAAAGACAAATTGAAGTGTCCCTTTGCTCAGATTTTGAAGATGTCTCTTGGTCACAAAAAATATAGGAGAACTTTCTTCTCCTAGGATAACATTTCCATTGAACTGCACTAAAACATGAAAATAGGTATTCTCATGTCCAACAGCTCTTTTTTACTTCAGTAAATTGAAGTTCTCCTTGTCTATAAATAGGAATGAATGTTGAACATGAAAATTAAGTGTTGGGTATTGGGCTCCCTTCCTATGTGGAGAAAGACCCTAATATTGTAGTCCATGTGCCTCACTTATTTAAGTGGAGAGTGGTCTAATTAGGGTTAGAAGAAAGAGACTATTTTGATAGGAAAGACAACCAGCAAAAGAGAAAAGAGAAGAGTAGTCCTATTCCCGATTTTGTTAAATAAGTCTCAAAAAAACATCAATTGCGCATTTGTTAACCGTTAGGTCGGGCTGATTTTTGAACAACTGGTTTGCAACATTTAGTTATTTGTTTTCAATGGTCGGATCGACGAAACGACGTCTGGAGGGGGATAAATCATGCTCGCACAGTAGCAGGTTTTTGGATGTTTTTCTTCTTCTTGTTTTCATTTGTAGACTTTAGTGCTTAGTTATTTTGGTTGGTTGAAGGCACAATTTGTGCATCATTCTGAGACACTCTTATACCCTTATTTTATTATAGTGGAGCTATTTATTTGGTCTGGATAATCCGTGGTTTTTACTCTTGCATTGAGAGGTTTTCCACGTTAAAATATTAGAGTTCATTACGCTATTTTATTTTGATTAATTTGCTTCCATATATTTGTTGTTGCTCCTCACGGGTTCTTGCAAGTTGGGGGGATTTGTATCCGCTGTGTATTACTTGTTATTGTGTTTTTGTGTTTATTCCCATCAGAGTAGTATCAGAGCTCTTGGTTGAAGGGTTATTTAACTTACTTGAAGGATGAAGGCAAATATGAATATAAAGATGGTATGCTTTAATGGTACTTATTACCATTTGTGGAAGGGCAAGATGAAATATTTGTTATTTGTGAGAGGAAAATGCATCTTCCTATATTTTCTAAAAAGTCGGTTGATAAATCTACGGAAGAATGGGATTTTGAACATCAATAGGTATGTGGTTTTGTTAGACAATATGTAGAAGATAATGTCTATAAAAATATTACTAATGAGACAAATGCAAAAACTATGTGGGATAAGATAGAGCCTTTGTTTGCCTCTAAATCAGGGAATAATAAGTTATTCATATTGAATAGTTTCATAAGTTTGAAGTATAAGGAGAAAACGTCTATTTCGGACCACTTGAATGAATTTCAGGGGCTCCTTGATCAAATGTCTGGAATGGGTATCAAGTTTGATGATGAACTATTAGGACTATTTTTACTATTATCTTTACTAGAGTCTTGGGATACAATTTGGGTTTCTATAACTAGTTCAACTCCTAATGGTGTTGTTTCTTTGGAAACGGCTAAAGGTGGTGTGAATGACAATATGAGAAGGAAGGCGCAAGGTTTTTCATCTCAATCTGAAGTTCTTGTCACTGAAAATAAGGGGAGAATAGGGCACATACAGAAGAATTGTTTTCTATGGAAAAAGGAGAACAAAGGCAAGAAGGGTAAGCAGAAACAAAGGGGTCGTGATGATGATAGTGATGATGACCGTGTTACTACTTCTACTAATGATGATCTTGTTATTCTTTGTGACTATGAGTCAATTAATCTTGTATCTCATGAGAGCATGTGGATAATTGATAGTGGTGCTACACTACATGTTACACCAAAGAAGGAGTTTTTCACATCTTATACTTTAGGTGACTTTGGAGTTTTGAAGATTGGTAATGATGGTGTATCTAAGGTAATTGGTGTTGGTGATGTATGCTTGCAAACCAACATGGGAATGCAATTGTTGCTTAAAGGAGTCAAACATGCTCCAAATGTTCGCTTCAATTTGATCTTTGTCTATATGCTTGATGAAAGTGGTTTTGATAATCATTTTGCTTCTGGAAAGTGGAAACTCAGTAAAGGTAACTTGGTTGTGGCTAGAGGGGAGAAAACTAGTAAATTGTATTGGACAAAAGCTTTGGTTGCAAAAGACAGTGTGAATGTCGTGGATATGGAATCATCTTTGTGGCATCGAAGGCTTTGCCATATTAGTGAAAAAGGGTTAAATTGCTTAGCTAAAAATGATGTGTTTCTAGGATTGAAGAATGTAGATCTGGAGAAATACTTTCACTGCATGATTGGTAAACAGACTAGAGTATCCTTCAAAAGGCACCATCCCTCTAGAAAGTCAGAGTTGCTTGAGTTGGTGCATTCTGACGTATGTGGCCCTTTAAAAGTAAAATCTTTTAGTGGTGCACTTTATTTTGATACTTTTATTGATGATTGTTCCAGGAAAATATGGATTTATGTTCTTAAGGCAAAAGACCAATTGTTGGAGAAATTCAAACAATTTCATGCTTTGGTTGAGAGGCAAACAGGCAAGAAGCTGAAATAGGGTATAGCACATAAAAAGACTCCTCCTAAAACTCATCAGTTGAATGGTTTAGCAGAGAGGATGAATCAGACACTTGTTGAGAAAGTGGGGTGTATGCTCTCTGAAGCTAAGTTGCCAAAACATTATTAGGGTTAGGCATTGTACACGGCAGTGCATGTTATTAATCTCACTCATATTGTCGCTTTGAACAGTGAGGTACCAAACAAGGTATGTTCCTTGTTGAAGGCAAGGAAGACTATGTATGTAGACTAAGAAAGAGACTATACGGTTTGAAGCAAGCTTCAAGACAATGGTACAAAAAGTTTGAGTTTGTTATGTGTGACCAAAGATACATGAAGACTACTTTTGACCATTGTGTATTTGTTAGAAAATTTTATAACGATGATTTCATTATCCTGTTATTATATGTTGATGATATACTTATTATTGGGAAAAACATTTCCAATATTGACAGATTAAAGAAGCAGTTGGGCGAGTCCTTTGCCATGAAAGACATGGGAGCAGCTAAACAAATTATTGGCATAAGAATCATTCATGACAGAAAGGAGAAGAAACTTTGGATGTCACAAGAACACTATATTGAGAGAGTGTTGCAAAGGTTTCATATGGAAAACTCCAAGACTGTAAGTACTCCTCTTGTTATTCACTTTAAGTTGAGTTCTAAACAAAGTCCTTTTAGTGAAGATGAGAAAAGAGACATGGAACGAGTTCCTTATGCTTTTGTTGTGGGTAGTTTGATGTATGCAATGATGTTGGTACAGTCAACAGATTTTGGTGCATGTTGTTGGTACAGTCAATAAATTTTTGTCAAATCCGGGTAGAAAGCATTGGAATGTTGTAAAATGGATTTTAAGGTATCTTTGTGGTACTACATGTATGAGGCTTTGTTTTGGAACTGACAAACCTAAGTTGGTAGAGTACTCCGACTCAGATATGGCTGGAGATATTGACTCGAGAAAGTCAACTTCAGGCTACATGATTAAATTTGCAGATGGAGTTGTGGTTTGGCAGTCTAGATTATAGAAATGTGTAGCATTTTCTACCATTGAGGCAGAGTTCATTGTCATTACTGAAGCGTGCAAATAGTTGATTTGGTTGAAGAAATCCTTCCAAGAGTTTGGGTATATTCACAACAAATATGTATTATTTATCGATAGTCAAAGTGTTATTCATCTTGGTAAGAATTCGACGTTTCATAGCAGGTCCAAACACATTAATGTGAGGTATCATTGAATTGGAAGCTAAGTTTGTTGAATTGGCTAAAGTGCATACTAATTATAATGGTTCTGATACCATGACTAAAGCATTACCAAGAGGGAAGTTTGAAACTTGTTGTAATTTCGTTGGTTTGGCGATTATCCTCATATAGTTGTGAGGGGGAGATGTGTTGAGTATTGGGCTCCCTTCCTATGTGGAGAAAGGTCCAAATATTGTAGCTCATGTGTCTCACTTACTCAAGTGGAGAGTGGTCTAATTAGGGTTAGAAGAGATAGACTATTTTGATAGGAAAGACAACCAGCAAAAGAGAAAAGAGAAGAGTAACCCTATTTCCGATTTTGTTAACTCAGTCTCAGAAAAATATTGATTGCGCATTCATTAATCGTTGCATCAAGCTGATTTTTGGATAGAAGGGTCGTAACATTTAGTTCTTCGTTTGCAACGGTCAGATCCGTAAAACGATGTCTGGAGAGGGAGAAATCGTGCTCACACAGTAGCAGCTTTTTGGATGTTTTGCTTCTTCTTGTTTTCATTTGTAGACTTTTGTTTTCATTTGAGACTCTCTTGCACCCTTATTTAATTATAGTGGAGTTATTTCTTTGGTATGAACGACTCGTGGTTATTACCCTTGCATTGAGGGGTTTTCCACATTAAAATATCGGAGTTCATTACGATATTTCATTTTGATTAATTTGCTACCATGTAATTTGATAGTGTTCCTCACGGGTTTTTGCAAGTTGGGAAAATTTTATATCTGCTGCGTATTACTTGTTATTGTGTTTTTGTGTTTATTTCCATCAATAAGAGTCTAAGCTATAATTCATCAATCACTTGTTTTATTCTCAAAACTCTTTTTATCATTCGCACTTCAATTTCACAATCTCCACTTGTCAAAAAGAAAACCTGACACTAAAGAATACCACCCCTTGTTATAATTTCGTAACATACTCAAATAACAAATGCATTAGGTAACCTGACACTAAAGAATACCACCCCTTGTTAGAATTTCATAACATACTCAAGTAACAAATGTATTAGGTTGAAATAAATTCACGTGGTAAGTTGAATGTATGGATTTTAGGTTTATGATGAATAGTAGTAAAATGATGGTGAAGAAGATGATGATTTTAGTGTTTTATATGTTTTTTATTTTTAATAAAAAAAACTCAATTTAAAAATATTTTTCACTAAAAATTAAGAATTTAAAGGATTAAATAGTTACGTTCAAGGATTGTAAGATGTATTTTGTCTAACTTATATAACTTAAAGAAATATTGATTTTAATTTGTATATTAATTTATATAACTTAAGAGATATGAACATGATTACTTGTTCGAGATGTTTTTGTTTGCTTTCAAGATGAAATGTATAATTGTTTGCTTATCAATGAATGAAGTCTCATTTCATTCCTTTGAAGATGAAACTATATTGGATGAAGCAAGAGATTTCACCACAATGTTTATGAAAGAATATTGGAACCAAAATGGAGCTTCCACTACATTGGAGAGTTTCTCGATGGGAGGCTCGATGGTTCATTAATATATATGAAAGAAAACAAAATAAGAGAAATGTTTTACTTCAATTTGCTAAATTGGATTTCAACATTCTTCAAAGTATCTACCACGAAGATCTTAAGTATGCATCTACCATGAAGATCTTAAGTATGCAAAGGAACTACTAGCTCAATCAACACTTATTTACAACAATTAGATTAATTGACACAACTTTTCATATAAACTAATTTTAATTTTGAAATTGATTATGAAAATCAATTTCCAACTAGCTTCCTACAAACATAGCTCAAATGTGTATTTCTTTTATTTATAATGAGTTTGCAGTTAATATTAGATATTTTTGTGTTAGATTAGTTATAGTTAGTTAGCAATAATTAATTTGTTAAGTCTCTATTGTTAGTTATAGTACTTTTGTATTAGAGATAATAAAGTTAATTAGAAGAAGTTCATAAAAAGGCAATTGTTAATATTGTTAGGCCGCATATAATATTTCAAGTTCACACATAAACATCATTGTGTGCAAATTTTTTTACCATTTCATCTATAGACCAAAAAATATTAATAAAGTTAATTATAAGTAATTAGAGGTAATTAATAGTAGTTAGTTTGTTAAATTTTTAATAGATCTATAAATAGAGTCTTTTATACATTTTCTATATATCTTTTTTAATCATTAATACTAAATATTCTAAACATATTCTTTTATACCTAATTCTTAAGCTTATTTTCAATATGAGATTAATCATCATCTCTACCATCTTGTGATTTCTAACATTGTATCGAAGTTATATTGTTGTGCTACAATTCATAGTAAATTTGAAGATGAATAATTTGGTGATAATTGCAATGAAGAAAATTTTAGCTAACAAGATGAAGAATGTTCTTCATAATCTTTGTAGTGACAATCAACAATTTAAGAAAACGCTCTCGTAAAGGATGGTGACAACACTACTCGCAAAAATGAAACTACAACTAGAATGCAACCACTAGAATCCCCCCTCCTCGATGTTTGGCTTCCACAACCAATGATCCTTCTCGGAAAAGATAGTGATCTCGTTCATAATCTTAACCAAGTTGACCATCAGGTCCGACTCCCAGAAAAACAAACTTCTCCACCAACTAAACTCCCAAACCCAAGAACCATCAACCCACTACCCCATATTATCAACCATATCACCACGTTGATTTGAAACCTAAAACACCTCGAAAATTGGATCTTTAGAGGAACAAACCTTATCTAGGGGTCATCCCAAGAAGAAGTAATAAACTCATTACCAACCACGTTAACCACCACCTTTAAGAACCAATTCAAAGAAGAATTTGGGCTCGACCCAAGCAATGAGATATCTTTCCATGAAGAAGAAATCGATCATAAACTCAAAGTGCACTCACCGAAACGGGGATAGAGATTTATGAGCGCCATACCTAGCAAAAATAACACCTCGCTACAAGACTAACCTCCCTAAAATGATCTTCAACGCCACTTACTTAATAAGGCCAAGTTAACGAGACAAAGATCCCTAACCCCTATAGCTCCTCTACTCTTAGGTGAACCCATGAGATTTTTTAATCCCTCTTGAAGCCATCTCAAATTAAGCACCTGTGAAGCCGCACAATCCTTTCCACACTTTAATAGGCATCTTAATGAAGGAAAGATAGAAGATATGGATCAAATTATGTCATTATTTTCAACCATGCATGAAACACAAACTAGTCCATAATAATTCTGATTTATTTTCAAGTTTTCATGAACTATCACATTATTAATATATTTGGCTTAATTTCACTTTTGGTCCTCCTATTTTAGGTGAATTGCGAAAATAATTCCTCCATTTTATTTGTCCTCAGTTTTTATCCTCTAAACAGAATTTGAGTCCAAATCATGATGAATTGTCATCTTTTAATGACGTGTCAAAAAAATAGTGACGTGGCAGACATCTATGTGGATTAAAAGCTATTAATATATTATTCCAAATTAAAAAAATAAAATTTATGTTTTTAAAAGTCATTATTATTTTATTTCAAATTTTAAAACAAAAGCCAAAATTAAAAAACATTCAGCAATACATTTGAACCCTAAAATAAAAAATCGACTACTTGTTATCATAATATGTTTTTATCCTCTTTCTTCATCCTCTTTTTTCTTCCTCTTCTTCTTCATCCACTTCTAACTTCCTTTGCAATGGTTTTTGTAATCTTCAAAACATCAAAATCATCAAAAACACAAACTCATGCTTGAACATCGAATTTCTGCTTTATACTTTCATGGTTGTACACAGATTGGGATAAATTGGTTTTTCCCACACCACCCATGCCAACTATGGGGGATCACAAAAATCTTATCACTATCACCGTCATTTTGACTTTTGTTTTAAAATTTGGAATAATATAATATTGACTTTAAAAAACATAAATTGTATTTTTTTTAATTTAAAATAATATAATAATAGTTTTTAATCCACATAGACGTATGTCACGTCATCATTTTTTTAACACGTCATTAAAAAAATGACAACTCATCATTATTTGCACTTAAATTATGTTTGGGAGACCAAAACTGGAGACAAATAAAATTAGAGGACTATTTTTACAATTCACCTAAAATAGGGGACCAAAAGTGCAATTAAACTTTAATATTTTAGACATTGTTGTCCCTTACTTAAAAAGAAAAAAGAAAATCAAACCTTTGATTGAATAAAGAGTAATACTACTCAAAAACATGTTAGATCTTTGTATTAGGGAATGCTACAAAATCTTGAACAAAGAAAAATATGAGTAGTTTTCTCAACCTCACTCTTTTCATTTTCATTAAGAGTCTTGCAAATCAGTGGTTACCTTCATCCTGTGGGGAACCAAAAGAAGGAAGGAAGGAACCATGTGAATGGGGCAAACAACTTAAAATTACTAGAGGGTGTCGCTAGAGAAGCACGTCTAGATCAATGAAACTTGTGAGTGAAAAATATAGAAGGTTGATGAACTACTCTATAATTTGAACCTTCTTAAGGCTCGACAATGCTAAAAAAGTGTGAGATTGATGGATTAAAAATGTGGTTTTATAATCTAAGAAGCCCTTTTATAGAGGCTATTGTGAGTTTCCAACCTACTAATGGATGGAGGAGCATCATAGGAGCTAGGGAGACTTTGGAGATGGATAGAAGGTGGATTATTGAGGATAGTCAAAAAGCCAAAATTTAGGGGGACATATTGATTCCTAACACTAATAGTTTTCAACTATCCAATCCACCTCTACAACTTGCCTCTTACCCCACCTCGCCCTCTACCACTTGCAATAAAAGATCAAAGTCTCAAAGAGAGTTTGTTTAAATAACATGAATATGAAACTATGTGGTGAAGGGAGATTCTAGGGATAATTGATGAGTTTGGTTTTGGGATAGGAACTTTGAAAATCATCATTTTCTATTTCCTGTGAACGATAAATTTTATTTAACAATTTTCATTATTTCAAAAAGAAATTATTAAACTAAGCAAATGTGACATGTTATTATTTTTAAGAGTAGAACAACACTTTCTTTCAACATTCACTTTTTTATTGAAGAAAATTCATGTGAATCTCACCACTTATGTGTTCCTATATAACATGGTGAGAGTTACATTAATTTCCTTCAATAAGAGAAAGATTTGGAAAGAGTGTTAAAGAGTATTGCTAGCACTACCACTACCAAAATTAAGTTGATCATCGCCCTTTAAAAAAGGAAGAAAAAAAGATGAATCTTCCCACTGGGAGTATACGTCTAAAAAATAAAATTAAGAAAGCTAAAAACATCTGGAACCAATATATGGTTTAAAAAAAACACATCAAGTAAAACAGTACTACATATGCTAGCAATTTGCCCCAGACAATTAACAAAATATTTAATCTAATCAGACAGTGTACAAGAATAAATTTTTCAATTGAAAGGGACATCAAACTATGACACATGGTATCAGTAGTCTCCCATTACTAATTCCACAATACATCCCAAGGAAATTCATGTAGCATGCATATAAACAAATTCACAAGAAAATGATGCTACTACTTGTCAGCATGAATGAGTTTTCTCTAGCAGCCATGTCCCCTTCTTTTTGCATCACAGAATAGCATAACTCATCAAAGAAGACCAGAGACCAAATTTTCTTAAATGATATTTCACCGAATGCATCATCATTTTAGATTAGAATCATTGACCATGTTGGGTAACGCCATTTTCGTTCAGATAGTCAACAAATTCATCAATAAGATACGGCCAAGCACCTTCAGCATCATAGTCAGATAAATTTGAGCTAACAGTCTGCATAAAACAACATACTATCATCAATATGCCACAGCCTAAAGAAAAAATACTGCTTGCATTGTCGTTTCTGAACACTGAAAAGAGGATAGGAATTCTTCTCAGTCAATAGGCAGTGACTTTAAGATGAAGACAAACATGGCTGGTAACGATCCCGGTACACAATTGATAAGCACAATAGACAAATAAGCAGTACTACTGAAAACACAATTTCATATATCCAACTGATAAGGTACTGTTGAGTAAAAAAAAATAATATACTGAAAGAAAAAACTAACAATTTACAATAAATTATGAAAAAGAAATTAAGATGACACTTACTTAATACAGGAACCACTGATGTACAATGAGATAATATTGATAAAGGCTTCAATTGAAAAGTTATGGTTTCTTGGGATTTCCTTTTTTATTTATGTTTATCTTCTGTTTGCAAAGGAATATTCTTATTACAGTTTTACACTTCTGTTATTTTATGGGGGTTATAGCATTTTTTGTAGAGTAATAAATGAACAAATATCCTTCTGTATCAACTAAACTATTGTCATAAGATTATTGAGAATTGTCCTCGCGTATTGTTAGTTCCTTTGTTCCACATGAATCATGTTTCAGATCCAGGAAAGTGTAAAACTGTTAGGACTTAGATTAGTGGTTAGTTAATAATAATAGTTAGATAATGAGCCAGTTAGTTGAGGTTGTTATAAGGCCTACTTGTATAAATAGGGAGGTTAGGGAGTTAGAGATAGATCATTGAATATTGTAATCAATTGTTGAATAGAGTAGTAACTCTATCATGAAGGGGAAACCCTTGGAGGAGAGGTCTCTCTCCTAGTTTTTAACAAAAGTGTTCTTTCTTAGGAATCCAATTCTTGGGTTCCTAACAAAAACAAATGGCAATATGTAAACATAGACCAATAAAGCAATCAGAACACAAAGAAGACCTTAAAAATTTAAAACAAAGTTGAGCAAATTCTATTAATTGCTATTGTTGGCAATATCGTCATACACAGACAGACATCATGAGAAAAACAGCATGGAAGAATAAATATATAGCTAAATTTATTTTCCATATTTATAGGCCTACACGGGACTGACAGGAGTATACAAGTTGTGACAACGCATAATTAAATTTAGGCAACACCAAATCCACATCAAGGAGGGGTGCATTCATATTATGAGAGCATCACCTACTGAACTTTATTCTAAAGGTGATAATTCATTAGTTTATTACCTTTGCAAATTCTAAAAGTTGAGACCACGTATCCTTAGATATAGCTTTGTTATGCCGAGCCTGAGTAAGAAGCATCGAAAATTTCAATTTGAAGTAAAATAAAACAAGCATTAGCATACTAATAAGAAAGTTTCTACTCTAATTTACCAAGTGAAAACAAAGGTGTATAATTAGCGTTATTACCTGCAGGAATTGGCACCAATGATCAACCAATGGCCACTGCTTCTCGGCGAATAATAATTGCCACATTCCAATAGCTGTATCCAAAGCCAGAGATTTTTGACCCTGCAAAAAGTTAATTGCATATTATATTTGACAGTAACACACGCAAAACTGAAAGAATCATTGCAGCACTGAAACCAACTAATAAGAAATAATTTATATACAACCTGTTGAAATTATTGGTAATAGAAACTAATAATACAAACAAAAAAAAAAAGATACTCCCTATGGTCCCATCCATATATAATAAGAAAAAAAAAATATCATCAATACTAAAGATTAGTATTGAAGAGGTTCATTTCATGTTTTAGTTTCGAATGTTTTTCAAAATATAAGCTTGGCATAAAACGTTTTCACTCCCGCTCATGAGAAATACATGTAATTCTAAGGATATCAAAGTAGTTTCAACAATTAATACATCAAAATTTGTAACTTTTTTTATATTTAGAAGAAAAAAACTCCAAAAATTCTCATTTACAGGACTGGAGGTAGTAATAAATAAATTATAACATATGCTTCAATATGTCGTATATGAAGCAAATCTAGCATACCACAAGAAGAATGAGATAGGTAATCATCGCTGGTATGAATGTTCTGTGCTTAATTAGAATGATTGTACCAAATTATAATCACCAGATATTGACAATGAGCAGTAACCAAATTATTAAAAAATTAGTTGCCTCAAGCAGAGAATCTGTAGGGAAAAAGGGGGGTTGACAATGGAATAGACGCATCATATTGAACCTTCAAAGCAAGAAACAAAAAATGGAAACATGTAATGAGTGTGGTCAACTATACACACTGCATAATTCAAAATCTAGTCCAAAATCCAAAAGAGTATAATTAGGTCATGGCCAATAGGTCATCACTTAATTCCATGCAAATAAGTTAAGCCGCAAAAAGATGTGGAGGGTTAACAAGATATCAATTCATACCTTCTCTTTTGCCCAGCCAAAAGCAAAGTTATAAATCTCACGAAATTTTTCTGGAAAATCGAAACAGCAAATATAATTTCAGAGCTTCTTCAATAATCATTGGAGATGATTTATATGACAAAGCAATAAAAAATTGTATGAGTATGACTAATTTCAATCCATGATCTGAATACTATTGTCCATACGTTCATCTTTCAGCTCAGAGCGCATATATGGTATCTTTTCACAGAATTTCTCCAGCGAATCAATCCTGCAACAATTTTATAAGACCTTCAATAGGGATGCAGTCATTACAGAAACAAATTTTATATCAGAGTTAATATAAAATTCATACCCCAAAGACTGTAAGCCTTCAATGAACTCCTTCTTGGAAAATTCACACATAGTACCAGCCTTCATGTGCCATGAAAGAACTAACTGCAAAAATGTCAACATCACCAATTACCTCAAGTATTCCTATGGGTTCATTCATTCCAAAGGCCCTATCATGATGGGAGCTCTGTAGCACCATCTCAAACAAAAATTACAGACACTTCATTTACAAATATTGCACACGGTATAGGGAGGGAGTTTGGACCAATCGTACTACATACGGTCATTGATAATGGTTCAGAAACCAAGAAGCACGAAGAGAAAACCATTTCAAATCAAGATTCAGATAAAGAAGGCCATGTGAACAAGAAATTAGTTGCAGAGGTGGATAACCAGAAAACAAAGACAAGAATGGCCCAACAGCTCCTGATTTTGATGCCAAGGCAGCAAAAGAAGTATATAGGTTGTCGAATGCGTGAGTCGTGGAGGAACAGCAATGACAGAACGAGATGACGACCATTGTCAAAGATCAAGTCTCACAAATTATCAAACCTCCGTCCCCAATATTGTTGCGTCAGAATTTGCTGACAACAACTGTAACAGTTCATACTAATAAATGCACAGTCTTGCCCTCACCATCACCGGATCCATCAGACATTTACCCACCACCTCATAGGCAATCAAATTCAATTTTGTAGGTGAAGGAGTTAATAACGGCGAAAAAGTTCTTGGTTTTGTGCAGGCTGACTAAGCCCCCACCTTCAGCACTGTCGGATGATAGTTTTCAGATACTGTTTAACAGGTTGCTGCGACCACCGAGAACACGGGTACCAAACTGTTAGTATTTGGGCCCAAGCCCAAGAAGTGGGGGATTGTATAGCTGCCAACAGCAGCCAATTCTTGAATTAATGAGTCTAATCCATAGTATTGTTTAATTTCTGTTTGATGTAGCCCTTTGTCGGCTACTGTTCATCTCTTAAAAAATGATGATGGGGTCTTCATCTTCTCAACAGTGGGATCCTGGGGTAATCATTTCTGTTTGCAACACAAGCCGGAAACTTTTTAGTATATTGCAACCTTGAGGACAAGGTTGTTTTGTAGGGTGGTGTATTGTTAGGATATAGAATAAGGATAATTGGAGTAGTTATGAGATAGTGATTAGAAGTTAGTTAGTTGTTATGTTAAGTTTGTTAGGTGGTTGTTAAGAGTTGTTATTTTTGGCTATTCTTAGAAAGTCTTTAAATAGCCCTCAATTGGTAGAGGGGGAGGATAGCTTTGAATAATTAACTTGTAAACTAGAGATTGCTCTAGTGAGAAAGGAGAGTGCACCTTTGGGGTAGCCTTGAGTGCAAGGCTATCATTTTCTTTGTTAATCTCTTGTACTTCTCTTTCAAACTAACTACATGAATAAAAAATCATCTTTTAGGTAACCATCTTTATTCATTTGAATCTGTTTTATACACCATTATTCTAGGAATTCTTTCTTGCATACAGAAAGGCTCCTAACATCTTATCTTGCAATGTTTAACATCTAATGGAGCTTATATATATTTAGAGTTTTTGCTTAGAGAAAAACGATGGATTGTGAAACATATATAAACACTTCTCGGTGTCATCTGTAACTTACTGGCCACATATATTTAACACTAAAAAGAAAATACTCCCTTGAAAAACCATGTGCAGCTCCCTTATCTCTTTCACAGTTTCACAGTACCTACTGAATTTTTTGTCATTACATATTTATAACTTTGGAGATGAATTGATGATAACTGCTCAACCAAACATTTACTGAAGTTCAATTCATAGGACTATATTACAGGAGGAAACAGTAAATACCAAGCAATATAAATGATCTAAGTGAAAAAATTTCAAAAACACATATTCATACCATTACTATGTCTTGAGGATCCACCTGCACATCAGAAGAAAAGGTCAATTTAAACTTTGAATGAATATGGTCTTAAGCTTCTGAATGAATCAAAACCAGTAAACAACTTATGCGACAATATTTTACAAGACCTATGAAAGAGAGATGATCCAAAAACCATGAAAAATGCATGTAATCAACATCATGTCTGACAATGACAATGCATGATGCAATTCTAAACAATGACAATTTCAGTTACAATTTACAATGGGGTATGCTAAATAAAACACTAAACAAATCAACAGACTTAAAAAGCTCAAACAAACTGGTATGTACGAAGTACCTATTATTTTTTTCAAATGTTGTTGAATGTCATTTATTAATTTAATAGAAAAATTTAAAATATATTATATTATATACAGCTTCTTTTGATTGAAATATGTTTGATGATTTATCAATTTATACCATGTTTTATTTTTATTAAGCTTTGGTTTAGAGATAAGAGCTCATTTTTGTTAGAGGAATGTTAGGAACACACTCTTTAATTGGTTAAAATTCAAATTATTTGGGTCTCATATGAATTTGGTGGGACCCATGTAGATTTTAACCAATCAAATAGAGTGTGTTGAAAAATGTGTGTTAAAGAGTGTGTTGTTAACATTATTCATTTTATTATGTTTTTCCAATTAAAAGATTCTGTAGCAAAAAAGAAACAACGTTAAAATCCACTTTCTTGGAATATGCAGATCCCTTTAACAAATTACATATGCAGATCCCTTTATCAAAATTAAGTTTTCAACTTCTTGATCACCTAGTTTCAACTAATTCTAGGGGTAAGAAGTTATCCGAGAACATATAAAGAACTCATTATTAAGACAAAAACTCAAGTTGTCAAGACACATCAAGCATCTTTTAAGTGTTATCACAGAGAAACCCAGGTATAAAGCCAATGCTTTGTTCTTTCTTATCTCCAGCACACTGATTTATTCTGACAAACTCTTAATCAGATCAATCCCAAAATCAGATGCCTTCGAAAACTGCATAAGTATTTAACAGAAATTCTTTTCCATTTTCAATAATAAAAAAATAAAAAAAAACTCCAGGCTTACTGCTTACAAATACTTCCACATAACAGCTTCCGTGATAATTATATGTGAATAATTATAAAGATACTGAATCAAAGAATCAAGAATATAATTAATTGCATTAAGAAACAGTACCTGGATATCGTTGCAAAGGAGAGTGATGCCGTCTGCATAAATCATATCAACATATTTATCTGTATAAAAATTAGGGGAGTGAAGAATTAGCACACAGTCACTATGTAACTTGCTCTAATAAATTGTAGTGACTTATTAATGGGTAAGGAATAATTTAAAATAAGCAATTGGCAGCAGCAAAGATATAAAGTTCATATAAGTGGCGAGGACCTTCATCGACTTCTCTAATGTAAGTTCACATGCAAAAGTTACCAGATCTTGAATCCATGATACTTTCACATCTCTAATGCTCAATAAAGAAAAATTTATTATTAGACCATATCAACTGCATATCGCATATATGGGTTGTCTTATAGTAATTAAAAATATCATATATTATCTATCTCTTGGGATTGGTTTCCATATTTTTAATCAGTTTCATTTTTTTAATTAGGGTTAATACTCTAGTACCAGTATTAGTAAGGGTTAGTGCTTAGATTTTTGTATAAAATCCATAATCACTATTGTAAATTTTTATTCCTCCTCATCCTTCCTTACTTATCAGTTATCACATTTCAAAGGTTTTAAATTTTGGTATAAAGATCATAATCACAACTTCAACATGGTATCAGAGCAATACCATTCTTCATGACCTGTCTAGTCATTGTTCTGTTGCCAAGATCCCTAGGATCTTATTATTTGTAGTATTTTCCCCATGATTCTTTTCTTTTTGTCAATCGTTCAAAATAATTTTGTTTGTAGGTTATATGTTTGTTGCTTCCACTATTGTGTCCTCCTTTGGCCAACCTCTCACATATGCAGTTTCTCCTTGGTTGTTTCAGATGCAATTTGGCCCTAGCTATCCAATATGAAGTTTGGCCTTTAATTATCCCAGATGCAATTTGACCCTGGTTATGTCCAGTGGCTTGTCCTATACTCTACCTGAAACACTCAATTGTTATTCAAATTATCTTTTCAGTGATGATCTTTGGCAACTTTTTCTTACCAATGAGTCATACAATGATGTATTGGTGATGAGTTAATTGTGATTCATACCAGTCTCCAATTTTGAGTCATGCAAATGGTGATTATCTTTTTCCTATTTAATAACTGATAAGTCATATTGTGATGAATTAACCATGGCTTCGATGCACACCAACCTTAGTTTCAATTAGAATTAACCAAGCTTTGAATATTGATCTAGGTAGATTTGGAGAAGTTTTATGCTAATGAACATTCCAATGCATCTCTTCTTAATTGGTGATGCAACACTCCAACCATCTCTGCAGGTTGATGATCATCCCTGCCTCCAATGTATCCAATATCCTAAGTTGCCTTTTGCAGCTACATTGTGTGTTCATATTATATTTTATTTTAAGAGTTCGTTTGTGACAAGCTTAAAAGTACAGTAATATTTAGCTTCAGCGGTGTTATAATGTATGAAAAATGTTTCATACTAGCATAATTTAGAATTTTAGGATTAATGACAATCTTCTATTCCTGCAATGAGAGGATAATCGATGTAGAAAAACTATTACTATTTACAAAAACTATTACCATATGCAAATAGAGACTTTTTCATTAAGATTAGGCTACAAACGGCCGTAACCATTGTTTCCAACATTTTTCAAGAATGGCTTCATCTAGCCACATTGGAGTATCCGTTCTGATTCCATGATACTTGATCTTAGAATGCTTTCAGAGTTTGGTTGAAAACCAAAAATAATTTGAGATAGGGATAATCCATTCTCTTAAAAATAACAATGAACATATTAAGTAGTCAAATTTACTAGCTTTCCAACAGGGTCACAATCTCAAGGAAAAGAAAATTTACTCTAGCTGTTAACCACTCTATACATTTAACAGTAATATTGTGATTTCAATCCTTTTGTCATTTTTCCATTCCAGAGCCACTGGTTGTTATGCTTATTGGAGGTTATAATTTCTTGCAAGTATTTTAATAGCTATAAGTGTCTCAATATTTTCACCTTCATTGCTAACCTTTATATCTATTGAATAGCTCCTCCAAGTGTCTAGAATCAGTTAAGTTTCTAAGCTGAGGCTGGCTGTAAAAAAAATCAAATGCCCCTTCAAGATGCCAATCACTAGCCTTCAGAGCCTGTAGTGCTACTTTCTCACTGAAAATACAAAATTAGACTATCATATTGACAACAGAAGTTAAGGATGTAGTTGAAAGCCTTCTTATAAATTGTAAAAGTGGAGCATGATTGATATAGAAAACACCAGACAAATTTACAATGATCAGAAAGATATGCAGAGAAATTGAACAAAAATATCCCTCTCTCCCCTCTCTGCCATAAATAAATAAATAACGACATATACAATAACAAGGGTATCTAATTCTATTGTTAAATGTAATAAACAAATATATAACAGAAGTAAATTCCATAAGTTTCACAAGCAAGTAACATATCAACAATTCCTCCTAGAAAAACGCAAAACTAAAAAAGCTAGCAACTAGGAGATTACCTAGCTCCAGTTATTGTTATGAACTGCTGGAGTTTATCCCGATGACCTCTCCCCAATTTATGCTGCATAATAAATCACAATAATTAATTAACAGAAAACAAAACATAAATACATCACTAACAAATCATTAAATTCAACACAGCTCACTTTGACTATCATCATCAATTTTTACAAGAGGCAACTCGTTCAATTCCAAAAAAAAAAAACTTCACTCAAACTGATTCACAAAAGTTACAACAGCAAGCAACCACTTCTACATTTTTTTTTTTTTTGAAGAATGGCTTTT